>CM040187.1:70797393-71272393 GCA_022606455.1 Callitettix versicolor | reverse complement strand
AATTGTCAGAAAAGTTTGTGGATCCTGTCGGCTATATTAAATCAATTCTATATTAGACGATACGTAAATTAACGGTACAGATTATTCCAATCTTTGCTGTAACTTTAGAAGTAACATTTACAACACACACACACACACACACACACACACACACACACACACACACACACATATATATATATATATATATATATATATATATATATATATATATATATATATATATATATGTGTGTGTGTGTGTGTGTGTGTGTGTGTGTGTGTGTATGTGTATGTATGTGTGTCTATATAAAGCGGACTACATTCCCGGATACAAGGTCTTTACAATGAGATATCAAACAAAATTTCATCTTAACAAATAGCTGAGTAATCAGTATTGTTATTTAACATTAGTCTTATGGTAATAAGATTATTATGGCCGACAAGGTCATCTACAGCTTATTATTTGTGTTATTATCTGGCCTTATACAGCTATTTGCTAAAGGAATTGAACGATTTAGATGAAATTTTGGTAGGAATATGTAGTTTGACATAAGCTAGTATAAAGGAATACAAAAAAAGGTTGGTGATCATGAAAAAAAATAAATTTTGAAGTTTTGATCAGTGTATCCTTTGTCAAGACTCCTGAGTCCAAAAAATTGATCTCTCTCTCTCTCTCTCTCTCTCTCTCTCTCTCTGTGTGTGTGTGTGTGTGTGTGTGTGTGTGTGTGTGTGTGTGTGTGTGTGTGTGTGTGTGTGTGTGTGTGTGTGTGTGTGTGTGTGTGTGTGTGTGTGTGTGTGTGTGTGTGTGTGTGTGTGTGTGTGTGTGTGTGTAGGGGGGCATGTGTCATCGCTACAGATTAACTCACTGACTACGATTTTTATGAAATTTGTCATGTAACTAGATTTAGTTTGATTAATTTTTTTGTCCAAACTCATAATATTTTGATCAAATTTCTAACTATAAAAAAAGAAGACATAATTTATTAAAAATTGGTAAAACAGATTTTTCTGAAATTTTAGTTAAATATAAATATTAAAAACACAAGTCAGCGTAGCAAAGGTAAATAGAACAAGCTAAAAATATACTCGTAATTTGTAACTATCCCTCAAAGGATTAGCTCCGCGCCTGGATCTTACCATAATGGCAGTTCTAATAGAAATTCGCTAAAAATTGTAACATTAAGACAACAACACAAAGTTCTGCGAGCGTAGTTCAAGGTCAACAAGCTATGTACGTATTATAGGCTATACAGTTATAAGGGAAACCCTCGAGTTGATTATTCAGAGAGCAGTTAACCCATACCCCCTCAGTTATTAACAAACCACAGTCAGATTTCCGAAGCTAAGACTCCTTACTCTTTATAACCCTTGTCTAATCCAATCGTTAAATTTAATCGCAACTTGTGCAACTAAAGTACCTCTAAAAAGGATTACTTAACCGTAAAACTTAATCCACCGTTAAGTATTTATGCTGTGTTTTCAGGGACGAAATTATTCCCGTCGAACAATACCTACTTAATTGAATAGTGTCCGTTCCCTTTATCGTGACAGCGTACGATGGCGTTGATACGAAATCACTTGCATTGTTGTTATGTTAGTGTCATCGTGTGCAACACAGCCTATTATGTTGTTGCACTAATTTCATATGTTTGTGTCAAAAGATATTTTCATGTGTTACTAAAGTGACGCGGCAGTGGGTGCTGTGTTTAGATCATGGAGTGTAAGTGGCACGTGCTGCTGGCATTTAGCGCAATATATATTTACGAAATCATCATATAATCACAATAATGACGGCATATATTTTTATGAAACTCTCATATAATTACGTTAATAAAGTCATATTTTTACGAAAACATCATATAACCACATTGATGAAGTCATATATTTTTACGAAACCGTCATATAACTACTTTAATGAAGTAATATATTTTTACGAAACCATCGTATAACCACACTAATGATGTCATATTTTTACGAAACATATATTTTTATGGGGTTAATCATATAACCACATTAATGAAGTCATATATTTTTTACGAAACCGTCATATAACTACATGAATGAAGTGATACATTGTATAAAACCATTATATAACTACACTAATGAACTCATATATTTTTACGAAACCATCATATAACTACATGAATGAAGTCATACATTTGTAAGAAACTATCTGATAACTACATGAATGAAGTTATATTTTTGTACGAAACCGTCATATAACTACATGAATGAAGTCATACATTTTTACGAAACCATCATATAACTACCCTAATGAGGTAATGAAGACACAAAATTTTACGAAACCATCATATAACCACACTGTAATCAAGTCATATATTTTTACAAAACCATCATATAATTACATTAATAAAATCATATATTTTTACGAAACCATGACATCTATAGGCTTACAACGTAGTATGATCACGTGTATCGGCGCCTGAAGTAGCTTCGAGTTTTAAAAGCTTGTTTAATCGGTCAAAGCTAAAATAATTTAAAGGATGTATTTGTTAAAGTCTGTATAAGCAATTTTAAAAATTACAGATCTAGTTTGCGTTACGTAGGTTCTCTAAGAAAAACCTACTGTGACCGTCGGAGAAGCGCGGCAGTGTTTCATGCGCTGGGAAAAGTTCACATTAATTAATTAACGTCCATGCTGAAGTCATGAAAATATGATTTTAATTCTTTATTATTATGACATTAAGTTAGTGCAGTGTTTGTCGGCCCCAGAAGACGAGCGGTCAATATTTGCCCACTTTTTCAAATTCATTTTCCTTTGTTTACACAAAACTTCACTGCCGTGCTGTGCTCAAGATGAATTTTCCTTTGTTCGTAAAGGCACGTCAATACTGCGCCCAGCTTCCGCGCAACAACGCTAGGTAGCGCTGCGAACGCCGTCTCTACTCTGGCGGCCGTTCTTTAAACTATTGTCTATAAACAGGCGACGTTTTGAATGTCTTTGTTTTAATTTAAAGGTTTTTTGTCCGTTAAATCATGAATATATGTTAACTTATATTAATATCAGTAACTTGTTTCTTGGTATTATCAAAAGCGCATAGCTGCCTCGCTATCGTCACACATGAATTTTCAAATAGGGCTAACATACAAAAACATTTCGAAACAAAATTTTTACAAATAATCTCGCATGCAACTAATGAATAGGTTATATAACTTATATTACGTAACTCTGCAACTTTAATGTTTCAAGTCTATATATGACTACATAATTCAATTATACATTGAAATTTGAAATGCTAACTTTTCCAAGCGATTAGGCCGACAAAAAAAGATTTTTGTGCTAAGTTCGAATTAAATCGGATCAAATTTTAGGGCAATACAATGTTAACGCCCTCTAGGGAAACGTGTCCACAGATCAGTATCGGCGCTCATTTTGTGATCTCAAGTCTGGGTCATGTCATGACAGCCGTTCCAAGAGATATGAGCCCTAACCAATGTAAAGTTAATTTTCATATTTTTAATTTAATAGTTTAAATGCTAACCAAACACTAAATCACCTCCAATCTCGTATTGGATTCCAAATTCCAAATATTAAATCACCTTTGAATTCCTCCAAGAACCAGTCCCTGTTACGCAGTTTACTGAACGTCACTTCGCACTCGGCGGTGGCCTGATTTCAGTCACGGATACACTTGGAAAATAAATACAAAATAACACAGTCTTAATTTCCGAATGAATTGTATTGTTTGAACTCAAATAACAGCATGGTTCAAGATTAATAATCTGATGATTTCACGTCTGTACTGATACCTTTGAGAAAAAGATATTGGTAAATCAAGACGTGTATTGCCTTTATGTAGACCTTGAAAAGGCGTACCACACAATAAACTCTGAATGCGATAGAGAATACTAATATAAGAATAACATTAATAAGGGCAGCCAAAATATTGTACGAAAATATAACATCAAAAGTAAAAGTAGGAAATAAAATGTCTAAAGGTTTCAAAGTCATTAAAGAACTTAAAGATGTTCCCTGTCCCCAACATTGTTTAAAATCTACCTGGAATAAGCCCTGCACAACTGGAAACGCAAATGTGAAAGAGTGGGTATACCATTAAACAACAACACCTTATATACCTTCTGCTTTGTAGATGACCAAATAGTTAAAAAGCAGGATTATTGAGGATCTAAAATATATTGAGTAGAAAATTAATAGAGGAATATGATATTTGGGGACTTGAGGTAAACCTATAGAAAACGGAGTATAGGCTATGTGCATTGGAGGACAGAGCAGGAACCTTCTATTGGAACATGACACATAAATCAACGGGTGTACAACTTACAAGTTCTTGCAATGAAAATGACTAGTGATGGACTCTTAGACACAGCGATAATAGAGCGAAATATCCTGAGAAAAAGAGCAATAAGGGTACTGAATAGCAACACATGGGGCTATCAGATATCGAAAATAAACACTGAATATATAATGCAGTTATAAAACGTATAATTCCATATGAAAGCGAAGTATGGTCACTGAAATAAAAAACGGGGAAATGTCTCGAAGCTGCAGGAAATGAACTATTGGCGAAGAGCCGCAGGTCGATCGAAACGAAAAAATAAAAAAATGTAAGAATCCGTGAAATCATGCATGCGAAGCACACCATTGTAGACGACTTTAAGACAAAACAACTTCTATGTTTTGGCCATGTCCGATGAAAATCGATTTCCCAAACAGATTTTAAAACGGAAACCACATGGTCGCAGAAAAAGAGAAAGACCGAGACATAGTTTGAGAGAAGGAATTGATAAGAAAGTTAGAGAGCAGTGATTGGATCAAGATCTGTGGAACGACAGAGAAACATGGAAGATAGGAATCGGAAGACGCCGGTGAACAAGCAGAAAATAAGAGACTTGCCAATGATGATTTTTAGAGTTGTAGAGAATTTCTAAGATCTTTTTAAAAATCATTTACTTTTTTTTTTTTTTTTGTAACGTATAGTAAGGTAACGTCTTTCATTGATCAGCTGTTCAGAAAAGATACACAATTTCGAAACCGGTAAATGTTTTGGCAGGCTACTGCAATATTATAATTGTAAACGTACATAGTTTTATACAAAAGACAAATATTAATTAAGTAATCTTTAACATTTATGTTTTTTAATTTTATGCAAAAAGTACAAATTATAACAAAAAGGAATAAATAAGAGTCATCGTCGAGCAAAATTAGTAAATTAAATAGTTGCGTATAATTGTTTAAACTTACTAAATGTTTTGCGTTTTTTGTTGCAATTTTACAAGCGTAAACCTGCTCATTTTTGGAATGTTTATGCAAAAGGCATATCCTGTAAACTGAACGGATAAGAGGAGTCATCGTCGACCAAAGTAGGTTCAGTAGGTTAGGCTGTAGGCGCGTCAATGTTGCACAAGAAAAATTATTAAAAGTAACATTTTCAAATCGTTTTTTTCTAAAAAAATTTTTTACCACTTTGTCATGCCTCTTAAGGTCATAAATAGTACTACCAACTCTATCAAGGTTTTCTTTTTTAAGCTACGGATACCTGAAAACTGCTTATCGTCACCTTCCTTATATATATACACACTGCTATTTGCCGAGGCGGAAAGCTGCCACGTTCCTTGATAAAGTATGTAGATTACGAAAGCATAAATAGATTTCGTAATAGATTATAAGAAGAAAGAATTATGATTTTTTTAAGATTTTGCATGATGAACGTATTTTTTTAGAGTCCTACAGTCTTTACGGAGTCGAAAAATTATATAACTGGGACTTTTTCAGTTTTCAAAAGTGTGGATAACAAATAATAAAAATCATAATTTTATTAAAATCGGCTTAGCGAATTTGAACACATTTTCCTTACAAACAACACCCACCCACCCACACACACACACACACACACACACACACACACACACACACACACACACACACACACACACACACACACACACACACACACACACACACACACACACACACACACACACACACACACACACAAGCAGCTATTTTCAAAAAACATCAGGTCCGGTAGCAGTCAAGAAAATCCCGAAAAATCTATTGAAATACAAAAAATTTCCCGAGATATGTACAAATTTCATCGAAATCTGTCAATTCGTTTTTCAAAAACCCACAGTTTCGCCTTCATGCCTGTAGTATACAGCGGGCACATTATGACAGATCGATTATTTTGTCCGAACGGTCACAACGCTGTTTTGTCATTGTTTACGAGGTCTAATAACAGTATATATTGTAACCGGAGATAACAATCGAAATGAATTATTTATTATAAACATGTGACCAGACCACAGCACTGTTCTTTTACCTTTAGCATGTTGGCGCAAGTACCGGGGGTGTTTAAAAATAAGGCCCGTCGCTCTTTCATTATTTAAATGTCAAATGTGATTTTATCGCAGTATAAATAAGTGTTGTTTTTTTAATGGCGAAAATTTTATTTTAATCGCTTGAACATGCGACCAAATCAATGTTCCGAACAAATAAACTTCGCGTGTAACTTTAAATAATCGCGGCACGCAGCTGTCTCGCTGACGTGATATAAGCTAGTTCATAATGTAACATCACATTGAAACTTAAATCTATATTTACCTATACTATATCTATCTATCTATCTATCTATGTATATATATATATATATATATATATATATATATATATATATATATATTCCCAGCGAAAAACCGTTCAGGTTATCATCGCCGTCACGAAAAATGAAAGTATATAAAAAAAAATTAAACAAAATTTTACTTAAGAAAAAAGCAACAAAAACAACAAACTATAACAGTAAAAATACATTAAAAATTTAGATAACAGGTATATATATATATATATATATATATATATATATATATATATATATATATATATACATAGATAGCTATCTATCTATGTGTAGCTATCTATATAGATAGATTGATATATGCGCGCACATATATTATATCTATATTTATACGCACACGCACGCACGCACACACGCACACACACACACACACGCGCGCACACACACTTAACACCGTCGTATACAATAAATGCTAATCTCACTTAAAGATAAAATAAACCTGATCGCATCAGAGACCGACTACTATAACATTTGGCGAAAATGATCTATGTAGCTATGTAGCCCATGAAAAATATTGGAGCTGACGAAAAAATTATTTAGGGGTAAAATAATATTTTTCAAGTAAAACTTTTTAAATGTTAGCTTTAGCGAGAGGAGTGAATAGAAATAAGTCTGCGGAACGGAAGAATGTAACAGATATGTGGAACGAATGAGCAAACGAATTTCGTCTCTCTATTTCTGTCTCTTTTCTTCCTCGTTTTCGATAACAGTACGCGCGTGTTATGTGAAAACGTTGTATTGTTTTGGTGTCGGTATTTTTCCTTAAGTGAAAAACACGTCCATGTTATAACCGTTTATAGTACATTAGAAATTAATATAAACGTTTGTAATAATACTGGTAATTTTTAACAGCATAACCTAAAACTTATTATACATCCTATCAGCTGATCCTTACGAATTGATCCAACAATTGATCTTTTTTTTCTTTAATTTAAGCCCACACACACAGTAATTTAATTGGAGTACACACAGTCTCCAATTCTTAATTAAGTCTTTTGGTTATTCTGCGTTTTTCCCAGTATTTTTTTAATCTTATTGATCTCTGAAGTCTCAGTTTTTCCGAATATACTACTTTTCGTGGACGTTTTTCCCTAAACTGTAATTGGGTTTCCTGACTTTTTAAGATCGCTTTTTCCCTTCTTCCTGCCAATTGCTCCTTGGTTATTCCCAGTTCCTCCAAGTCCTGTCCCACCTCCTTCAACCAGTTGTTCTTAACTTTACACTTCAGTTGGTAGTTCAATAATCTCCTCGCAAGTCTACTCTCTGGTAATCGAGTTAGGTGTCCAAAGAATGCCAATCTTCTTTTCCTAAAAATGTTAGTGAGCTGTTCGTTGTCCCGATACAAGACCGCATTCGGCAATAGTCTTGTCCCCCCACCAAATGTTTTTTATTAATAATTGTTCGGAGTACTGTCCTTTCCATTCTCTGGAGCTCCTCCGTTCTATTTTGGCTCTTTAGATTAAATAGGGTCTCCGAGGCGTAAGTTACGTTTGCCCTCATGACCGTCTTATAATGCCTAAGTTTGGATTTTATAGAAAGCGATTTTTTTTGTAGGTGTTCTGGGTCAAATAGAAGGCAGATCTTAATTTAGCTACTCTGTTAAGTATTTCTGGTTTTTCTCTGAGGTCTCTGGTAATAGTTTCTCCCAAGTACTTAAATTTATCGGTAATCTTTAACCGGTCGTTACCGAATTTTACGAACTTTTGTTCTGTCTTTCTTATTGGCATTATCTCTGTTTTCCTGAAGGATATTTGGAGGCCGACTATTCCTGCGATGTCTCTTAGTGATTCAATTTGGTGTGTTGTGTCTTCCCAGCTGTTCGATAAGAGTGCCAAATCGTCCGCAAAGGCTAAACAATTTAACCCTATCTTTGTTCCAATTTTGATTTGCCCATTAACCTTGTTCCACTCTCTAATAACTTTTTCCAAAACGCAGTTAAATAAGAGGGGGGAAAGACCATCTCCCTGCCGTAATCCCGTTTCCATCTCAAAAGGTTTTGAGACTTCTCCTCAGAATCTCACTTTAGATATAGTGTTCTGGAGAGTTAGTTTCACAAGGTTAATTAATTTCTGGTGCAAGCCAGAATTAAATCTCCTTGAGGGTGTTTAGGAGAGATTCCCTGTGGATACAATCATACGCCTTCTTAAAGTCTATGAAAGTTACTATTAAGTTCTTATTCCTTTTCTTCTGGTAATCTATGATCCACTTCAGAGCCATTATCTGCTCTGGTCCACTCCTCCCTGGTCTAAATCCACCTTGATACTCTCCCAATTCTTGATCTACTTGTCCTTGGATCCTCCACAGTAATATCTTAGAAAAGATTTTATATGTTACATCCAGTAGCGATATTCCTCTATAATTGTTTGGGTCGGTTTTATCTCCCTTTTTATGTACGTATAATGTGAACGTATGATATCTAAGTTAGGTTCACGTATTTATTTATTTTAACAAAACAAGATGTTTGTAAACATATAATCAGACTAATTTAATAAATATTAATAAAATAAAATAATAATAATAATAAAATAATAATATTAATATTTAATAAATCAACATTTAATAAATTCAGCAAACATATTATTAACAAAAGCTTCGCTTCTGTGGATAACGCCCCGAGTTCTTCACGTGTACTTTTTATTGTTATTTATATAATGTAGGATATCATTTTAAACCAGAAAATATGCTGATTACGAATGTAATAAATATAGTTTATTACTCAAAAATTGTTTATACAGAACAGTCAGGCCTTTCCAAAAGTTCAAGTTTTTACACTTCTCCTCTCTAATTTCGACAAGTTATGCCGAACAAATTTATAAAACTAGAAAAGAAAAAACCTTAAAAAAGCGGGTTTTCAGAATTTCTAAAAATGTTATGTATTTACGGACCTCAACAATTTTGCAAAGAAATTTGCAAACAACTATAAACATTTTTTACACTCTTTGACCTTTCGCAGTGTGGATAAAAACAAGTAAGTAAAATATGATTCAAAAGCAATTTTTATGTTTGGACATCAAAGCAGGTGTGTCGTACGCTACAAGCAGTAGGTAGGCCTACATACGTTCTTATGGAGTGTTCTTTATGAGAAAAATCTTATCTAATTATGATAAACGTCTTGCGATATTGACTTCTTAGTAAGTTCCGAACCCACGACATTGAAGTGCACAGTTCAGAGACGCCGCAGACTGACCGATGTCTTTAACACATTCTCCACGGAGCTCTTTTTGTAATGACCCAATATAAAATCGATTTTATAGGGTACCAAAATATTTATAGGGAGGGAGTACCAAAATATTTTTTTTCTACAAATGCTCATTATCTACTGTTATATTTATCCGATCTTCTTGAATATTATACCGTATCTTGTGTGAGTATGTGTGTGTGTGTGTGTGTGTGTGTGTGTGTGTGTGTGTGTGTGTGTGTGTGTGTGTGTGTGTGTGTGTGTGTGTGTGTGTGTGTGTGTGTGTGTGTGCGCGCGCGTGTGTGTTATTTGTGTGTGTGTGTATTGTGTGTGTGTGTGTGTGTATTTGTGTGTTTGTGTGTGTGTGTGTGTGTGTGTGTGTGTGCGCGCGCGCGTGTGAGTGTGTGTGTTCGATCATTGAATATGTTACACAAAAAACAAAAACAATTTTAAAAAATGTGTCCAATTTTTTTAATGGTAAAAAAACTATTTATTAGGAATCTTGAGTTTCTCAAGATCGGTTCTAACGATTCCGAACAAATTATTTTCAAATTGTAGTCAATAAATATCGATACTAAACGCAAGGATTGCTAAATCCTCAAAAACCAGTTTTGATGTTATCGGGGTTAACTTGAAAACAGTGCTAATATATCGAAATCCTTTCGTCAGATTTTGTTTCAATATGAAGTAAATTTTAAATAAATTAAAGTAATTGTTTGCGAATAATTAGGGGAAAACCCCAAAATAATGCTGACCATCTTCAGTCATGAACCGTAATATATAATTTCACATTTATTTAGTACATTTACTTGGTACATGATTGATTGTACAATATGCAACTAAAATTATATTATATAAATTTTGAAGAACCGAATTTGAAAATTAGCCCTTTTTCCGATTTTTCTTATAAGATGCTTTTTAGCCTAAATGACTGAGCGTGTGGAACTCTATGTAATGTTCTTGCAATATTTTGTTTCTTATTCCACATATTCCGTGCAATATAATATGTAGATGTATACGAATTTTGTTTCTTATTCCACATATTCCGTGCAATATAATATGTAGATATATACGAATTTTGTTTCCTATTCCACATATTCCGTGCAATTTAATATGTAGATGTATACGAATTTTGTTTCTTATTCCACATATTCCGTGCAATATAATATTTAGATGTATACGAATTTTGTTTCCTATTCCACATACTCCGTGCAATTTAATATGTAGATGTATACGAATTTTGTTTCTTATTCCACATACTCCGTGCAATTTAATATGTAGATGTATACGAATTTTGTTTCTTATTCCACATACTCCGTGCAATTTAATATGTAGATGTATACGAATTTTGTTTCCTATTCCACATATTCCGTGCAATATAATATGTAGATGTATACGAATTTTGTTTCCTATTCCACATATTCCGTGCAATATAATATTTAGATGTATACGAATTTTGTTTCTTATTCCACATATTCCGTGCAATATAATATTTAGATGTATACGAATTTTGTTTCTTATTCCACATATTCCGTGCAATTTAATATGTAGATGTATACGAATTTTGTTTCCTATTCCACATATTCCGTGCAATATAATATTTAGATGTATACGAATTTTGTTTCTTATTCCACATATTCCGTGCAATATAATATGTAGATGTATAGGAATTTTGTTTTTAAAATTAAAATGTATTAAAATTATTTTGTATTAGGCCTACACGAAAATGAATCTTGACCGCAGTAAATGAATATGTAGACTACATTTTTTCAGAATTTAAAGTGTTACGAACTATTTTCTTATGGCAAAATAATTTAAAATTTCTTAACTTTTAGAAAATCAGAATACAGGGTATAAATATTCATCTACAGCAACGCCTAGGTCAAGTGATCCCCCACCCACTCAGGGTCACCTGACTTGGAATTTTTATAATAGTAATGCATTAAAGAGGGCAACTTACTAAATTATAAATGCCTTTTTTTGTAAGCTCGTGTTTTCAGAATTGTCAGACATAATAAAATAATTATGGCATTCGGTTTTTATTTTGATTTTACAATAAAAATACAATAAATCCTGGTCGTCCTACAATGCATTACTTTCAAAATGAGTTTGAACAAGTGACCGTTGTGTTAGCAAATTAGTGTTCCAATGTTTGATCTGATTTGGTAACAGTTTGGATTAGTTTGTTACCACCGGAATTCGTTTAAAAACAACAGCAATTTAAAATGAAAAAAATTAAAATTTTATATTAATTACTAGCCAATGACATTTTAATGTTTCAACTGTGATTGTACTACGTGAAAATATTAACGAAAAATCGGCAATATTTGTGAGCAAGAGATAGTGCGTTACAATGATTCTCTTTTTGTTTCTAAATTAAAACAGTTTTTAAAAAAGGCGCTAGATAACGTCAGCTGTAATTTTCAACTAAATATTTAATTTCGACAAATCTAATTCGAAATTTTAAAATCCGACTTCGAAGTGTTCTTCGATTTTCTTCTGTCCACCTACGTTAAATATTTTAGATCTCTGTGATGTCACAGATTTGGCTGTTCACCGAACGCACACGCAAACAGCCCTGAATTAATATCGATAGATGCAACATATTAATTTACTATCGTAATAAGAATTAAAATCTGCATAACTTAGCTTTGTATTTTAAATTACATATTAAATTTTAGTCCAGTTCAGAATAAATTTTAGTATTTTCAATGAAAGACTAATTTCTGTCGCTTTAATGCTGGTTATGACGGTAAATAAATTTTTAAAACTGTAAAGTATATTAATCAATTTTAAAAAGTGCTTGATAAAAAAATATTCTGCTAAGTTATTTACTTTTTGAAAATTCGCTTCCATTGGGTCAATCAGGGAAATAGTACCGTGAAAAAATTACGAATGAGCCAACAGAAAGCAATACTTGGTGTCAAACTATGGAAGAAAATCACCAAAAACATGAGCCCTTCGTCCTTAGTCTACTTTCTTTCTAGGGTTCAGAATCCAAGAGAGCGCAAAATAACTTCGTATCCAACCGACAAAACTAGGAAATATATACCATTATTACAATTCCTAACTGCACATCATACATTGAAAACCGGATATAAGCTCACCTCAGGGCATAAGCTTACAACATTGAGCCCGGTAATGTGCGACAATTTGTTATGATATCCCTCGCTGGACTCTGTGCGGAATTACGCCATTATTCTTGTAATTTTCTTTTCTCTACTGGCAATTTTACTTTTAGAATTGACTGTACGTAAGAAACTCTTTTACAGTTAAATTAAATGAACAGAATTTTTAACTTACGGTCAAATTTCGAGACTTTTGTAGTTTTATTTTGAGCCCGTAATATTTTGTGAGTATTAATAGTGACACACAGCTGTAAATCTTCATTTGTATATTTTGTCAAAATATTGAAATATTTTACACTAAAAATACAAAAACCTACCCCTGATGACTATAAAATTCAATGTTTTTTTTATTATAAGCCCTATAAAAATTTTTGAAAATCTGATTTCACCATCCTAAATACGAGAACCACTGCCAGGTTAATTTTTCTACTTCTCAATGAAACTTGAAAATGTTAATTCTATTCCCATTTTAACGCTGATTATGTTAAATATTGGCCAAAATTGGTTAATAAAAATTTGGTAATACAATTCAAACGAGTTTTCGAATTTAAAAATAGTTTTTCTTGAACGTTTCTGTCAGACTAATGAGGATGACGGGTCGACGTTAACGGAAAGGGCAGTACTGCTTACGGCAGTAACAGAAGTCTCAAACCTATGGCTAACACTGCATCTACAAAAAAATTGAAAACAAATAGTATTTTTGTTTTTTTTTATTTTCCCAACTGTAAATTTAAAAAATATAGTTGTGTAACTACAAAATCAAAACAAAAATAAACTCTTAGCACTTTATGAATTTCTTTTATTGCAGATCACTGGAGACAAATGTTAAATCACTTGACATCTAGTTCTTGTATGTCTATTCGCTAAAACTATTTGTAATCTTCGACAATTTTTTTCCAAATAGTTAAAATCCTTTTTTTTGAATCTTTAGAACTAATGTTAACAAATTTTGCTCGAATGTAGTCTGTAAGTACGTTTATACAACCTAAACATAATGTTACTATAACCTTAATAAAGTGCTTGGAATGCTACTGAAAAAATATGATACTGTAATAACATTGTTGTTTCATGAACAAAGCTCGGCCTTTGCCCATGAAACTTAAACTGTTTCAGTAATGTAATATTTTATAAACATACTAATGTATGTATAAAAGCAATTGTGATTATTTCACAGTAAATATAAAAAAATATCATTTCCGGAATATGTTTTAATTAGTGTCAAACAAGTTGCACTCGAATTAAAATGTCCAAAAACTCATAACACAGTTGAGTGTTTTTCAATATTTATGTTACGTTTTAACAAAATCCAATACAAAAGTATTTTTCTCCAATGCAAACATTTATTTTTTTTTTACAGGATGAATTCGCAAAAAGGCGAATACGTGTTTCAATGTTCGTGTTTTAAAATATTTATGTTTAGTTTTTAAAAAATCAGATAAACTTTCTTCATTTCAAACATTCAACCTTTTTTCATTTTTATTATTTTAAGGGATGAATTCGGAGAAATGCTGAATTACATGTTTTATAATTTGTATTTTAGAATTTTTATTGTCCGACTTTAAGAAAATCTGATAAAAAATACTTCTCCACATTGCAAATATTTGTCCCTCTTTTTAGATTTCAATTTTTTTAGGAGATGAATCTGCAAAAACGCTGAAATGAGTATTTCAGTATTTTCTTTGAAAATATTTATGTTTAGTTTTAAGAAAATACAATAAAAAATATTTTTCACCACTGCAATCACGTACACCATTCTTTAACATTTTTATACTTGAAGGGGATGAATTCGGAATAATGCTGAAATACGTGTTTAATTATTTGTGTTTCAGTGTATGTATCTAGAATATATGGTAAAAAAATTTTAACCAACATTTTGACACCTTTTTACACTTTACACCATTTTATTTTTTTCTTTGGAAGAATTATAAAAAAATGGTGGAAATTGTATTTTCACTATGTGTGTTTTAGAGTAATTATGTCAAGGCATATGGTGGAAGATCCGATCAAAAACATATTTTTTTCCAATAAGAACTTCTGTACCACATTTTTAACCACTTAGTGGTTGAATATTGGGAAATCGTACCTTACATGGTAGTACCAAGATACTCTGAAAAATTCAAATCTTTAGCCATTATACTTTTGTCTATGCATTGATCTTTACTTTTTATATATAAGATATATGTAATGATAAATATACACAATTTATGTATACACACACACACACACACACACACACACACACACACACACACACACACACACACACACACACACACACACACACACACACACACACACACACACACACACACACACACACACACACACACACACACACACACACACACACACACACACACACACACACACACACACACACACACACACACACACACACACACACACACACACACACACACACACACACACACACACACACACACACACACACACACACACACACACACACACACACACACACACACACACACACACACACACACACACACACACACACACACACACACACACACACACACACACACACACACACACACACACACACACACACACACACACACATATATATGGCGTTATGCTGTCAAGTATTTTTAATTTAGGTATAAGTTACACCGGCTATAAGTTATTCTTTATATATAGGCTTTATGACCAAAATTTATGGTAAATCACATTATCTGTTTATGTATATATATATATATATATATATATATATATATATATATATATAATTTTTTTTAATATTTAATACAAAAAAGTTTCTATAATATTTTCTCACATTAATTATGATTATTAAAACATTTAGTTACATATAATACCAGATTCGAAACCCTCTTTAAAAATTTCTTCAGCCATCTACTTGGGACAACAAAAGACTATATATACATAATGAAAAGTTAATTTACTTTTATTCTAAATTCAAGGCTGACCAATAAAATCCCAAAACGAAACACTTAAGCCCTCCTCCCTGTTTACATTATGTATGAAGGAAGAGAAAATAAAACATGGCCGCTCTGGACCAGCTTTCTTACTAGATCACCATAATTCCCCTCTTTATAGGAATGGAAAAAATAAAATAAGGGTTCCGCGGCGGTTCAAATTTGAATAATGACAAATAAAGGTAAAACAGACGCCTAAACTGGCCCAGCGATATAATTGTATTCATACAGACAGCGTGAAATTGTTTTGCCTGCTTAATCAAGCGCTTTGTTGTGAACAATTTGCTAGAGTGAATAAAAAAATATAAATCCAACAGCTTAGGTTCTAGTTAAGCATAAATTTTACCCAACTTTTTACCCAGGTTTTACTGTTTAAAACATTTAACTATTAATATACAAAATGGTTGTTATGAAGTATGTAGAGGAAGTAATGGTGATTGTAGAAAAAAATGACTTTGTTGACCCGTCAGTTTTACAGGTCTCCAGCGTCTAAAACAATTGTTTTACTTGATTATCTGCATAGACTAGCTAGCACATTCAGACTAAAAAAATGGCCGATTTCAGTACTTTTTTGTTTTTTTTTTTAAGTAGAATACAATCAATTTGGATAGGCTAAAAAGTCAAACATAATTAAATTGAATGTGAGAAAGTTTGTGCAATGTTTATACACCATTCATTATTTCACTTTTCAGAGAGAAAGCATTGCATAAGTATGTAAATTTTAATAGGAATGGTGTACTGGGACCTCTAGTACAAAAAATAAGTTTTTACATTCATGTTTGTTTTCATTCAAGAGTAAAAGTTACTGATTTTGTTTTAATTTAACTTTTCCTGAGGGTTAGTTAACTTTTATAATTAGTTAGATACAACCAATATCATAGATAGCTACCATTAAAAAAGTTGCATACATGGATCTAACGATTTTGATCAAAACTGACTAAAAAATTTCATTTTAAGGACCCAAATAATATGGTAATTTCCCTAAAAACTTGTGGTTTAAATCTACTAAAAAATCGGGAGCACAGTAAAGTTTCAAAATTATCTTTTGACTTATTTTAATTATATATAGATGGTCAGTGTACAATTATTTTTTTAAAATAATAACTACACTTATGGTTAGGAGTAAAATGAAAGTAAAATCAAGACACTGTAGGTTTTTTCACTACTGGTATAATCTTAATCATTAAACTTCTTATTCCAAAACTGCTTCAATGACATATGAGTTACGAAGTGTAAAACATGACCAAAACTGTTGAGCTATTTTTGAAAAAAATGGCCTGATATGGGTTTCGACACTGGTTATTTAGTAGTTACATATGATATACTGCACTTAAAATCATACATATTAGGTAATTTAATAAACATTAATTGTACGGATAATTTATACCATAAACTACAGTGAACACAGATTAGATTTAACATATCTGACAATGGACAGATGGTGATTAGTTAGTTTTCACTTAAACAAAATTAAATCCATGATAATTACCAAATTCATACAAAATGGGCTGAAATCAATGTCAATAAATAACCTAATCACTAATGGGTACTTAATCCTAAATTCTTTAAAAACAAAATTGCAAACAATTTGTCATACAATGTATAACTTCTTTTTATAAATTTAACCTATTGTAAAAAGTTTTTTAACCTATTGTCTATTGTAAAAAGTTTTGTTTTGACCTTTAAAGTAAATAGGCTTTTTAATTGTAGGCTTATATACATTATTTTTAAAAAATCAGTAGCTACATAATGTTGACTAATACTGAAACAATTTAAAATTAAAGTAGGAACATGAAGGTTTTAAAAACATATGTTTAAAAAATATTTGTTAAAGATAAATTAGAATAAATATTTTAATTTTAGATATAACCTAGAATAAAGAAAATGATGAGTAAAGAACTTTATCTGATTGCATAGGTAATTTAATACTCACTACTGTACTGCTTAATTCATATTTAATACTGAAAATGAATTCATGAATACTAAAAATAACAAAATAATATATAACCTAAACACACACCAACCCAACAAAGGCAAACTGGTTAACTAAATCTCAATGCTAGTAAATTGCAATACCTGTTGAAGAGCTAACAAATATATAACTGATTACGAAGGCACTGGTTTAGTAGTTTATCTATGGTTGTATAAATAATTAACAGAATTATTTTGTCATACTTACTGTATTAAAACTAGTCTAAATACAGATTACTAGTCTACTATCTACCACATCTAGCAAAGAAAAGTACAAAAAATATTACATAAACTTTCTTTCCATTAATTATTAATTTATTAAGATCCCAAAATTAATAATCAATTAGTAATAGATTGTCATTAAGTTTTCGCCAGAAAGTCAATAAATACAGAATTTCAAAAGCCTATTTTCTAAATTAAAATTTGTTTTGCTTACTCCTGAACAAAAACTGGTATTAATACCAAAAATAGCTAACTATAACTATTAAATTTATCATGTAAAATGTAAATATTTTATAAACGTGGCTGAAATAGATCATTTTTATAACCAGTATTGTGGTATTAGAGTTTTAAACCTAAAAATCATTAAATATTATTTTTGCTTATCCCCATAATGTAAAAAAATTATATTTTTTCTTTATATGTGTGTAGTATTAATGAATTTGGTCCAATTTGAAATTTTAGTTCAATAGCTTGAACCGTTCGTTACTTGGGAAAACCTGTTTAACAGTTACAAAATAACAGCCATTCCAAATCTTAAAAATGCATAACTTAAATTCACTTACCATGTCATCATGGTTTTATAAATTTGTGCTACATTCAACCGCTATTGCTAAGTAGTATAGTAATGATCCAAAAATTGGTTGAAAATCCATCAAAAGAAGTGCCAATCGTGTTTTTTTTATGAATTTCCTACCAATTTTTGGATCATTCAGTAAGTAGTGAGTAGAAATTTCTATGCCAAATAGAAACTGAGATACAAATAGGTTGCTCAGCTAGTATTGCCGAAATGAAACGAGCTGTCACACAAGTTGGATAAAAGGCAAAATTTTCAAAACTAATAATTAGTATTCTCCCAGTAACAGTGCATTACACGAAAACTGCATTAAAGTTTTAGTTGAGTTGCAGCTTTATGTAGATTAGAGGACGAGACAGGCAGGTGTAGACCATTCTCTTGTCACCAAGATAAGTGTAGCCATTAAAATTATACGAGTACTCTATATAGAAAGTTTTTGATACACCAAAACTGAATTAATATACAAGTTTGACCTTTTAGAATTGAAATTTATTGATTGAATAATTTATAAATGGTAGTTTAAAAACTAGCTCTGCAGAATATTCTTAATAAATTGCCTAGCCACTACTTCAAGACCTGGTTTTGGCACCTTTGCAACCCTTTCTGCTAATTTAACCTGGTAACCGAAAAACCTGGTAACAATAAAATGTTACTGTATCAACTTTATTAGAAATTGTATTGGTTTTTTTTCCTATGAAACAGTCAAAATTCTGATTACTCTTCCTGTTTAGCCAGTATTACAGGAAACAGCCACCAACTGCACTTGTGATTGTTAAATTAGAGGCCGCCATCTTGAAAAGAAAGTGGATGTGAAATTTTTTTGTACAAACGTTGTTCGGGCTTTATACAAAGTATCTTCACACCAAATTTCAAAATAATCAGTCAATGCATTTGGTCAAAACTACATACACTCGGCATAGTTAAATAAAAGGCAGCCATTTTGAAATGGCGGGAAATCTTAAACTAACGTTTTTCAGATTTGATGAAAACTGCTCAACAAACAAACAAATTCACAAACCAAATGCCGATTGGATGAGTTGAATCAGTGATCACGCTTCGAATGGTAAATTATTGTTTTTTATTTGGTTATCATAGTTTTAACCATGCCTGTAAATTAACCATTAGTAGTTAACATTAGTGTGTTGATCAAAGATTCTAGTTTTAAACTTTCCAATAACAGAAAAAACAAATTAACTGCCAACATCAAAGAAAGCAATTTTGTATTTTTCAAAATTCTGATAAAAATTAATATAACAAATGTATGTAAATTTATAATCCAAGGAAATTTCGATACTTTTGTAGTAAACATAAATGTTTCTGTAAAAAATAATTTTATACCCGATTATCTGTCTTCAGTCTGACAGTATTCCTGTAGAAGACTAAATAAACAACTTTCTTTTCAAACTTCTCTACTTGTGAAATATTTAAAACGTGACAGGAATAAATTTCGGAACCAGTACTGAAGTTCTACAAAACTAATCATATACCGCAGATAGATAATCGGGTGAATCCTCATATAGTATATTCATTATGAAGGCCCCGTTTAACAAACTAAGGATTGCAAAGAACTGGTTGATGATCAAAACAGGAGTCCATTCAGAATCCTGCAACTAAACTTTGTAGTGGACATGAGGAGGCTGTGGAACCTGTAGTTTTTTATTATGGGGTGCCACAGTAAACTCAGATTAGTTAGAAGAACTACGAGTATCCAGGCCACCTCACCACACATAAGTTTTGAAATACAATTCTACTTAATTAAATTCATTAGTTTTATTAATTATTTACCTAAAATAGGTTTCATAAGCTTTCTAACTATTTCAAGTCACTGATAATAATTATTAGTTCAAATATAACATTAAAAAATGTTGCATATTGTTATTTTACTTATACCATTTTTTTCTTTTTTTTCAATGCTTGACTGTTTGTGTGTTTCAACAACATTATTTCATCATTAAATTTGTCACTTTATTAAGTTCTTTAACAGTTTTGACTGGTGTCAAAATATTATTGAGGCAATTAGTGACTTATAAAACTTAATTGAAATATATTCTGAAACTGTGTGTTTGTGTTTATATTTATTGAACTTAATTTACTATTTATTAATTATTATATTCTGAATGGATTTCATGATTTTCTTTAAGTGTTTATAAATTATAACTGTTTTACTGCTTGTACCCATATAACATAATTCTGTTATTTGTCTTTCGAGATAGTTTTGCCTCTTTGATCTAGTAATGCTAAGTTTCCTCAGATAAGCAACCTAACAGAGAATTTGATGAATAGTCAGAACTGTAACGTTACCCTTGAGGCAACGATAATAAAACTTAAACTCAGAGTTAACACAAAAACTCAAAAGTTAAAATAATTAAAATAAATGGAGCAAAAATATTCCGAGAACGACCTCTTTCATATTCAATTATTTAAACCAAAAAAATCCGTTCAGAAACTACGGGGAAAAAGAAAATTGCCCTAACTTCTGAAAATCATTTCATCAGACTTATGATTCAAGTTGTAAACAGCAAAAAATTTTAAATAAAAGAATTTTACAGTTCATGAGTAAATTTTAAAAAAAGAAAAAACCTCAGTTGTCTAGGTTTATTTTATGATATATTCAATTTACTCATAAACAGTAAATGTAAATTAATTCCAAGTTATGCTGACTTGAGTCATGATTAGGTTTGAGCAAAATCTGATGTACCGATTTTGAGTTTGTGTTGAATTTTAATTTGTATCTGCATGTTTGGAACTAGTGTTTAACTATTTTAATTTCAAAAATATTTTAGTGTGAACCAGGACAAGGTAAACAAAATAAATACAAAAGCAGTTTATAATTTCAATTATTTTAATATACAATCACTTGGATTTGTAGAAATGTTCTTGCTTCTGCTCTTCTTATAAACTCTCATACAAATGCCTTCATCCATACTGAATACACACACCAATTTGAAAATAAATTGTCTTTTTTCATATAGTAAATATAACATAGATTAACATACATAATAGAAAGGTAGGCCCTAAGCTAGATTTGACACTACCTTTCATTAATAAAGTCCGTCGCGACACTTTTTTAAAAAAAGTTCCAGCTTTTTCACAGCGAAAAAATAATTTAAATAAACACTTTCTACCGTTATTTATTAAATTATTTTCTCTGTACGTAGAATTCGATTTTTCGCTACGAGATACACCATTTTTACCTTCTCATTTTATGAATAATTGGAAAAAAATTATAGAAAATAGAAAATAACCTCACTAGATCAATTGGTTAATAGTTTATGTGCACTGAATCACGAATAACTGAGATCACCAGCAGAAGACGGACAGCTCGCCTCCATGCTCACCGCTGTGTCGCCATGCAGTAACCGCTCGAGCTTTGAGCTGAAACAGGTGAAAACAATTGTTAAAATATCTGTAACAAATACTATTCAAACAGTAAACCAGTGAAAGGCTATTGAAAAAAACAGATTTCAAAATAGTTTGAAAAATCAAATTTTAATTGTATTTCTTTGTATTTTAGTATCTTAGGGATTGAACTTTATCGTTTTTATGTAGGCTTTATAAATAATCAATATTTCTGATATATGATCCTTGCACAATTTTAAGCATGTCTGTATATAGCAGTTATAAACAAAATATACCTGCAAATACAGCTTAGATTTGGCCAATGTTTTTAGGATGACTAGTGTGTCAGCATTTTCAATTATTGTTCTAGAAAATACACACAACTAATTGGATAAGATAAGAGCAAGTCAAGTAATCAACATAAATCCACCCCCTAGGTGGGAAAGTCATTCCTTATAATGCTGGAAAGATACTGCACGGTGGGTTGCATTTGTATGGAAATAGTTGTACTAGTTTTAACTGAATGACTTGTAACAAAACATAGTGGTTAAGAGATGCCATGCATGAGTCAACAATGAAACTTTCCTCATTTTGGTAAAATTTTCCTAAATTTAACAACATTCAAGAACTTTCCCTAACTAAGAATTAAAACAGTTTAAAATAAACAGTTAAAAATCATGAGTTGACTGCCTAAAACAATTTGATATTTTTGTTAAAAAAATTAAATGTTAACATTGCACTAACTTTCTAAAATTCAATTTGTCAAGTATTTCAAATGTTGTTACACCACCATTGTGTATGAGAGTTTGCTTCCTCCCAAGTATTTCAGTTGAAGAGCTAATTGTTTTAAATCAGATATATAGATTATGCTTAAAATTTTGTCATATATGAAAACTTTTAATCAAATCAATATATTAAATTTGAAATAACAAATGGGAAAAGCACAAATTTGTTGCTGGTATAATTTGGTTAAAAAACCACAATGTCATGTCTTTACTAATTTAAATATTAGTCTAAATATTTTGAGAAAAAAATTCTAGGTTTTTGTTTAAGGAAGCCTGCTATACAGTTTAGCAATTCTATTGAAAAAACGAGCCATGGTACTTTCCAGGATCATCAAATCTAGACTGATTGAGTTCTGTATATAACAACGAATTCAAAACTGTACTACATATAGTGTTCACAATTTTTGCTCGAATTAATACACTTGGCAGAAAATTGATTTTTGATAATAGTTTGTCCAAATTTATTAACCCTCAAAATTCATAAAAAAGTGTCCAAATTACAGCTTTAAAAAACAACTTTAAGACACTTTTATCATGTAATATATTTTAAAATCTTACTTTTGCTATCTAATCTGATTTAGAACCTGTATATATCACCATTTTTTCAAAGTTCATTATGTGAACAGCTGTTAGAAATAATTTTTTTATTGTAAAATTCAAAGGTGTTCATGCATGGAAATTTTTTTATGTTGTTTTACAATTTTTGTTTAACATTTTAATTAACTCAAAACATATTAAGTTATCCACTAAAACGAAAGCACAGTTTCAGAACAAAGAAGACTTTCTCCAGTACTACAAGAAAGTAAAATCTCTTTAACCAATTACAATACAGTTATGAGGTTATGTACTACAGTACTATTTACTGTTGAAATCAGCTGTTTCAATCAACGAACCACTGCGCTATCTACCAGCAAAACAAACAACTTAACCGTGGCTGCACTCTATCCCCTTTAATACGGTCTGAATTGTATCCCCTTTAAGTTGACCTAAACTCTACTCTGCATGTAATACCGGCTTGCAATAATGCAAAAATAAGTCAATTTCATTACTATTGCTTTCAACATTCCGCCATATTGTTTTTAATTGTCTTATCGTACATTTTGCACTGTGATCCCTCAATTATGTTTAAATACCTTTAATTAAGTAACTACTATAATACACGTAATTGTAGACCTACATACATCTGCCGAACAATTGGACTGTGCACCGATCTCATTATTTTCAAATGCGTATATAAAGATGTTCAAAAACAGGCACCACATGAAAAAAAGTTATACGCCTAATAAAGAAAAGTACAATAATTTTATTAGTATAGAACATTTTGCGTCTCATTCCGAAATTTTTGGGTAAAACGTTAATCCGTGTTTTTGGTTTTGATACTTAAATGGCCGGATTTAAACTAAATCTGGGGAAAATGGTTACAACCCATTTTGGATTTTTTCAAAAAGCCAATTATAATCTTTAAACGTGTAAAACACTGAGCAAAACCTGAGGACCGGTTATGAAATAAGGCACAGTGTCCAGGTATTTTTTAAGATGGTCCTTGAGCAGTACTCGGGCAATAATTAAATTTAATTAAATCTGCGCGAACTTTTCGCACCAAAACGTCATATTTCGTACAATGTGTAGCTGCAATATCTGTTCCAACATAACGTTTAAACGCTAACCGTTACCAACTGTAATTCTTGTTTACCCTCGGTGTATTCGTATTGTCCTTGGTTTTCCAGCGCTAGGGTTTGAGCCATTGAGCCAACAATGGGATGCACGATAATTGGCATTTACCATATACAGTACTATACACTAACAGTGCTCGTGTAATTGGACTCAAGAAAACTTCATTTATATTATTGCATTAGCTTGGCAACACAAACAAACCAAGTCAAGCGTAACCTACTCTACAATAGGCTACTAAATAAATTAGCAATACAGTAACACAGTTCTACTGGGAAATGAATAATCGCGGCACGCAGCTGTCTCGCTCACACGATAGAGGTGAATTTCAATCACAATAATATTTTTGTCGAACACTTTTCGAAAATCTGATTCCATCATCATAATCGGCGTTAAGTGGAGCTTTATTATTTTTCTTTGTCAAATCGAAGAAAATTGTCAATGTCAGAGTTGCTTAAAACAAACGAGAAAAAACACACACACACACACACACACACACACACACACACACACACACACTCCACGTAAAATTTTTAACGGCATCAAATAAAAAAAAAAATCTTCTGAAGTCGAGACTCAATGGAACATTTTAAGGACCATGACTAGGTCTTACCATGATGATTGCTCCAATAGCTCATTTTCCAATGAAAAAATCGAAAATTAATGCAGCTTCTATAATGTCAAGATCTAAAACCAGGATTATGAAATGTATACGCGCGCACGTAGGCCTATGCGTTGATATCCGCGCATAACCGTTGATCTGTTTTGACAGCCGTTCAAACTTTTAAAACATTACTTTAACGTACGTCTTAGCCACAATAATCAGCGTTGAAGTAAACATAAATTAGTATTTTCAAACGATGAAACGTTCATTTTAGCCACAGTAATCGGCGTTGAAATAAACGTAAATTAGTGTTTTCAAACGATGAAATGTTCATTTTAGCCACAGTAATCGGCGTTGAAATAAACGTAAATTAGTGTTTTCAAACGATGAAACGTTCATTTTAGCCACAGTAACAGGCGTTGAAGTAAACATAAATTAGTATTTTCAAACTATGAAACGTTCATTTTAGCAACAGTAATCGGCGTTGAAGTAAACATAAATTAGTATTTTCAAACGATGAAACGTTCATTTTAGCCACAGTAATCGGCGTTGAAATAAACGTAAATTAGTGTTTTCAAACGATGAAACGTTCATTTTAGCCACAGTAATCGGCGTTGAAATAAACGTAAATTAGTGTTTTCAAACGATGAAACGTTCATTTTAGCCACAGTAATCGGCGTTGAAGTAAACATAAATTAGTATTTTCAAACGATGAAACGTTCATTTTAGCCACAGTAATCGGCGTTGAAATAAACGTAAATTAGTATTTTCAAACGATGAAACGTAAATTTTAGCCACAGTAATCGGCGTTGAAATAAACGTAAATTAGTATTTTCAAACGATGAAACGTTCATTTTAGCCACAGTAATCGGCGTTGAAATAAACGTAAATTAGTATTTTCAAACGATGAAACGTAAATTTTAGCCACAGTAATCGGCGTTGAAATAAACATAAATTAGTGTTTTCAAACGATGAAACGTTCATTTTAGCCACAGTAATCGGCGTTTAAGTAAACATAAATTAGTATCTTCAAACGATGAAATGTACATTTTAGCCATAGTAATCAACGTCGAAATTAACATAAATTAGTATTTTTAAACGATGAAATTAAAAATTAAAAATAGTATACTTTACGTATGCAGATGTCAATGCTGGTGAAATCGGATTTTCAAAAAGAAAGATTTGTTTTTCTTAATAAAAAAAAGACAACTTTGAATCGCTGCTACTTTTTTAAAATGGTTAAACGTAATACTTTGAAGCTATTAACAAAGCTTTACAACAAGTTTCCTCTAGTTTTTTTTTTTTTTTTAACACGGGTCTCAACATGACGGCGGTTACAAGAGCAATGGAAAGATTACTAGAAAGATTACTGTATTCTATCACGTTCCGTATTGCAACCGTTCATAGAATCGACATCTAAGATAATACTGTAACACAATCACACTTAGACCCGAGTAAAGCAACAGATAAGAGTGGTGAGTGGTGAGTGGTGAGTGGTGAGGCGATATTGGAAATATACAGTAAATGCAAAGCTCCGGTTTCGCAACCATCAACCGTCAACAACCAAGCAAATGAAGATAAAACGACTGCAGTCAGCAGAATCTGTGATCATTCACTGATCTTACAATGTAGGCTACAATCCCATTTCTCTATAAATAAAAAGCCAATATCCGGTCGCCATCCAATACAGTCTAGCTAGGATTGCTATGCGTCCGTATTCTGTAACTCTCCCTTAAGTGCAAAAATAATTACACAATCTCACATTTGGATTTTCCTACAAAAAAATTGGTAAAAAAACAATAACAGGAAAATTGATTTGTAATAAAAAGAACATTTAATATACAGTGTGTTCAACGAAGTGGTTTACGCATTTGATCCTCCATTACTGTATTGATTATTTTTAAACTATACATACTTTTTAAAGAAGGTACCAGAAATAGTGTGTGAGAATTGCATCTGGCTGATGTTTGTAGAAACAAAATGGCGGCGAAAATAAAATATAGTGCCATTTTGTTATTTTTTCAAACAAAATTTTATTTTTTAATTATTAAATTTTTTGAAATTTAATTAGATACAAACTAATTAAAAGAAAACTAAACAGCAACGAACACTTCATTAAACAGACCTATTCAAACTGGAAAACAGCTACACACTGATAACATCGCCGAACAAAAGAATCGTTTATTTATTTACGAATAATGAACAAATGAATTTATTTATTTACCGCCATTTTGTTTCTACAAACATCAGCCAGATGCAATTCTGACATACTATTTCTGGTACCTTCTTTAAAAGTATGTAGAGTTTCAAAATGGTCAATGGAGAAATGAGAAAATAATGGAGGACCAAATGCGTAAACCTCTTCGTGGGACACACTGTATATTAATAAAATAAAAGGTAATGTGTGTGTGTGTGTGCGCGCGCGCAATTATTTTTTTTTAATTAAATATTTAGCTGAAAATTATACACTTAACGGTATCTAGCGAATTTTTTTAAAACTATTTTAATTTAGAAACAAAAAGAGAACCATTGTAACTACCTTATGCTCTCAGCTGCTTATATTTTCACGGGCGACGCCTTGCGGGCGCTGCTAGTTTTTCAATAACCACATTATTTGGCCACAATGATTTCCAACACAAATTAGGGTAATAAATTTGAAAGAAAAAGCAAAACCACGTTTCGATTTACACAACCAGTAAATTTCTTTTATTTCAAATCTCGTACGACTTGCGTTATGAAAAATATTCATATAGCATGAACAAAATTTTTTTACCAAAATTTAATGAAATGATTTTTCTCAATATCGCCCAAAATGGACTTTTTTTGGTGTACAGTAACTTGCATACATCTTGTCTGGTTATATATAGTTTTCAACAGTTTCAAAATGGCAGCCATTCCAAACATGAATAAATGTAAGTTTTTAATCTTCTATTGATAATACGAAATTCAATCTGACGGCTGTAGGGTTCAGATTTTGAAAGTAAAAATGCAAATTTATGCCGATTTTAACGACGATTACAGCGGTGAAATCTGATTTTTAAAGCGTTAGGATAAAAAAAAAGACTCACTAAAATTCGCTTCCACGATGCCAGCGAATCAGCTACGTGTTTACACCCAACACAATTCTTACACTGTATTAAGCCTGGCACCCGCAGTATAGCCAATGTGTTGGGAGGGATATATTTTTCCCGCAAAGTTGGCAGCCTGCCGGCAGTGTTTTCTTTTCTCTAATTTTGTAAATCACGACCATGGATCATTAACTGTTTTCACAGAGTCGCTTACCGCAACAAATTGATGTAATTGGAAGGGCTTAATAGTAGAAGGGGTGGGGGGCTGGCGCCGCTCTCTCAGAACAGGGGCGCGGGCGAAGAAATTCTGTTTACCAGTACACTTGACGCAGTATATACAGAGTAAATTACTACATTAAATATTTATACGGTACACGGGAGGATAACGTCCAATCAATTGTATTAGGGCAAATAAGCTTACGAGCGGCAATCATGGTAAAATTATATCTATGTATCCGCCTTTCGAAGTTGGCTCAATCATTTTTAGCAATAGTTTCGACAAGTTCGCTACCCAACAGAATCAGCTCAACCGTTTCAAAATGGAAATTATTCTTTTTGGAAAATTAATTAATCAGAGTAATGGGCATTTTAAGTTTTCATTCCGAATACAGCGTACACCCGATAACCGATAACTGTCAGGTTTCGTTAATGGGAATTTTAAAAATTAAAACACAAAATGTAAATAATTAGGCGTATTTTCTTCCGTCTAGTGGTCTTTTAACTCACCTCATAAAGGCTACCACTGTTTCGAAACTTCACTGTTTCATCATCTTCAACCTGTAATACAAATCCCTCTGCAGAGGTCGTCATAAATGTAACAAAACATTGAAAACACAATTTTATTAATCCGCACAGCGATAACATTTGGTTTGGCCAAACACTACCGTGCAACTCGTAGGGTCTTACTGACAGAGCGGAGTCTTCATCGGTTATTCATAATAAAATAAAATCGTGTAATGGTGTTTAGTGTTGTTACGTTTGTTTTCAATGTTCTGTTAACTCTGTGATGACCTCAACACAGGGATTTGACCATTTGTACTACGACCTGAAGATGAAACAGTGACGTTTCGAAACCTGCGGTGACCTTTACGAGGTGAGTTAAAAGACCACTAGACGGAAGAAAATAGGCCATAATCCTAATTGTTTAAGTATGTGGTCCGGTGGTTCTGTTCCGATATGATACAGAATTTTAGTTATTACCCGCCATTTTGAAACGGATTAACGTAAATCGCCTCTTACAAACGTGTCCAAGGTAATAATTACCAATAATGTACGTTTAACTTCGCTACAAACTTGATGGAATCTTTATTTAACGATGTCTTCAATGTTCGGGACTTTACTTCTATAACGTTAGCGAGACACCTGCGTGTCGCCATAAGTTATTACTATTGCCTAAACGCAAACACTTTAATATGTTCGACGTCGGTCATGCTTTCGAATCGTATTTTCTATTTCAAATTTGGTACACTTATGCCAAGTATATTAAGACTGAGTGATATAAAACCAATTTCGGTTTTTAATCAACTAACTCACCAAATGGTACTTGTGGGATATGTTTGAAACGAGTTTCATCAAAATAGTTAGAGCTGATTTTGAAATTAGAAATCGTTCTACGATATGTAACTTTTAAGTACCCACAAATAATACTGATAGAATCTCCCTAAAAAAAAAAAAAAACAGTTTCGGAAGCTACTGACAAAACATGGAAAATGTGTAAAATTTTTCTATATCAGCTCAACGAAGAACTGTAGCTGCCAGAGTCCACCCGAAGTCAGTGTCTAGCCTATAGAAAACGGCCTACTAAGAACAAACACTATTGAAGCAGAAAGAAAAATGCGCGAGTGAGAGGTCGAGTCCCCACTCCCTCAACATAGCTCCTTCTTTTTCCTTCACTATCACTGAGTGGTAAGTTTGTAGACTCAGATTGGCAGACCCTATATGTCGCTGGACTGTTGGAGGGAGCTCGAGGGGAATTCTTCATGCGCGCAGGCCGTAAACCAAAGGTTCTCAACGGGGTCTTGGGGGTCTATTGAACTTTGAAGGAGGTCAATTGAATTCGGGGGGGGGGTCATTTTAACCCCTTAACGTGTACTTCATAAAAAACGGAAACAGTAAAAAATAATTAGTTTTTATTTGCAAATATTTGTTGTTGTTTCTGTGCGCTCTCTCTTAGCTATGTCTATACCGTCGTACCGCATTGGTATTTTATTTACATTTCTGCTTCTATTAACATAACCATATCTTTAATTTATATCTAATAAAACGAAATACAATTTTTTTACAAAAGTATTACTGAACTGTTCCTAATAAAAGCTTCATTTGCTGTGATATTTGTGCAACACATTGTAAACATATGGGGGTCGGAATAAACAAATTTATTTAGGGGGTGGAAGCAGCAAAAGTTTGAGAACCCCTGGGGGGTTGTCTATAATAATAATAATAATATTGTTTACAAGATGAATGAAGTCGACAGTTTGTTTAAAAGTTGTTAGACAGTTTTACATGGAGGAAAAACTACAGATAAAGAGGTTATGCCTAAAGATTTTTTCCTTTCCTAATTGATGGTAAGAAAAAAGAACCATTTTATAATTCCTTGCACACTAAAAATCTTGGCTCATGTCTGCCGTTAGGCTAGAAATCTAAAGTTTATGTTGTTTTTATTATTTATTGTTGATTATGACTTGTGTGACTTGACAGGTAACACGCCACCGGGACTGATATTTTTGGAAAATAACCTTCAAACCTCTCTGCACCTCCCTAAGAAATTTAAATTTTGATCCAAAAAAATGTTTTTTCCAAAAAAAAATTTTTTTTAAATGTCCGATGACAAAATGAGGGTCATTGAGGTGTTGGGCATGTTTAGTAGCGTATAACCCCAAGTTTGGTTCAAATTGCTTCTTCCGTTTACACGTGGGTGTGGACTGACTAACACAAAAAAGGCCATTTAACACCCCCCAAAACGCTAAAAAAAATATTTTTTTAAAATTTCTATGTCGAAATAACATGTCTCCAAACATATGCGAGTTGTTTTAAGCCAAAATAATAGTACTCTTTTTTTATCGCACAACCTTAAGTACCGTTATCAAACTACTGTGCCAAATATGAAATAACTAGCACACTCTTGTCGCGGCTTCGAAAGCCATTAAAAATTTAACTCATCGGTTTGGAATTTTAGAAGTAAAGTTTTTATTAATTCAGTGCTCAGAATTGCTTCTACATACTGCGCCCGACTTCAGTAGTGGAGAAAACTTGAAACAATCTTTAGTTTTATAAGTTTATACAACAAAGTTGCATTAACAACTGTACAGACAACTTTCCTCAGTAAATATTTACACAGCCGTCGCAACTGATCTGTCAAAATCGGTTCAACAGATTCTATTTAAATTTTCATCAAACATGGAAAATAGAGTGATTGAATCCAATGTAAAATTTAATGGTGTAAAACATTACAAAAACTCCTCCCCACCCAACTGTATTGCAGAAATTTGCCAAACCTACTTCAGTACAGTTTTACAACCGGCGGTACGGACCGTGTCAAAAAATTGTTTAAGTAAATAAATAATTTTCTAATGTTTATTTTGGAATACAAACAGAAAGGTCGTTCTCAATACTTCAGACGTCTGACAATGCATCAGACTTATGTTGCCTTAGACCCACTGTTTTGCTTGCAACAAAACAAAGTTTACTTATCATTTATTTACTGTAATAAGTATTTACTTTTTCCAATACGTAAAACAAAGGCACACTTTTTGTTCAGGAAACCTCGAAACTCATAATTTTGCACCAAAATTTCAAAACTTTTTCGAGTAGGTTCCCCAAGCCAGTACTCAGATAGTACACCAAAACCAGGCGGTACCCAGTGAACCAGTGATACAAAGACTTGGAACCTCTGCTTTAGTCAATGCAGTAAATTTGAAATGTAACAAATTCACGATTATAATACAAATAATTGCAGTACGCATCTTTCTTGCTGACGTGATAGAAGCGAATTTCCAACAGTACGTTTATCTTACTCTTTTTGAAATTCTGATTTCACCATCGAAATCAGCATTAAAAGCTGCATATAAAGCATTTTTAAGTTTTAAATTTACATGAAATTCAACCCTCACCGCTGCCGTCAAAAAATGTAAATTTTAATCGGTTTTGAAAATCTAAAATTGTTAATTTATGCAGTTTTCAACATTGATTATGATGGTAAAATCGGATTGAAAAAATTAATTAAGACAAAAACGTCATGAACTTTTTAAGATTTTAAATGGCCGCCATTTTGAAACTGCTGAACGAATTTTTCTGGTTAGCAACTTGTCCAGGCCAATCGATTGTTGTACCAAGTTTGAATCAAATCGGACTAAAACTACAAAGGTGAGCGGGCTAAAACACGCTCGCGCGCACGCACACTGGATCAGTGCTTCTGTGTCTGTGTTACGACGATGCAAGCACGGTCGGAAAAGTGCAATGTGCAGGGTGCGGCTGAGAGAGCACAAATTATTCATCGATCTGAAGGAACGATTCCATCTTGGTTAAATACTCACAATAAACATCAGTATACGTTTATTTAAAACTGTTAAAAACCATATAATAATCCTACTGCCAGATTTCTTTGTGCACGTAAGACGTTGTGTTTTGTAATACGGAAACACTGCACAAGCTACTCACATTTAAATTATATACAGTTTTCGTTTGAATTTTTGCACTGCGATGAAGTAATCACAAAACGAAAACGTACATAAGCGGAGATTCGAACCTGCGAGTTACATTTTAATCTTGGTTACGATACACGTTTTACCGCGTGGCTATTGGAGGCGTCCTTTTGTTTCTTAGCGAGATATGGTCGCTCTTCAACACTCCCCTTCAATATTTTGGCTAAAAACTGAAACCTTTAAAGGGTTCTCATCCCCCGTTACAACCCCTTTGTTCAAGCACTCGCGGCTACAGCATTAATGAATACAAAGCTTTGCTGGCTTGTTTTCAATGCAGGCTACACCAAAAAAACCTTCGGTTAATTTTACTGTCTCATTACACAAAGTAAGGTGATTGTGAGAAAAATCGATTTTAAGATTTACGTGAATGTAACACTGATTATGATGAAGTCTGACATTTTGATCTGGTATTTTCTTATTTTTAATCAAATATGAACACGTAAAATGCTAGCAAGCAAAATTCAAACCTGATTATGACGGTAAAATCATATATTCAGGAAAAGTAACAAGTTACCATTTGTTTTTACATTTTTGAACAATTTAATTTTCCAATCCAATTCAAATGTTTGCGCTAACTTTAAATCAAATCGGAACAAATGCGCGCGCACACACACAAGGGGCATGCAGAAAGTGTCGGCAATCGGGGTCTTTCTGTAAAGGATACTCGAGTAACACATTTTCCGATTGAACTATGCTAAAAAGACTATTTTAACGGCTAGGAATTAGTTGCATTTCAAGCCTGCGTATTCGCTAAGGGTTTTGACTTTTTGCAAGTTCAGCGCCCCAACAATGGCGCTGCGGCTGAGGGGGACGGGGGACGGGGGAGCTGGCAGGTGCATTACCGTTATTAGTTTACTGCGAGAAACAATGAGTATCTCCGTCCTTGTCGCACTTGTGTAATGAGTCCTTGTCAGCGACTCTACTTAATGAACACAGCGTTGTCAACGTTGTCGGATTTGTTCCTTTTTCCCATAACGCCGAAACCGACTATCTCGGATTTGTTAAATGTTTTTGTTCCACCAAAACGCTGAAACTCAGTCACCGATTTCTTCCATTCCTTATTCCTCCATAACGCCGAAACCCCGTCATGGATTTGTTCCATTCCTTGTTCCTCCATAACGCCGAAACCCGGTCATGTATTTGTTCCATTCTTTATTCCTCCATAACGCCGAAATCGACTGTCTCGGATTTGTTCCTCCATAACGCCGAAACCCTGTCATGGATTTGTTCCATTCCTTGTTCCTCCATAACGCCGAAACCCGGTCATGTATTTGTTCCATTCTTTATTCCTCCATAACGCCGAAATCGACTGTCTCGGATTTGTTCCTCCATAACGCCGAAACCCTGTAATGGATTTGTTCCATTCTTTGTTCCTCTATAACGCCAAAACCCTGTCATGGATTTGTTCCATTCCTTGTTCCTCCATAACGCCGAAATCCTGCCTCGGATTTGTTCCATTCTTTGTTCCTCCATAACGCCGAAACCCTGTCACGGATTTGTTCCATTCCTTGTTCCTTCATAACGCCGAAACTCTGTTATGGATTTTTTCAATTCCTTCTTCCTTCATAACGCCGAAATCGACTGTCTCGGATTTGTTCCATTCTTTGTTCTCCAATAACGCCGAAACCCTCTGTAACGATTTGTTTCATTCTTTGTTCCCCCATAGCGCAAAAACACTGTTTTTATACTTTTTAATAATAGAAAACGAAACTAAAGAAAAACTGATTTTGGTAGTAACATGTACGCGTTTATTATCCAGTGCGTCTATTCAACCGTTTCAAAATGGCAGCCATTTAAAATCTTTAAAAATGTTACTTGTACAGAGTCTTAATATAATGGATTTTCGGTGGTTAGTATTCATTTTCGTACTTTACGAGTAAAATTCAAATGTAGTTTTTATAAATTCGCTACAGCGAGACAGCTGCGTGCCGTGATTACATAAACATAAAATAAACGCACAAGTAGACCACAGTATTTGCATTTGCAAGAAAGAAGCGAGCTCCGGGTCTCTGATGCTGCCAATTTGTCCGAATGTATGGAATTAAGGTCCGAGACTCTGCAGCCAATAACGTCGAGGGTTGGCCAGATTTATCGGTACCGGATATTTATTGCTCGGCTCCCCCCACCCCCGGGCAACTAGTGTGCACGTATCCTTACGCTGGTAAAAAAAAATCCGAAAACTGTGAACTACAGATTTGTTAAAAAAATTCCATTGGAAAATTAGTTAACGAGCAGCCATGAAATGTGCACCAATCCTGGCCCCTACAGTATATTTTTTTTTTTTTTTTTGCTTTCCCGACCGTAAAGAAGGTCTTCAGGTGGATCCAAATTTTAAGGTACTTTCACTTCATTTCTTTTATCTGATGCACACTGCTGGAAAATTAATCTAATTTAATGAAATTGGGCTAGCACGTCTTGTTTATATCGCGTTGTGAAGCTCTTTTTAAAAATCTCTATTCAAAAATCCGACTTTTTCACATAAAGAACTACCGAAAAACTGAAACATCCTACTGATTTATCAGATTTTCGTAATATATTTCTTTTTCTTTTTTTCTTCCCAAACCGCACACATTTCATTTATACTTCAAATTCGAGGAACCTGCGTCCCGCCAGCAACTCCTAAAGCTTCTAAGCCATGTAATTAACAAACATGTTAATTAAAACACGAATAATTTCAATAATCTTTTTAGTTGTTAGCGAATTTTCCCATACATGGTAAGACCCAGGATAGGAACCTTAAAATAAGCACAAATCTTTTTTCTATAGACCTATAATTTTCAATATAATTTTTTAAATATCGTTAAAATTGTGTGTGTGTGTGTGTGTGTGTGTGTGTGTGTGTGTGTGTGTGTTTTACAATTTAAACTTGGCACAAAAATCTATCTTGGACAAGTTCGTTAACCAGCAAAATTCGTTCCAACAGTTTCTAAACGGCTGTCATTTCTATTCCTTTAAAATGCAAAATTTGTGTCTTAAATTGTTTTTGAAAACCCGACTACACCATCGTATTTTGCGTTAAGAACCGCGTAAAAACTAAAACCGTTGGAATCAAGATTTTTTTAGACGGCGGTCAGGGTTCATTTTCGTATTTTCAACGTAATATGATATTGCTAGTATATACATATTTTAATGCTGATTATGATGGCGAAATCAGAATAATGAGATAAAGGAAAATACTTTCGGGAATTTGCTTCTATCAGCGAGGCCGCTGGGAGTCGCGATGTTTTTGTACTTGTCGCAGTTATACACACACATTTTTCAACATGTATTGAAAACAAAATCTTTTTTCCAAATCATGTTACATGCTGGTGTTACAATATCAATAGACGTAACCCCAGCTGAAATAGTATTAACTAAGGAACAGCTATGGTGCGAAATCAGCTGTCATGTCCTCCAACTTCACCCGCATCACCTTCTCATAACTGACGAAAGTTTGAACACAATTTGATGAACCGATTTCATCGATATATTTAAAACGGATTTTTCGCCGGAAATAATTTAATATGAGAAAGTTTGTGCAATGTTTTCCCATGCTACTTCAGTGTAGCATTTATTTCAGTAACCTACACTGTTCGTTAGAATGTTTGTTAAAGTTCTTCCAGCATTTATTTCAGTAACGCTACACTGTTCGTTAGAATGTTTGTGTAATGTCCTTCCAGCATTTATTTCAGTAACGCTACACTGTTCGTTAAAATGTCTGTGTAATGTTCTTGCAGCATTTATTTCAGTAACGCTACACTGTTCGTTAGAATGTTTGTGTAATGTCCTTCCAGCATTTATTTCAGTAACGCTACACTGTTCGTTAAAATGTCTGTGTAATGTTCTTGCAGCATTTATTTCAGTAACGCTACACTGTTCGTTAGAATGTTTGTTAAAGTTTTTCTAGCATTTATTTCAGTAACGCTACACTGTTCGTTAGAATGTTTGTTAAAGTTCTTCTAGCATTTATTTCAGTAACGCTACACTGTTCGTTAGAATGTTTGTTAAAGTTCTTCTAGCATTTATTTCAGTAACGCTACACTGTTCGTTAGACTGTTTGTGTAATGTTCTTCCAGCATTTATTTCAGTAACGCTACACTGTTCGTTAAAATGTTTGTGTAATGTTCTTCCAGCATTTATCTCAGTGACGCTACACTGTTTGCTAGAAAGTTAGTATAAAATGTTCTTGCGGCATTTATTTCAGTAACGCAACACTCCTCGGTAGAAAAGCTTGTGCAAATATTTACTCTCAACAAATATCCATTACTGTACAGTACCAATAAAATCACTAGACGGTAATAAATTCCAATATCCAATACTTTCAGATGTAACGAAATAAAATTACACAAAGTACTCTACAGCAACATCAATCCAGTAACAGCAGTTTTATTGCTTATACATTCATCCGTCATTCGGAATTATTACAAATTGACACTAACCACATTCAATGAAATCAGATACCACAGTACACAGCAAAGGTTGGGCCAATTTATTTCAGGAGAATAATACTGAAGACTGTTTTATAGCCTGTGTCCACCAATGTGGCCCCCGATCATTTCAGGAAATACGCCGGAGCTGCCATCATTATTACATTCGGAACCATGAAATGTGTACCTATTTAGACAATAAATTATTGAAGTCACCATCACGGTAAAATCCAGACAAGAGACCGATTTGGAAAATGAGCTAGATGGATATTGCTAGACCTAGAATCAGGACAACATAATGAGCATCTATGATCTTGACCTTTAGAACACGTTTTGAGGGTTAGAAGGTCATTAAAATTTATATACGTGATCCCGCGCGTGTATTAGCATTCAGCGTTTGAAATTTTGCTCAAATCTGATTCAAGCTCGGCCCAAAAATTGATTCTGCTACAGTAACAGTTTTACGTTAAACCGTTTAAAAATGGCGCCATTTAAAATCTCAGAGAAATTTTTTTCTACTTGCTTTTTTGTAGAAAAAAAGTCCACCATCATAAGCGGTGTTTAAAAAGCAGTAAAATCAGCACTTTTAAAATGTTTAAATTCTATTGAAAATACGAAAATGAACCAAATGGAAAATGTATTTTAAACATTTATTTTAAAAATGTTCTCATATCACTTTGGTTATTTTTGTGTTAAAATTTGTAAATTCGTTTCCATCACGTCAGACAGCCGGCAGCGTTACGTGAAAATTTTAACAATCCAATTAAAAAATTCAATAGCTGGGCTAAAATTAGCTATAGCAGCGACATCTCCGTTTCGTTTCACAGAGGAAGGGCAGACGTTTGTGTCAGTACCGACACGACAGTCTTGACAATGCTGGACAATGCGAACTGCGCACGCGCAAATTAGCTATAGCAGCGACATCTCCGTTTCGTTTCACAGAGGAAGGGCAGACGTTTGTGTCAGTACCGACACGACAGTCTTGACAATGCTGGACAATGCGAACTGCGCACGCGCAAATTAGCTATAGCAGCGACATCTCCGTTTCGTTTCACAGAGGAAGGGCAGACGTTTGTGTCAGTACCGACACGACAGTCTTGACAATGCTGGACAATGCGAACTGCACACGCGCAAATTAGCTGAACCCACGACTTGCTGGATTTGATAAAAATATCCATAAATGAAATTACATCTAATTATCCGATCCAAGTGATCTAAATGTTTCAAATCGATAAAGCCTTTACACAAACGAAGTTTCACGAAAAATAACGGCGACAGTGTCCGACACTGCCTGCTCGATTCTTTTGGGTATTCTGTAAACCTCCCCCACCCAGGACTTTAATAATTATAGTGTATTACAGTTTTGCAGCGAGCCTAACATTTTGACAATATTGCTCAGTGGTGAACAGTTGGGAGTAGCAAGGATTGTTTTGTACAGGAAATGGGAAGTGTTCCTTCACTATAAACTATACACCCATCATAAACATGCTCTAACACACAACACACCTATACATAAAGCATCCTGTACTCTCGAGGTATACAAGCGTGAAGGCTGTATAGTTAGGCTAGGTTAGGTACAACCACAATACACGCTAGCAAGTTTAGAACAATGAACACGTATGTTTTGTTTTAACACGCTAGCGACGGCAATTTAGTCAGATTTGACTAAAAATTTGAAACAAATCTTTTTTAAAATAGCTTGGACAAGTTCGAGACCAAAAACAATCCGTTAAACTGTTTGAAAATAGCGGTTTTGACTGTTGTCCGTGTTTTTCTCGATTTATTCACGAACTATATATTTCTTTTATAAGATAAGTACACCGACATGAATTATGGATCTTCGTATATGACCAAATTTTTATTAAAATCTAATGGTCTGTACTCTGAGTTTATGAGAAATATTCACGTTACCTATTGTAATTTTTTAAATTGGTTATTCGCCTACATACAGTGTAGATCAACTCTCGTTCTCGAATGTCTAAATTACAACATAAAACTAGAATATCGTATTAAAATTAAAATTTTAGTTTGTGTTTTAATATAACATTTACGCTGAATTTTTAGTTTTTAAGGCTTACTTTATAAGAGAGTCGATCCACTCAGAAAAAATCGTGTATTGTTCTTTAAGTAACGATTTTTAAAACAAAATAAATTCTGATGCAAATAATTTTTTGAGAAATTAGAACGAGTTTCGGATTTTTTGTTTTTTGAATGTTTGTGTAAAACCATCGCTACGGTACCCTGCCTAAAGTATTCAGCGGTTAGGTCGTAGTTTGGCAGTAATTGTTTGGATAATGACGGGAAGAAATATCGTTTAGTTCCCGTGGTGAATGCAGACGCGTCCCGCAACTCGGAAGCACAAAGAAAATCATTACGCGCTGACATAGGCTCACGACATACATTTTCCGCTCGGTATTTTTTTTTAGCGAGAAAAGAAGCTACGGGATTATGAAATGTGCACTGTTTTCGACTAATGGAACATGTACTGAGGCAGACAATGAAGAGATATGAACTGATCACAAACACTGCCAATGTAACTATCACTAATTTTGTCAAATTTATTTCAAACTTAACAAAAAGTACACGTGTGGAACTCGGACAGTTACTGATACAAACGAAGCTTTTGTTAATGATATATTTGCTGAATATAGTCTTTAATTAATTTGAAAATATGTTTATATCTTGCTTTGTTTAAATAAATAAATACTTGAACCTAGCTGAAATATTATTTACTGTCACCTGATTTATATTAATTCGTAACGATCAGCTAATTTAATTAAACAGCTGATAGGCTATAATACGTTTCAGGTTACGTTGTTAAAATCTAGCAATATTAATTTCGAATGTGTTACAAAAAATTGAAAATTTGCACGTGTTCGTCAATTAAGGAAAAATACCGAAACCAAAGCAACACAACGTTTTCACATAATACGCGTGTACTGTTATTGAAAACGAAGAAGAAAAGAGATAGAAATCGGGAGGCGAAATTCGTTTGCTCATTTCCGTTTCATATTTCCGTTACATTAAAAAGGTTCAGGGACACTTTTTCTATTCAATCCTTTCGTCAAAGCTAACATTTAACAGCTTCGCTTCAAAAACATTGATTTCCGCAATAGCTGGGAGAAACTTGACAAAAGTTCGATTCAATCCGTTTTAAAATCTAGCAACTTTTGTCTTACACTTTTTTTGAAAATCTGAAACAAACTAATGTATTTTACGGTCATCAGTTTTCATTTGTCAGCATGGCAACGATGTCTTATAATACGCGTATACTGTTATCTAAAAGGAGGAAGAATAAGAAAGGGACATAAATAGTAAAGCGAAATTCGTTTGCTCATTTCCGTTTCATATTTCCGTTACATTAAAAAGGTTCGGGGACACTTTTTCTATTCAATCCTTTCGCCAAAGCTAACATTTAACAGTTTCGCTTCAAAAACATTGATTTCCGTAATAGCTGGGAGAAACTTGACAAAAGCTCGATTCAATCCGTTTTAAAATCTAGCAACTTTTATTTTACACTTTTTTTGAAAATCTGAAACAAACTAGGCTATTTTACGGCCGTCGAGTTTCACTTTATTGCTGATTTCACTTCAAGTTCCTGATTGCCGCGATTATTTAATCACATTTTATTAAAACTCATTCACAACTGATTAAAGTTCAGCCGATAGGAAGGCAACATTGCAGCGGCAGCGTAGGCCTACATTAAATACCCCATCACACGATACCCTGCTATTAGCCGAAGTCGAAGTGTCTTGTTGCAAATAAATTAACCATTCCACAAGTGTAATTTTGAAATCGGATACGTTAAGGCAAGTAAGTTTATGTAGCGCCCTCACTCCCCTGCACGCTACACGTAGGCTACATCCAACTAACTTGTGACCCAAGTGCTTTTCAAATATTTACACTGACGAACTCGCGGAAATGTCCGCCAATTTGTTCGGCTTTATCGTGACGGCGGACGGGCATTTTGTCTTTGCTGGTTGCAGTAAAGCTTTATCAATAAATACTACAATAATAGCAGCACGCTGGGGAAAGGGAATTTGTAAACACTAACCGTAGTAACTGGATTGGATACAAAATCAATTAAACCGCTTCGAAATCTTAACGACTTGAAATAGTTTAATATCATAAAAGAAGTCTCTCTCTCTCTCTCTCTCTCTCTCTCTCTCTCTCACACACACACACACACACACACACACACACACACACACACAAACGTTCATACTTTATGCTACTTGGATTAATAAAGACGAGGAATCGTCGTTGTTGACGAAAAGATTGAAGATTAACGCCGGGCGGCCACCAAATGTGGAGCGGCCTATGTATTCAAAACAGAAAATATTGTTTTTAATGTAGATGCGGCCATTGAAAACGTAACAGCTGAGACACACGGCGTCGCTGAGCCCCGTTCCGCGTAGCTTCGACTGTCTAGCTCGGTTTTGAAGCCGATTCAGCTTCCCCCACCGCGCTGATTACGCCCCCAACGTATTACTCTCGTTACCTAGGTTACGGTTTTTAAACATAGCAGTTACTAAAATCCATTACAGTAAGCTTAAATATAAAAAAAATATACAAACGCGTTCTTTAAACTGACTGAACGCCGCTTCCGCTTGCCAGTCCGTATCTGGTGGCCGTGAAGCTTACGGCAGCAACATCAATTCAACATAATTCACGACCTTGAGATGCGCAGTTCAGAGACGCAGCAAACTGACTGAACGCCGCTTCCGCTTGCCAGTCCGTATCTGGTGGCCGTAAAGCTTACGGCAGCAACATCAATTCAACATAATTCACGACCTTGAGATGCGCAGTTCAGAGACGCAGCAAACTGACTGAACGCCGCTTCCGCTTGCCAGTCCGTATCTGGTGGCCGTAAAGCTTACGGCAGCAACATCAATTCAACATAATTCACGACCTTGAGATGCGCAGTTCAGAGACGCAGCAAACTGACTGAACGCCGCTTCCGCTTGCCAGTCCGTATCTGGTGGCCGTAAAGCTTACGGCAGCAACATCAATTCAACATAATTCACGACCTTGAGATGCGCAGTTCAGAGACGCAGCAAACTGACTGAACGCCGCTTCCGCTTGCCAGTCCGTATCTGGTGGCCGTAAAGCTTACGGCAGCAACATCAATTCAACATAATTCACGACCTTGAGATGCGCAGTTCAGAGACGCAGCAAACTGACTGAACGCCGCTTCCGCTTGCCAGTCCGTATCTGGTGGCCGTAAAGCTTACGGCAGCAACATCAATTCAACATAATTCACGACCTTGAGATGCGCAGTTCAGAGACGCAGCAAACTGACTGAACGCCGCTTCCGCTTGCCAGTCCGTATCTGGTGGCCGTAAAGCTTACGGCAGCAACAGCAATTCAACATAATTCACGACCTTGAGATGCGCAGTTCAGAGACGCAGCAAACTGACTGAATGCCGCTTCCGCTTGCCAGTCCGTATCTGGTGGCCGTAAAGCTTACGGCAGCAACATCAATTCAACATAATTCACGACCTTGAGATGCGCAGTTCAGAGACGCAGCAAACTGACTGAACGCCGCTTCCGCTTGCCAGTCCGTATCTGGTGGCCGTAAAGCTTACGGCAGCAACAGCAATTCAACATAATTCACGACCTTGAGATGCGCAGTTCAGAGACGCAGCAAACTGACTGAACGCCGCTTCCGCTTGCCAGTCCGTATCTGGTGGCCGTAAAGCTTACGGCAGCAACATCAATTCAACATAATTCACGACCTTGAGATGCGCAGTTCAGAGACGCAGCAAACTGACTGAACGCCGCTTCCGCTTGCCAGTCCGTATCTGGTGGCCGTAAAGCTTACGGCAGCAACAGCAATTCAACATAATTCACGACCTTGAGATGCGCAGTTCAGAGACGCAGCAAACTGACTGAACGCCGCTTCCGCTTGCCAGTCCGTATCTGGTGGCCGTAAAGCTTACGGCAGCAACAGCAATTCAACATAATTCACGACCTTGAGATGCGCAGTTCAGAGACGCAACAAACTGACTAGTGTTAGCCACATCCACCACCGAGAACTAGTGTTTAAAAATTTTACGCCCCCCCCCAAAAAAAATGTTCTAGTAGTAGGACTCACTCATCCCAAGATTTCGATGAATCATTTCGTTTACAAGAGCACAAATAAAATAAAAAGATTTTTTTATTTGGGCGAGTTGGGGTATTGGAGAATAATCTGCTTTCGATGGAATCTGACACGCATGCGCAGTTTACCATAAAGCCGGGACATTTTTCAATTTAACCTGTTAAAAAATCGGTCCGTCGTCTTTTCCTCATTGTTTAGGCCTAATTGAAGTAGTGTTTAAACGGTATGTAGGAGGCTTGCACACAACTGGAATGCAGACACAAAGGATTGTAATCGAAATTTTATATTTGCGATAAAATCAGTTTTACCCGTTATCAAAGTAAGCGACATTACATACTAATTATTCCATAAATAAAGTTTGGTGTTCATTAAATAAAAACTTAAGACTTTGATGGACCTATTCTTTTTCAGGTTCCTACTCTAAACAAAACGGGGTTTACTTGGAGCCTAGCCGTGTCCGCGTACGCGTAACCTGCACATTACAAGGACTTTAATTTTTGAAGCAACTTTTAAAAAAATCAACTTAAACATCTAAATTTCTCAATCGGCACTGGCGATTTTGATCAACTTCTGCTCAAACGTAGTCCGTAATTATCCATAAAAAAAACGTCTGGGTCGCTACAGCATCGAAAAATCGGTTTTGTTTCTCAAAATTATTTCATCAGGGTTTTATTGAAATATTAATCTGTATTTATACACTATACGTTGTCCTGTTAGAATAGTGATTTTTGAATATTTGTTTATTTTATACCTTATTATCTAATGAACACATATTTACCTGTGGAAAATATTTTTTTAAAAATACGATTTTAGGCCTTTTATTACGGCCTATATATCGTGGCGTAATTGCGTTTACATTGCATTGCGGTAATGCTCTTTATTATTAACTACATGTACTTACTGCTCATGCGCATTAAGCGTGTCAGTTAGGCTGTTTACTTTTTTTTAAAAAAAGTAAAAGGTTTCTAAAGTTTTAACGATCAAAAACGTTACCTACTTTCGCGCGGTAGCAATTTTGAGGTTATGCTTGTCACTTTTATTTTCGATTTTTATCGTACTTCTCGTGCTTTCCGCGTTTTTATATTTTGGATTATTGCTTTTGGGCTTGTAGTAAAGCGTTTTAGTAAAAAAAATACCGAAAAATCTAGGGCAACCTACACTGCATATTTAACAAACTGTCATATATAAATACTGTTGATTCAAATTCGGTGTAGCAAATTTTAGAAATTTAGACCACGCTTTAAGAGGATCTTAAATGTTTAAACTGTTTTTTTTAAACTTTGATTTGACCCCAAACTCGGCATATTTCAGTAATAGTTCCGAGATATTCGTTAAACAGAAAACACCAACTGTTTTAAATTGTAGGTGTTATATTTTTTTTAAGTACATAACCTCTATTACTGAAACTCCTAAGGCTTGTTGAAGGCATTCCGGTGTACATTTAGCCTAGGTTTGCATCAAGGAATGCAGGTAGGGGGTGTGTAATCTAATCTTATCAAATCCTACACACATTTCTGAACTTGTGATTACATCATTATAATCAGCATTAAAATTTGCGTATATTAACATTTTAAAATTTAAAATATCACTGGAACGAAAACAATTACCTCAACGCGGTCAGGGTTCATTTAGGCTACACATTTTTAATCAAATCTGAAAATTTCAAACGCAGATTTTATCGTTGAATCGAGATTACAACGATTCAATTGCATGTCAATGTTTGCAAATTCATTCCATCAGTGCAGCCAAGACAGCTGTGTGCGTGATTATTTAATTTTTTTTGTTATTAAATACACTCGAGTACGACAGTCAGTTTTTTTTTAGAAAACTCTTTAAAAAATGCGGCACTGTCGCTTCGTAGCTAATTGCCTGGAAGACAGAACCCACCAATGTGGCCAACACATTAAGTTCCAATTAGGCACGCCGACTAAGAAATAACGTAAATGTTAAAATTTAAGATTAATAAATGGCGCTACAGCATACCAATATATATATATATATATATATATATATATATATATATATATATATATATTGGCCTAGTTGATGGCGTACTGGGCTTTCACCCCGAGGGCCCGGGTTCGATTCTCGGCCAGGGCTTGGCATTTTCATATGCTATAAATCATCCCATCGTCTGCATTAGCCTAAGTGTGCACAAAAAAAAAAAAAAAAAAAAAAAAATATATATATATATATATATAAATTCAATCAAAAATCTTTCATTTAAAAAATTGAAATAAAAAATAATAAAATCGATACCATCAAAATAAAAAATATTTAAAAGAATCAACATTTTTTAAAATGGCAGTTTTTGTTCGGGTATGTATACTTAATACGGTTACCAGAGCTCCATACTAATATAGGGTACAATCCATACGGTGTCTACAAAAAAGATTTCCGTATTCCCTTATAAAAAAAATAGGAAATATCAAACACGAAAATACCTGTATTATTATAACATTTTATTATACAATGATCACAACACACAAAGGTTTTCCTGACGTAACTGGAAGTGAATTTTCTTGCAAAACGTAACAAAATTTAGTAATATTTTTATAAATTGTTCACACACAAATATTTTCAAACTAGAGGAGGTCAAGATCGACACAAGTACGCCTGTTTTACGAAAGTTCTGACAAAACACAGCGGAAGAGCTTACCTGTTGCATTTTTTCAAAGTCTAGGCACGGTCTCTGGATGGCATGGGGTGACGATGCGGCAGTGTGCCTATGCCTCTTGCGCGGCGATACCACCGACTCGTGGGCGGGACTGGGCACGTAGTGGAACAGTTTAGGCGGCGGCGACAACGATCTGTGTCCCGGTCGGTGGGCTCCTCGCGGCGGAGATGTCCTGAACTGTACGGGCGTTGCCATCGCGGCTAGCAGACCTTGCACTTCTTCGTCGGAACTACCGGAACTCAGTTCACACCTGGGGAGGGATACGCTACCGGAGATCTTGTGTGTGAGTCGACGCGCGGGTCCCGGGTTCACCACTTCGGGGGTAACCTGCACAAATAAGAAACACACGCCATTTAATCAAATCATATCGACAAACAAGATCAGGTTAAAAGAATATAAAAAAAAGACAAACAAAACAAAAGCACTAAAATAAACTTACTCATATTTAGTTACTGTATTCGTTTTAACAAAACAATTGTTGAATACTTAAACTTTCGAAAAGTGAAGGGAAAACGGGTACAAGACATGGAAAATGAATTTGGACACGAGCAATGAGCGTACATAGACACACACACACACAAAGATGTCCATATAAAAACCACTACAGCCCGGGACATTGTACTTCCACGAATATTTCAGCTCAAGTTACCATCAACATTGTACTGTACATAAATGCAAAGAACACAAATAGATTAAAACAGCATTCACTTTGAAGTTTGACGCCAATGAAAGCGACGAACGAGAGAGACTGAAAGCCAAGGGCAGAGAAAGGAAACAGAAGAAAGGAAGGGAGTAAAAGAGAGTGAAGAGATGGAAAAAAAGAAGGAAAGGTGAAAGTATGGAGAGAGAAATATGATTGATTTATTGTCTATTTGAGGCCAAAAAGAGAGGAGAGGGAAGAGTTACAGAGGGATAGGAAGAAACAAAAGACTCTCCCATTGAAACAGTCACCCCTGCCTTACTTTGCATCGACCTCAGTCTGGTTTCAAGCTTCAAGACTCAAGTACAACTCGCAATGAGTTCCTGTGCTACGTCAAGAGTACGATGCGAAAATAAATTTGTTAAAATTAAATGTTGTACAGTAATAACACAATCTCGCTTTTAAACAATTTTATATTTAGAAGTACATACATTAAACTGCAGCCTCTTAAGCTTTCAAATAAAACATAGCACAATCTCGCTTTTAAACAATTTTATATTTAGAAGTATATCAAACTGCACCTTAAGCGTTCAAATAAAACATAGCACAATCTCGCTTTTAAACAATTTTATATTTAGAAGTATATCAAACTGCACCTTAAGCGTTCAAATAAAACATAGCACAATCTCGCTTTTAAACAATTTTATATTTAGAAGTATATCAAACTGCACCTTAAGCGTTCAAATAAAACATAGCACAATCTCGCTTTTAAACAATTTTATATTTAGAAGTATATCAAACTGCACCTTAAGCGTTCAAATAAAACATAGCACAATCTCGCTTTTAAACAATTTTATATTTAGAAGTATATCAAACTGCACCTTAAGCGTTCAAATAAAACATAGCACAATCTCGCTTTTAAACAATTTTATATTTAGAAGTATATCAAACTGCACCTTAAGCGTTCAAATAAAACATAGCACAATCTCGCTTTTAAACAATTTTATATTTAGAAGTATATCAAACTGCACCTTAAGCGTTCAAATAAAACATAGCACAATCTCGCTTTTAAACAATTTTATATTTAGAAGTATATCAAACTGCACCTTAAGCGTTCAAATAAAACATAGCACAATCTCGCTTTTAAACAATTTTATATTTAGAAGTATATCAAACTGCACCTTAAGCGTTCAAATAAAACATAGCACAATCTCGCTTTTAAACAATTTTATATTTAGAAGTATATCAAACTGCACCTTAAGCGTTCAAATAAAACATAGCACAATCTCGCTTTTAAACAATTTTATATTTAGAAGTATATCAAACTGCACCTTAAGCGTTCAAATAAAACATAGCACAATCTCGCTTTTAAACAATTTTATATTTAGAAGTATATCAAACTGCACCTTAAGCGTTCAAATAAAACATAGCACAATCTCGCTTTTAAACAATTTTATATTTAGAAGTATATCAAACTGCACCTTAAGCGTTCAAATAAAACATAGCACAATCTCGCTTTTAAACAATTTTATATTTAGAAGTATATCAAACTGCACCTTAAGCGTTCAAATAAAACATAGCACAATCTCGCTTTTAAACAATTTTATATTTAGAAGTATATCAAACTGCACCTTAAGCGTTCAAATAAAACATAGCACAATCTCGCTTTTAAACAATTTTATATTTAGAAGTATATCAAACTGCACCTTAAGCGTTCAAATAAAACATAGCACAATCTCGCTTTTAAACAATTTTATATTTAGAAGTATATCAAACTGCACCTTAAGCGTTCAAATAAAACATAGCACAATCTCGCTTTTAAACAATTTTATATTTAGAAGTATATCAAACTGCACCTTAAGCGTTCAAATAAAACATAGCACAATCTCGCTTTTAAACAATTTTATATTTAGAAGTATATCAAACTGCACCTTAAGCGTTCAAATAAAACATAGCACAATCTCGCTTTTAAACAATTTTATATTTAGAAGTATATCAAACTGCACCTTAAGCGTTCAAATAAAACATAGCACAATCTCGCTTTTAAACAATTTTATATTTAGAAGTATATCAAACTGCACCTTAAGCGTTCAAATAAAACATAGCACAATCTCGCTTTTAAACAATTTTATATTTAGAAGTATATCAAACTGCACCTTAAGCGTTCAAATAAAACATTTACAATTGAACGCATTTACAATCGATTTTTTAAATGAAATTCGCTTCCAAAGTCATCGAAAAAAATGAAGGAAAAACTGCAACATTATAACCGCGGCATGCAACCGTTTTACAGAAACTTTTGCCGAGTTTCGAATTAGCGAACTTCTTTTGGAAAATGAGCTATTGGAACGGCCATCTTCGTAAGACCCAGGACCTTGAAATAAGCGGTGATCCTGATCTCTAGATCACTTTTTCAGAATACAGTACGTTAAAAACGTTTTACTTACACACACGCAGGTATTTCGAAACAGTTCCCCAACAAAAAACTGGTTTAAAAATCTTTTCTTTTTTATTAAAAAATTAGTCCGTGTAGCCAATTAGTTTAGTCATCAACGAAGAAAAACCGACAGACACGTAAAAGCCGCTTTTCCGTACTTGTGGGCCTACAAGCTGATAGGTTCATAAAAAGGCATTCTGTACACACATCACATACATACGTATGTTTATGTCTATGTATATATATATGAAGGATCAATATAGTGGATCAATTTTTGAAAACTCAACCGTTTCTGCTGACATTTTGTACAGGGATTTTTGAAGTAGCTGATCACCTAATACCTTAATAATACATTTCATTACGTTATATGTGTAATATTCATTACCTAATATCCAATTGCCCAATAATCTCCACATACCAAATTTGGCGTAAATCAGTTCATTTTTAAAAATATGTCTGCCATATGTGTCCGCAATCTTGAATTTCACAAATCTGACTTCAGATTCGTGATTGGCGACTTCACGGACGCCCCCCACATTCCTACACAGACTTCAATTGACTTACTTTTTTATGTTTTGACGCAAAAACGTTTGCCACGTGGTTTTGGCCGCCATATTGTATTTTACGTGAACTGAAAAATTTTGCCGCACAGCTTTCGAAAGCAGAGTTCAACACCTTTCATTTGAGCCCTTGTAGACCTCGATTCACGCAAGTAGTTTTATAATCATGTATGTAATAAAACAACTCGTGTTTCCAGCGGCCATATTGGATCTGCTACAGTGATTTAGTTCTACGGACACATTTTAAAAAAGTAGACTTCAAGACCTGTCGTTCGAGCCCTAATAGACCTTAAGTGGACCTAACCATTTTTGGATAGAAAGGGGTCGCTCCTATAGAAAGAATATGTCATATATATATATATATATATATATATATATATATATATATATATATATATATACACACACATATATATATATATATATATATATATATATATATACATACACACACACATACTTCGTATAACTAGAAAACAACATAACCGTAACACTACTTACTTTGAAAGACAAGACGCTCGCTTTGTCAGCTTTGACGTATTCAGAATTTCGGTGTTGCTGCAACAGTTCTCTGCCGGATATTCTCTCGAGACGGGATTTATGTACGCTATATTGGGTTCTTTCTTTGCATCCGTTTTTACTTAAAAACTCAGCTCCAATCCCCTTGTCATCTTCGCTCGCTTTTATCACAAAGTTACGCTGCTCCCTACCCTCTCCAACACAGTCCGTGAAATATGTTTTGGAAATGCCGCGTCGTAAATGGGACGCTCAGTTATACCGGGAAATGAGCATAGAGTGGCCCTAATGGTAACACCCAGACCCGGCACCATGAAATGAGCACATTTTGACGTCTAGAACACATTTTAAGGGTGGTTAAGTATACGAACAGTACTGATTATATTATATCGAAATTCGTAAAAGCGGTCTGATTTTCAAAATCAGTTATTCAAATTTTGGTCACATATGAACACGCAAAATCAAATTTAAAATTACTGTTCGAGATAAAATTACAGTCGGAGTTTTGATTTTCGTTTCGTCGGTTCACTTCAACCCTTTATTGTCTACAGAAAATAGGGATTTTCAAAGACAGTGCATACGTATTGTTCGAGGCTTGGTTTCAATTATTTTTAATAAGAAGTACGCAAGTTTTTGCAGCGTGTAAATTATGTGCGACTGACGCTGGAACACCGCTCCATAATGAAAGATCATCTCGCCCTACGCTAAAGTTAATGACTAATTTTATCATTGGCAGTTAACGAGCTGCCCTAAGTTTGTACATAAACTGTCGACCCCCGAGACCTTAACGACATCCACAACCCGGATAGATCGCGTCGTTCCGCAGTTTTCACATAAAATTTTATTTGTGGGCGCATTTTGTCAATACCAAGACGCGTTTAGTTAAGAGGGGAGCTGAACTGAGAATAAAAACATCGCCAAGTAGAAAAACCGCTGAAGACTTGTTTACGGATTAAGTTGCTTGTAGCAGATTTTGAGAAACTCCAATCCCAAATTCGAGACTTCGTCCAGGTAATTACTGCCGCAGCGTGTTACTTTGTCATACGGTCGGTTACCGACAGAAGCGAAGCTATTGTTAATGATACCTTTGCTGAATATATAATTTTGCTGAATATATCTTTACAAATACCTTGTTTTGTTTAAATAAATACGTGAACCTAGCTTAGATATTATTTACTTCAGTTATAGTAAAAAGATCAGTTGTTTTATATTAATTCGTAACAATCAGCTGATTTCATTGAACATCTGAAAGGCTATATTGTTTCAGCTTATGTTGTTACGAATTAGCAGTATTAACAACAATTACTATAAACGTTTATATTAATTTCGAATGTATTATAAACTGTTACAACGTGCACGTGTTCTTCAACTAAGGAAACTCGGTGGCCTAGTTGATAGCGTACTGAGCTTTCACCCCGAGGACCCGGGTTCGATTCCCGGCCAGGGTTTGGCATTTTCATACGCTATAAATCATCCCATCGTTTGCATTAGCCGTGTGCACAATAGTCGAACGTAAAAAAAAATACCGAAACCAAATCAACATAACGTTTTCATATAATACTCGTGTAATGTTACTGAAAAGGAAAAAGACAGAAATAGACGAAGTTCGTTGCTCGTTCGTTCCATATTCCCGTTACATTCTTCCGTTCAGCAAGCTTTTTTTCTATTCACTCCTCTCGCCAAAGCTAACATTAAAACCTTCGCTTCACTATTGTGATCGTTAAAAAAATTCCATTTCTAGATTTTTTTGGGTAAACAACCAGTTTTTTTACTTTTTTTTAATATTTTCATTACTTTGACCAGCGAACGTTGTCCGACAAGTAAACATTTTTGACCCGATACGTGAGGAGACGATCTTACGACATTTAACTGCCTCTTACAACGTTACAACGTGTACAAAAGTATAGATTATGATAAATATTTTTCTCAGGTCCGTTTTTTCATTTTAGGTTTTATCTATCCGTATTCAGACCTTTTGGAATAGAAGTACTCTGTGCACATCGCTGAAGACTAATCTAATAGACCGTTTTAGACGAAATAAGTTATAGAGCGAGAGACGCATGCGCAGTCGCTATGAATGTGCAGCGGTACTGACACAAACTTCCTTCATTCCTCTTTGATAATCCAACATATAGCGGCTACGTCTAAGTTTAACCCGTTATTACAGTTTAAAATGAATTAGTTCAACAAAAATTGTCGCTCGTTTGGACGCCTTTACCTACCCACTTTAAACAGGAAAATCAGGCTATTTTATAAAAATCGGATATTAAATTTCGGTTGCCTGAAGATAAATAATTGAAGCAGAAGTGGAAATTTCTTTAAAAAAAAAAAGAAATGTATGGCTTAGAAGTGAATCAAAAATCCAAATAAATTCTGACGGATGTCGGGTTTGTTACTTCCGATTAACTATTTCGATCTTAAAATTTAATGTCTCTTTTTCAAATTTGGTACACCGGGTCGAGTTATTAAAGTTTTTTACACTGAACAGCCTGTCCCAGTGTTTACAACTAAAGTTATACGGTTAATTAAGTTTATTAGTTTTAATTAAAACTGGGGAAAGAAACGCTTAACTTTTACTATACAGTATATTTAATTTGCTTTCGCTATAACATTGCTTTATAGTCTGAATTAAGCGTTTTAAGTGACGTGCCAGTAATGTCTGTTACTGAACGGCCGTAACGTATCTGTGACAACTACTTGTACTATACATGCATCCTCAGTTTCGGAAAATTTTTGAAATCCGGTTCTACAGCTATAGAAAACATTTTACTATTCCTCCGATATGCTTCTTATGTATTCACATGGAAGTGATCATACATGAAAGTAATAAAAACGGCTGATTATGTGGAAAGAATTAATTCTCAATCGCCCCATTCCTGCGCGATTCCTTTCCTTGCGTGTGTAGCTAACTTAAGCGAATTTTTCTGATGCGGATTGGGTGTTTCTCCGCTCTGTTCTATTATTAATGAAAACTTACTGTCATAGTTTTAGCAACTGGTAGGAAAAGCCAACGTAAGCGAATTTTTCTGATGCGGATTGGGTGTTTCTCCGCTCTGTTCTATTATTAATGAAAACTTACTGTCATAGTTTTAGCAACTGGCACGAAAAGCCAACGTAAGCGAATTTTTCTGATGCGGATTGGGTGTTTCTCCGCTCTGTTCTATTATTAATGAAAACTTACTGTCATAGTTTTAGCAACTGGCAGGAAAAGCCAACGTAAGCGAATTTTTCTGATGCGGATCTGGTGTTTCTCCGCTCTGTTCTATTATTAATGAAAACTTACTGTCATAGTTTTAGCAACTGGCAGGAAAAGCCAACGTAAGCGAATTTTTCTGATGCGGATCTGGTGTTTCTCCGCTCTGTTCTATTATTAATGACAACGTACTGTCATAGTTTTAGCAACTGGCAGGAAAAGCCAACGTAAGCGAATTTTTCTGATGCGAATCTGGTGTTTCTCAGCTCTGTTCTATTATTAATGACAACGTACTGTCATAGTTTTAGCAACTGGAAGGAAAAGCCAACGTAAGCGAATTTTTCTGATGCGGAACGGGTGTTTCTCCGCTCTGTTCTATTATTAATGACAACGTACTGTCATAGTTTTAGCAACTGGCAGGAAGAGCCAACGTAAGCGAATTTTTCTGATGCGAATCTGGTGTTTCTCCGCTCTGTTCTATTATTAATGACAACGAACTGTCACAGTTTTAGCAACTGGCAGGAAAAGCCAACGTAAGCGAATTTTTCTGATGCGAATCTGTTCTATTATTAATGACAATGAACTGTCATAGTTTTAGCAACTGGCAGGAAAAGCCAACGTAAGCGAATTTTTCTGATGCGAATCTGGTGTTTCTCCGCTCTGTTCTATTATTAATGAAAACTTACTGTCATAGTTTTAGCAACTGGCAGGAAAAGCCAACGTAAGCGAATTTTTCTGATGCGGATTGGGTGTTTCTCCGCTCTGTTCTATTATTAATGAAAACTTACTGTCATAGTTTTAGCAACTGGCAGGAAAAGCCAACGTAAGCGAATTTTTCTGATGCGAATCTGGTGTTTCTCCGCTCTGTTCTATTATTAATGACAACGTACTGTCATAGTTTTAGCAACTGGAAGGAAAAGCCAACGTAAGCGAATTTTTCTGATGCGAATCTGGTGTTTCTCAGCTCTGTTCTATTATTAATGACAACGTACTGTCATAGTTTTAGCAACTGGAAGGAAAAGCCAACGTAAGCGAATTTTTCTGATGCGGATTGGGTGTTTCTCCGCTCTGTTCTATTATTAATGAAAACTTACTGTCATAGTTTTAGCAACTGGCAGGAAAAGCCAACGTAAGCGAATTTTTCTGATGCGGACTGGGTGTTTCTCCGCTCTGTTCTATTATTAATGAAAACTTACTGTCATAATTTTAGCAACTGGCAGGAAAAGCCAACGTAAGCGAATTTTTCTGATGCGGATCTGGTGTTTCTCCGCTCTGTTCTATTATTAATGACAACGTACTGTCATAGTTTTAGCAACTGGCAGGAAAAGCCTACGTAAGCGAATTTTTCTGATGCGAATCTGGTGTTTCTCCGCTCTGTTCTATTATTAATGACAACGTACTGTCATAGTTTTAGCAACTGGCAGGAAGAGCCAACGTAAGCGAATTTTTCTGATGCGAATCTGGTGTTTCTCCGCTCTGTTCTATTATTAATGACAACGTACTGTCATAGTTTTAGCAACTGGCAGGAAAAGCCAACGTAAGCGAATTTTTCTGATGCGAATCTGGTGTTTCTCCGCTCTGTTCTATTATTAATGACAACGAACTGTCACAGTTTTAGCAACTGGCAGGAAAAGCCAACGTAAGCGAATTTTTCTGATGGGAATCTGGTCTTTCTCCGCTCTGTTCTATTATTAATGACAACGTACTGTCATAGTTTTAGCAATTGGCAGGAAAAGCCAACGTAAGCAAATTTTTCTGATGCGAATCTGGTGTTTCTCCGCTCTGTTCTATTATTAATGACAACGTACTGTCATAGTTTTAGCAACTGGCAGGAAAAGCCAACGTAAGCAAATTTTTCTGATGCGAATCTGGTGGTTCTCCACTCTGTTCTATTATTAATGACAACGAACTGTCATAATAATACTTGAGGAAACGGTAAGGAAATTATCCAAAACTTGGGAAAGCGTTACACTTTAGGGCGTGGTTTGAATGTAAGAAAGTGTGCACTGAAGTAACAATTATTACAAATGACCAGCGGGACAGTTACCTAAACGCGAAGATCTGCCAAGTTTGCCGCTGAAAGTCTGCCAACTTGGCAACACTGTTCGTATGTAGTATATTCATGTATTTATATCAAACTGAAACTTATTGTTCGGAATTCAAGATATGTCTGCCGCACGTGGCCCACAACAATGTACGATATTTGGCGTCAACATGACTTGTTTGCTGACGTTAACGTATAACTGAACTTACACAAATTTCAGTTGAATACAGAAAGTTGTGTAGTACTGTACTGCAATTACACACTGAAGGCATATTAACAGGAACTATACCACAGAAGTGTTTTTAAATGCCTGGCATGTATTTATTATCCTACCATGACTTTTGTGGATACATATTTAACTAAAATCGTTAACCAAATTTGAGTTTTTCATTTAGAGAACCTAAATGGCCAACAAAACTTTTGAAAAAAAATGGTTCCGAGAAGGGGCTAATCGTTTAGTCTCCAGCAAAGCGCAAAGTAAACGTTCACGTCAAAACTGTTTGGACTTAAGAGCTCCCGAAAAAGTAACTCCATCCAGAAGAATTTCGAAATCAGCGGTCCAGAATTTTATCCCATGATCGTAATTTTTTAAATCAAACTTCTAACACTAAAATGAGTTACAAATCTTAAACGATTAAATTTTAACCATATATTATAACCTAATTTTGAGTAATTATGACAGTTTATACGATTTTTGTCGATAGCTGCTATTCTTTGACGAAATAGTTTTGTTTTTAAAATTAAAAACTACATCTGACGAAATCTGAAAACAGATTTTTAAAAACAGCCTACACTTATACAAAAAGGATTACATACTGAACACATACCCACACATGGACTGGCATCCAAGAAAACAGTTTCACTTGATTAAGGCTTCAAGAAACGGATATATACGAATACAATAAAATTTTAACATGTAATTTTCCACAACTGTGATGAACATATGAGAAAACAGAACAGCAAATTTCTATTTATTCTGTGACTCCAAATGCATACGCTAGCATACTGTATTCCCTAAAATCTGAAAGTAAAATTGTTAACGAAGAATTGGTACATTTTATTTCTACTAGTGATTCACATACACAAAACCCTTATCTTTCTTTGCCTAACAGGAAAGTGGCCCTCTTCAACACTGTCTGTCCGCTTTTATCGCAAATCCAGTAAACGTCTCCTAAAACCCAAGCCGACTTGACGCCTTTGATTAAACACTAACGAACGTTTTCAAGTCCAGATCAAAGCGGTCGTACGACAATTTTCCGCGATTTCGTCTAAACAGGATTTTTTAAAAATAGAAACGCAAAATACCCGTTAGTTTGGACAGCTAAAAGACTACGACTGTAATGGTGGTCAACATATATAGGCTACTTAGCTTCAAATTTTTCAATAGCATTATTTCGAAACTGCGGTAACTTCATAAATATACCTACGGAGTATTGCTATGAAACGATTTAACGTGCTCTTTTCGTCTATTTGTTGTTCAAATTTTTTTAATCCGGCGCAAAATGTATTAGTCCCAAAGCAATGAAAAGAACCAGATTAAACACGGTCTCAACGAAATTATCTAACTTGTCTACCTTAAGTGCGGTAATGTTTATTAGAAAACGTTTATTACCAGTGAACCACGCTCTGCTACCAATTCAACTAACCTGTGACCATTTCCTTTTTTCGGGGACGGTGCTCGCTGAACGGCTGCGAGCCAATTCCTGACTGTGGTGTTGTGAGCTGTTTATAACTTCTAGTTCTTCTTCGGAACTGTGGTGGTCGTAATTGAGATCCGAGTCGCTAGGTAGCGCCGAGTCGAGGAAATAGGGTGAGGCCGGGGTAACGCTCGCCTCTCCTATTCCTCCGACGCCTATTCCCACCACGCTTCCTCCTTCGCTCTCCATACCTGAACAGAAAGAAACAAATAACATTAGCTGAAGAAGAGAAAAACGCTGTATTAACAAAATAAAAATTGAAGAAAGTTGGTCTACGAACGACAGCTAAAAGAGAACTTGATGCAGATAGCAGAACAATGAGTGGAAGAGTTAATATTTAGAAAAGAAAAACGAATATCCTGATGCATATTCCTCCTCTCTCTTTTAATCTACTGTGCTAACGTTTTCCAACGTGGTCTAAACATGCTTGCATGTTACCGGTCTTCAAACCCCCCCCCCAACACACAACAGGAAATAAATATTTTTAACAATAATAAATAAATACTATGAGAAAAAGGAGAATAAATTTTTACGGCCATCTTCTTAGAATGAACTCTAATAGATTAACGAAACAAGTGTTTGATTTTTTCCATAATCGTAAAACAAAACCGAACTGGTTTAAAGAAATTGAAAAAGACCTAATAGAATTAAAAATTACAGAAAATTCACTGCTTGACCAAACTGCTAAGATAAGTACCAAGGACGAAAGAATAAGATTCCAAAATAAAACCTAAACCTATCATTTCAGAAGAGGAGAGGAAAAGAAGATCAGAAAGAATGAAGAGCTACTGGGAACAAAGAAAAGTACAGCGCGCAAGAAATGATTAATTCAGCGTACCCCAAAGAGGGTGAAACGAAAAGAAGAAGAAATAAATAGTATGAATATCTAGAAAAACTGCCAGGCTAAACAATCACTGACGTTTTAGCTCAAGCGCAGGGATTTTAAGCAGGCACTGCAAACAAAAAAAAGAGCATAAGCTATTTAGTAGCTGAGACTATCGGAGGGCACACATACGTTTGTGCCCTCTCTGCGCAGTTTGCTCTAAGTCTCGACAGTTTACCAATTATTCAGTCATTGTGAACGGTTCTAACGTCTTTGATTATCACACGACTCTGCTAAACTTTTAGTCAACATATTAATATTCATAATTGCAGTCCGCGTAAAAAACTTAAAATAAAATAAATTTTATAGTAATTCGGGGGGGGGCATATATTAAACCCCGACTGACAACACGGAGCGAACAGCATGAAATGTACTTACATGAAAAAATGAAATCTCGTACTTACACGGTTGAAAAATGTACACTACTGAAAAACATTAGCTTAATGTGATACTCAGTAAAATCCAAACACCAGTTACCAAACTCAGATTAGATTTGTAAAATAAAGTCTAATCTACAGTAATGAAACAATCCTTCGGGTTCATTACCATCAACACGAAATAGATAAGCCGTCGATGTGACACTGTGTGTGCCGTAGAACTTACTATTAGCACTTTAAAAACAATCAAAAAATGAGTCACTTTAGCCACACACATGACGTCATTTCGATAATACTGCCGCAGTTATGAGTAAACCCGTACCACGACGCATTGTTTACAGAACAAATTATTGTAAACATTACAAGCTCCGAATTGTTTGTTCTGTAGAATTTTTGAGCTGAACAAGAAAGATAACGCAGTTGTTTCGTTGCCGTGATAAAAATCAACACATCTTCTACACTAACATTTCAATGGCGGAAATCAAACGAATGTATTTTGTCGGACGTGCAATTAAATTCATCCCAGCAAAATTCGTTCAACCGTTTCAAAATATTGATCGTTATCTGGATTAATTAGCCCTACAATCTGCAGATTTTAACGTTGATTACGACAGTGGCATTGAATTTTCAAAAACGTATAAGTTAAAAATCGAACGTGTTCCGTATACTAAAACCATTTAAAAAAAGTCCTAGAAATCAGGATTATTCCTGACTTCTCCCTGACGGCTGCTCTATGCCACATTTTCCTACAAAAATTCTCTAATAAATCTATTTCTCCGTTCAACAAAGTAAATCTTTCTTACGTACCTTTTAAAAATAAATACAAAGTTCCCTGAAGTTTAGTCACACATACCTACCCACACGCTACAGCGGATCCAGGAAAATAAACACAATACAAGCGTTTAAAACGGCTTCCATGTACATATGTTAGAACTTTCGCTTCGGAAATATGCAAAATAAACCTTTGATGTTGTAAAACTAATTTGAATTGAGTGGTCGTCAACAGTACGCCCGCTTTGCGATTAAAACCAATTACCCCAACGTTTTCACGAAATACTGCTTTAAATAAGTTACACTGTAAAAATGGATTTGGAAAATATAATTTTCGTAACATAAAATTTTCGCAGCACGCACATGTCTCGCAGACGTGACGGAAGCGATAATAATCTAATCTTACGCTTTATACGATTCCACATCATAAAGTTAAAAATCTGCAAAAATCAGAGTATTTCAAACTTTTAAGTTACTGTACACTGAAATACAAAAAAACACTTAGCGTAGTCACGTTCGTTTTCATATTTTCAATTCAATTTTACAAAATTTAAATGTCATACTAATTTATGCAGATTTTGTCGCCGACTACGATGTTGAAATCAAGTTTAACCGGTTGTCGGAGTTTGCTGGGTCTACGTACAGAAAAAATATACAACAATTAAACCTTTAACGACAAACTTGAAAATACACTATATCTAAACATTCCTTTTGTTTAAATTGAAACTTACGTCAGACAAAAAAATTTCATATATGATCAAAATCCGATTCACCGAATTTGAAAAATTAGGCGGTTTTCCTAGTTTTTGTGCAGACATATAACGAGAAACTTGTTTTCACGTATTTATACTCTAATGTGATTTAAACGTTCCAGTTTGTATTTTTGGTTCCGAAATAAAAGCGATAAATTCTAAAAATACGTTTATTTATCACACGTTCCGAAAGTAGGGCGTTACAGGAATAACCGACACAAGTTATTACCGATTTTAAGAGTCCTGTTGAAATATTTATCGAGGAATAGGTCAGTTGTAGCGGCCATCGTTGTGTGACCCAAACCCAGACTCAATTCCCTGAAATAAGCGCCGATCCAAACCTATAGATCACTTTTAGAGGAGTCGTTAATATTTACACGCACGCGCGCGCGCGCGCGCACACACACACACACACACACACACACACACACAAGCAGCAAGAAGATTAGATTTAAAAATAAGTAGAACAAAGCTAACATGTGTGCCCATTGTCCATATATATAGCCTATATCTATATATATATATATTTTTTTTTTTGTGTTTAACGTCTGAATATATATATATATATATATATATATATATATATATATATATATATATTTTTTTTTTTTTTTTTTTTTTTTTTTTTTTTTTTTTTTTTTAACGTCCGACTATTGTGCACACTAGGGCTAATGCAGACGATGGGATGATTTATAGCGTATGAAAATGCCAAGCCCTCGCCGGGAATCGAATATATATATATATATATATATATATATATATATATATATATATATAGTGCGTGTGTGTGTGCGCGCGCGCCTACGTACTTTCGCACTTAAGTTTGCAATTTTGGTCAGCAAAATCTGTTCAACAGTTTCAAAATATCGGGTCATTTCGAGCCTTTAAAAATTAACTTTTTTTTTGCTTTGAATTTACCGTCGTAATCAGGGTTGAAAGCTACACTACTTAACATTTTCAATTATCAAATCCATTAAAATTAAAAAAAAATAATGTGGTGGCGGTCATGGTTCGTTTTTGTTATTTCAAATGCAATTTCCAGATTAAATATGCTGATTTTAATGCGATAATTCAAAAAAAAGTAAAATAAAAACATTATTTTTTTTAATTTCGTTTCTATTAAGTCAGCGATTATTATTATTACTCTAAGTTACTCGTTTTTTAGGTTGATTTTTTTTGTAATTACATTTTTGTTATTTTTTATAAGAAATTACTTTTTTAGGTTGATTTCTTCAAGTAATCACTTTTTTGACAGTTTGACATGACCAAATGGTTGCAATTATTTATGAAAGTCACACCGTGTGAGAAGGAAGAGTCCCCGATTGAACAGACGTAATGACTGCTGACAGTGATATCGATTCCACGATATCTTTGTTTTCTGTTTCATCAGTGTCGAAATAAAACGACGGTGCGCAGCACTGTGAGATCAAAATTGTGCCCGTAACTACATAGCCTAAGCACTCGTATTTCCCACACTTTCTTGCATTTTTCTTTTTCATTTTCAAAAGTGAAAATAATAATAAAATAATACGATATATTATTGGGAACCATTCAGGAACGGCTGAACAGATTTCTTAAGTAACACATTTTTTATTATTTTTTAATCGTCCATCTTTATCCATAATATTTTGTTCATCGTCCATTGTCCATGATTACAAGTTTAGCCGAGTTATGTATAACTGATTTTTGTCCACTGTATCATTGTAAATATGTAATATTGCTGTCCACCGTTCAAAGCTAATGTTACAGTTTGCGAGTAGGACAAGTTATAACGCGTGGAACTTCCAAGTTGCAAGTTCCAAATCTGTCTTGGACTTACCGGTTATACGCAAACCCCTCCCCCAGCCCAGACCCAAATCTGGCACAGGACAAAGGATTGTTTCACAGTTAACGCTAAGTAAGTTAGTCTGCAATAAACGGAGAGTACTTTGCATAAGCACCCCCTTACCCCCCCTGGGGTTGAATCCCTCTCCTTTCTTACACACTTTGCACAATGAATAATCTGAGAACATTAACATTAACATTAACCTAACGTAGGTTAGGCTCTTTGAGTCGGGTGTGTATTGTATTAAATATTTACTGCACCATCATCTTAGCGTTGCACTAAACAAATCCTGTAATACCTCACTGCATATTTCAGACTGGGGGACTACCACACGCTTCTCCTCAATAAAGTTGCGTTGCAGTTTTATTCGAAATTAAAAGTTTTGATATTTTAAACTATTTTTTTGTTTTATCACTACACCCTAGTAAGTAGTCAGTAAGGCAAAATGAATGAATTGAAGAAATTTATGTCGTCATGCACACAAGTCTGTGTATTAAACTAACTGACCGATGCCCATATCTCGGGGACATAATTTGGTAAATAAACCCTGGCACAAATACCTTACAGAACATTGGGACCTCACCAAACCTACTTGCGAGATTTAATCAAAATCGGTCAATAGTTTAGTCTGCAACGGCGTGGAGACACCTCGAGGAAGCTGAAAACGTAATCTATAAAAACAATGATTTTTTTTTAAATAATAGGGGCGACCGGGGATGGTTGTCACACTTTTCAGATTTTAATTTTTTAAATGGGAGTAATTTTATTAAACAAAAGTTCAAATTTAAGTACCAAACAATGAGAAATGTAGTATAAACATTCATTCACATATATGTACTAGAAGTATATTTTTAAAAAAACTTTACACCTGAGACAAGCAGCCCCGTGACCGGGGTTGGTTGTCTCAACTGGCTGGGCTGGTTATCCCTGTTATTTTATATGGGGAGATCACAATAATTCCGTTTAGTAAATATTATTTTGAAAAATGGATAAAAGAACTTCAAAACAAGAAAAATCGAAAGCAGTTTATTGTTATATATGAAATGCTGCAAATTGATATATTTGAACAGTAAAATATAGAAAATATAAAAGTTAATTAAATTTTTATGTACTTCCTTAAATAGTTATTAAACAAACAAATTAGAAAATTCTTATAGGTCTAATTACAAAACGTTTTTGTATTACATTTTCTTCATTTATAACCTAAGCACAATATTCATCGCCTGAGATGTCACTTTCGCAATGTTTGCAAACGAAGTATGGCATTCCTAACATATCTCTACATCTTTCGTGAGCCCATTTTTTGCAATCCATACACTGCACCCACAGTTCGTTCGGTCTGCTATTTGAATATGGTTCAGCGCAAATTAAACAGATCTTCTTTACTTTACTGTTTTTGTTGGTTCTTTTCATTTTTTTATGCCGTATTCCTTCAGCTTTTATTTTGGTCTTCTTAACAATATTTGCCTTTTTGGAATGCTTGTCTTTAAATAATTTCTTTTTGATTTTCTTATTTAACTTTTTCCTTAACTTACTCAACTCTGCAATGTAACAACCAGCCCCGACGCGCCATTTTGTTAAGACACAGTGATACCAGTCGAAAACGAACGAATGGCAATGGAAATAAAAATATGATTTGAACGCCTAAAAGTATGGTATTTAACCTAAACTGATAATAATATTTGTAACTTACGTTAAAACATAACTAGATAAGGTCTAAAATTTTACTTACGAAGCAAAAATTCAGAAAAAACGCCACTAAGTAAACAGACAAGCACAGAAATATATACTTTAGGCAACAAAGAACTCAGTTGTGGTGTATATGACTAAGAAGAGGAACGCCACCAGTAACGGTGCCTATTTAACAAATTTATAAGCTTTGTGACAACCAACCCGTGTGACTTTTTGACTTTTTGCCCTGGTCTCCCCTATTTCTTTTGGCACGCCTAAATGCGTACTTTTTGGAAGGGTAAAATCCTCGATTTGCCGTCACGCCAGAATCTTATACATATACAAGTAAGTATATATATATATATATATATATATATATATATATATATATATATATATATATAGGGAAGAATCTGTCGTGATGGTGATACGAGCTATGCGGCTTGACCTACAAGAAAAAGGCATAATATATATAAGACTTTTTGACTTTTTTGCCTGGTCTCCCTATTTCTTTTGGCACGCCTAAATGCGTACTTTTGGAAGGGTAAAATCCTCGATTTGCCGTCACGCCAGAATCCTTATACATATACAAGTATATATATATATATATATATATATATATATATATATATATATATATATGATGGTGATACAATATGCAGCTTGACCTACAAGAAAAAGGCATAATATATAGAGACTTTTTGACGTGGTCTCCCCTAGCACGCCTAAATGCGTACTTTTGGAAGGGTAAAATCCTCGATTTGCCGTCACGCCAGAATATAGAGTATGTATATATATATATATATATATATATATATATATATGATATAGAAGAAGAGAGAGAGAAAAGAGAGAGATAGAGAGAGAGAGAGAGAGAGAGAGAGACAGACTTAAACATATACATATATGATTTTTTCCGGCGAAAAACCGTTAGGGTTATCATCGCCGATATACATATATGAATAGTCTGGTGTGATGACAATACACGAGCCATTCAGTTTGCCTACGAGAGAAAGATAATATACAAAAAAAGTACTTAGGATCTTGTAATACAGAAATAATGGGCTACTATTAATTACATTATGCATAACATTATTTGTTTCTATAAAAAAATTAAGTGTACATAGGAATATTTAAATAAATAAAATTTGTTGTTTATTTAATTTACATTTCGTATGTGCATGCGCGTACGCGCGTTTGTGAATATATGAAATAAAAACAATCAAATTTTCATGATTTTATAATTTTTATTAATTTAGAAAATGCATATTTTTCTAAATGTGTGTAGTTAAATTATTTAATGAATATGGACCTATACCAATTTTTGAGTTCCAGAAACACAAATATTATATTTATTATTAGACTATTAAACCCATTCCTGTGTGCATCTAAGTTTTTATAAAAACAATTACATAGTGAAAAAGTCAGTCAGGCATGCCAATAGTAGTAGTCACTTCTGTCGGCCAGTCCCGCGACTGCCTACTTTTATTTTATATAGGCCCTACTGTACTTCTAAAAAGGTAAATGGCAGAATATTTTACACTACAGCTATATTTCTAAAGAATCCGGTTTGTGGTATAAAGAATACTTGCGCGCACGCGTTTATGCGATTCCATATGAGACCGTTTTAAACGTTATTCTATTTGGAAAATAAATTCAACAATCCTTAAAACGATAAAGACTTTTACTGTTCAGAAGTCGCGAGCGAACGTAACTCCTGACTTTAAAAACATGTAAATTGGAAATTTCATTGCACCGATAAAACTTTAACGAAATCCCCACTCGTCCAATAAAGCTTTTAGTCGAGCGAACATCAAAGGGCGTCCAAACTTAATGCACGGAATTAAAATTACTAACTCTAATTGAGACAAAGCCGGGCGGTTTTAGCGGAAGTTTGTGCCAATTATTTCGTACCCCTGTTTACTTGATTAAACGTCAGAACTAAGGGTTGGCGTTTAATTGCACAAACTTTCTCGCATTCAATTAACGTATGGTCGCTACACCCCCCTCCCAATTAAATTTGTTTCGAGTTATACTGTACTGACAAATCGGAAAAATGTACCCCGATTTATCGAACCTAGGTCCGCAACTGAAGTCAATGTAGGGCTACCGAATTTCTGATACACAATGTACAAAACGAGAAACTAAGTTAATTGCAAATACATATAATTTTCTTCATTACAAAATGTACGAAGAAACCAATAATTATATTATAGAAATTAAGCTGATCGTGACAAATAGAAATTGTGATATCTATGATGCTCTGATACGAAATAAATGGTATTATTTGAATACTGGGATTCTAACCATAAATCTTTACCGATTATGACCAATTTTTGGTATACTCAAAAACTAAATCTAACGAGAATTGTCCGTTTTGTTTTTTTAAATTATTAAAATATTTAATGACACAGTTACTATTACTTCTCAATCGGACATTTTACAGCTAACTATACTAATACATAACGCGGAAATTCGTATCTTTGTATTTTCGGTAGCTTTTTAATTAAGTGGCATCCAAATAAAAATACAGGACTCTTGGGTCAGTCCTGTATTTCTATCCGTAACAGTTGCTCCGATTTAAGTTAATCAGAAATTAATTTCTTTTCTACATTAGGCTATAACTTAAAATTTACCGTTTTCAAGTAACATGTCAAAAAAAAAATGTACACCGTAGCAAAGCACAAGTATTTTATTGTGCATTTCGAACAAAAAAAGATAGATCTAAACGTTAAACATGTAAATTATACCACAAAAAAACACAGATCATCTTACCTGACTACGTGTTTCGCCTAGAATCCAAGCAATTAAATTTTTATTTACTACAAATTTTATTAAAGCCACATTGCATCGAACTAATTTGAACGCTGCCAACCTTACAATAAAAAAAAACAACTGCCAAATCACCAAGAAATAAAACTAACCTCAACACCGTGCACTAACTTCCTAAGCTCGCTGTCGCTGCACAACTCGTTTTATTTTCTTCCCGAGGGGTTGGCAAACCTGATTACACTTTGCGAAACTCTGGCGTAATCTTTAAAAACGACACCAGCCTTGCTCAACGGCCTATCAGCTGTGATAGCATCAGATCAGCTGTTCTGCTCGCCTATCATCCGATATATTCTTGTCGATCAGCTGTGCAAGCACGTACATTTTAACCTTGCACAGTAGATTAATAAATTGCGCAATAACTTTCTCGCGTTATCCCACGATGTGACGCTTTGAGCACCGATTCTTATCTCAACACTAATTAATTGCTGACTTGACCGAATGTAACAAAATTCAACATCACACAAATCTATTAGGCGAACTTTTTTTCTAATTTGTGCTGATTTTAACGTCGATTAAATCAAATCAGCAAAGATCTTTCTTTGAACGATTTTTGAGTGGCCGTCATTCTGAAACGGTTAACATATTTTGTTGGTTAACGTGACCAAAATACTACCGAAATCAGTCTGTACACCCAATTTGAATCAAATTTCATCGTCCCAGTTCTGAGTTATGCCACGACGGTAGATCCACAATAGCTCAATGTTTATATAATAACAAAGCAAGTTATTTCTCTGTTCAACTAAATCCAATCCTACGAACCGATTCAAATATTTGACGTGTCACCGGAAACCACAAACTGTGCAGATTTGCAAATAATTATGAAAGTCCAGCATTTTTAGTAATTAATGTCCTGGATGAAAGAAAGAATAAATGCGGCACGCAGTTGCTTCGCTATCGTGATAAAAGCGAATTTCCAAAAATATTTTTCTTCATCTTACACTTTTCAAGTTACGATTTAATCAATCGTAATCGGCATTGAAATCTGCATACATTACGATTTATGTTAACTATCAAATTACACTGAAAATACAAAAATGAACGCTGACCGCCGTTAAATTAAATTTAACGGATTTTGGAAATTGAAAATGCTAATTTGTGCAGTTTTTAAGAACGCTAATTACGACGGTGATATCAGACTTTCAAAAACAAATTTAAGGCAAAAACAGTTAAGAATATCCAGATTTTAAAACGGCAGCCATTTTGAAACGAACAAATTTCGCTGGTCCAAGCCATAATCGATTTTTATACCAAATTAGAATCATATCATTTTACAGACCGTTTTTTTCCTAATAGAATTTCTATAAACATACGATTTTCACTAAATCTGCTTTTAACGATTTTTGCCTAACGAACGTAATTTCAATTGTATAAATAAAACACAAAGGTCGCCAAGTAAGTCTTGTTCGGACGCTTACGGTGGAATTTTTTGAACACACTTTGGCACTAAGGCCTACTGTAGTTTGTAATTAACGGGCACACTCTTTCCGTTTTACAAAGATTGTTATTAAATTCAGACAGAAGCCCTGCACTGGATCTACAGATGAAACAACGGGAAAGTGATTCTTATTTACGGAAAAGTGCTTGTTTGCCCGACCTGAGAAAGTTTGTGCGTTCGTCTGCGGCTCGTACTGGCCAATAACAATACGTACACGTGCCTCTGTTGTTGACCTTGAATCATAGATTCGTATTATTTATTCATAAATCGTAAACACTCCGCGAAACGTGGCATAAATCACGAGGCGTTCCGGGGAATGTGGGTCGAACTGATCTCTGATAAATCAGTGAAAAAAAAACAACAGTGATAAATTCACTGAAAAGCGGCACGCAGCTGTCTCGCTGACGTGATGGCTGATTTCAGGAAAATGTCTTATTTTTTTCAAACTACATCTACGAGTAAAATTCATGGATCAGTCAATTCGCCTACACTTCATTCCGTGTAAGTTCACAGTGCCTCAAAACAAATCGACAGCTGTCGGACATTTAAATTTAGCGCGATCCATACCCAACACTCTTTCAACCTGTATTCCAGATTCAAAGACAATAACAGTACCTCATAATATTGTCTTTTATAAACTAATAATTTTTGGTGACTGGCGACTAAATGATGGCTGTGTAATTATTTTCAGGCAATTTCAATTGAAAAAATACCTATAAGAACGGCCATCATGGTAAAACCCAGGCCCGGTACTTCGAAATGAACGCCGATCCTGACCTCCAAATCACTTTTTAAGACGATTAAATGTTTATATATACTATGTGTTTACTTGACACGCTCACTTTTGCAATTTTAGTCGGATATGATTCCAACTTACTTTATTTCAACATTGTAATCAGCGTTTAAAAAAATGCAGTCCAATTAAATTTAATGACGGTCAGGGTTCAATTTCTTATTTTCAATATAATTTGAAAGTTTAAAACGGCTCGTATGTTCAATTTAATACTGCTTATTATGGTGAAGTAAGAATTTTAAAAAGTAGTAAGCTATAGGTATATGAAACGTACCCCATCTGTGTTAATGTGCACTTTTAACTTATATGGAATGAACTATAATCATGACCGCACAGCTAATGCAGAAACCTATGTAAAACCTAATTATTCGTACGGTGGGTCCTGAAACGAATATATCCGTTAAGATCTAAATTAATCATTTGCATAATCACTATACTTCTACATGTATATATGTGTGTACAATTCATATTGTACGAAAGTAAAATTCTACAGTATAGTATTTGTAAATATTATTACACAAATGCATAAGCTTGACAAACACACTGTTGACGTTAAGTATTTACAATGGTTACAAGCTTTAAAATGGTTACAGCTTGAAACAAAAACAAACGGTCGGCCTAAACGTTAAGGTACGCTTTGCTGTTTGGATCCGTTCCAAGAGCTCCCACGCACAGACGAGCCAATAACAACGCCGAGGCCGCTCACAGTGTCACAGTTAGTGCGGGATATTTCTAGCTATATTGTACAACGGACAACGGGTTCAGATAAATAACACTGCCTGCCAAATCGAAAGTGTACAGGCCGCACTGCTGCAGCGCCATAGCAAGCCTCAAGGCCACATAGTAGCAGTTGTAAGTCTAAAAATAGACGACGTACACACAGCGCTGACGTCAGCAGACAGTGCCACATTGGTTCTTCTCGATTAATGATCCACTTTTGTTGTATATCTTATAATTTTTTTAAAAAATCCCACCCTATTATTATAATCAGCGATAAAATATGCGTAAAAGCTTACTTTAACAATAATTAAGATGATTTAAAAAGTATAATGTAAAACGATGTTTTTACATTGTACTAAAATGTATATGTATTTAGCGATATAATTATACATGTATGAATGTATAACCTATGTAAAACAGCGGATAGTTTGCATTCCGCTATTTTGAATCGAATTTTGCCGAGTACAGAACTTGGCAAAAATTTCAAATTTAACAAAAACTATATACATTACAAATGAAAAATTAACTACCCCTCAAAATGGATGTAGAGCTAATTATCAATATGGGAGGGGGAGGTCCATTATATGAGCCAGCGTTCAATAAAGTCGCTAATAAATGGCACAAAAAAAAACTTTCTCGTATTGAATTATTTCCACAAAAAATACAGGTTCCAGAAGAAACTATTTTTATTCTGAATTTGATCCATGAATTTTTCAACCTTAACAAACTGATCCAATTCATTTACAGCCGTACATTACATTATCCAACAGCTGTGGCAGGCTTCAGAGCTGTATTACAAGTCATCGGATTACAGCAGACCATATTACAAAACATGTTCCGTGCGTACACTCACTGACGTATCGCACAGTACAGTCAGTGCCACTAGTAGTGTAACCCTACATCGAGGGATATGTAACAAAAACTGTATAATTCCAGAGAAAATATAAAATATGGCCTTATAGAGCACGCAACTCTCATGCTGACGTGATATAAGCGGATTTCCAAAAATATTATTACAATATTTTTTTACTTTACACACTTTTAAATAACCGATAAAACCTGTATAAATCAGCATCCACAAATTACATTGAGAATGAGACCCGATCCGCCTTTTTAATCACGTTTTTCTCGACTGCAGTTCTCACCCTATCAAAATCGACAGTATTGCTTGCTCCCCCCCCCCGAAAAAATCTTCAAACGTTTTATTCAAAATCTTATGCTGATTCTGATAAGCCGTTTTCTGTTATCACAGATTTTTAACTGCCATCTCAGCGAGGAACGTTACACGATACTGCGTTCGAGATATTAGGATCGGCGACCATCTCATTACGTTTTTACTTTCTCTGGGTCATGAATAAGAATCAGTTGTGTATATATGGAGACTGTATACACAACGGCGTTGCCAAATTGGCAAACTATCAACGCGAAACTTGGCAAATGCAGGCTCGCGGATAATACGGTACTAAGCTAACATATCTATGTTAACCTAACCTGTCCGTAATAAAGTGCAAGGAGCCGCTTGTTTCCTAGGAATTTGATTTAGCAATTACTGATATTAAGCGCGCTTGAAATGTGCACCAAGCCGTAGGGATGAATATTGGTCTAACACTTTACCTTACACTGAAATGTCTTTTGGAAAAAAATCGATCCTGTGGTTGAGAAATGGGTTAAAAATTCCGAAAATCATTCATTAGGATGAATAATAGTTCCAATGTTAACAGTCCAAGTGAAACTGTTGACATCCAACAGAAAATAGCAATTAAATTCCTGGGCAATGCCTTACAAGAAGTTCAGAGTTTTGGAGAACACAAATAACATTCTTGAAAGAAAGAAAGAAAGAAAGAAGAAAGAAAGAAAGAAAGAAGAGAAGAGAGAGAGAGAGAGAGAGAGAGAGAGAGAGTGCGAGCGCGGGCGCGCGTGTTGTTGCACCGGCTAAAACATCGTTTCTTCCTCGAGTTCTCCGTTGTTAGGCTGTCGTGCCAGTATTGTAACCATTCTTTATAACTTCTTTAACCCTTGCCTTGACTGATGGCTGGTATAATGTTTACTGTATAGCGTGTTGAAAATCTAATCACCGATTCTTCCCTTATCACCTCACGCCCGTACCACCTAAAAACCTGTCCCGATTGTATTAATTCCCCGCCGCTTCCGGCACCAGATAGGAGCAATTAATTTGTGTCAAAGGAATCCAAAATCCCCCCCCAAAGCGGCTTATCTCGGCTGGGTGATTTATTCGAACGTCCGGTGTAAATCTTACACCTACAATGGCAACGTACGGACAAAGGGAGTGACCGTTACACAGAGTTGTAAATGTAAAGGAAATACTGTAGTTGGAATCAGCTGATTCATACGAGAATCAGGTTGTCGCTGTCACAATCAAACCCGGGACTACGAATTATGCTTCAATCTGTTTTTGGGATGGGATTCACTTTCAAAAATGAACACATTTGAGTAGATTTTCATACAATTACATTAACAAATCGCGGATCGCAGTAGACTCACTGATGCGATACAAAATTAATTTTCAAAAAAATAAACTTATTATTTTACAATTTTAAAAAAATCTGATTTCACCTCCATAATCGGCGTTGAAATTAATTAGCTTTTTTAATTTTTAAAACTACACTGAAAGTACGAAAATTAACTACCAACAGTGAAATAAGATTTTCAAAAAAGTAAAACAAAAAAGTTACGATTTTTTAAAATTAAATGACAAACATTTTGAAAAGGTTTGAACGTATTTTCTGCGTAACGAAGCTGTCGATCTATTTGCCACGTTTGAATCAAATTGTGAACAGTCATCATTTTCAAGCAGTCGAATTTGGGTCTTACCATGATGGCCGTTCCAATAGCTCATTTCCTAGAGAAAAGTCGCGAAAAATTCTTTATTTAGGTTTTTCAAACGATCGTGAAAAAATATATTTTATAGTAGGGCCTATTGTAGGCCTATAACCTATACGTTTTGTGGTTATGATTGTTGAATAATTCGTTTTTACACAAATCTGTGGGTGTTTACTGTAAACTAAAGGCATTCAGATTGCGTAATTTATATATACTTAGTGTATATATGTATATATATATATATATATATATATATATATATATACACATGCATGCACATACAATAGTTTCTTTTCTAAAAAAAATGCATAATGATGATAAAGAACTGAATTCAAATGTCGACGAAATAAACAAAGATAAATGAAAACGATGGATCGATGTCACTTGGAAAATCAAACTGTAGTAGCTACATTCGAACCTGAATACTCTGTCTAGAGCTCAGAGCACTGTCCTACAAAATCACTGGAGACGAACAGGGATCGCAAAGCCAGTTAAGATCAAAGTACTTAGTATACGACTAGGATATACGTTGATTGCGGTAATAGTGGATTAGCAGAGGCAAAGAGGTTTTAATGCTATCAAGGGGTATTAGAAACATTTCCCGTTCCCGGGATTGAGTTGAGATGCTTGGGAAAGGATACCTTATACCTCCTTCGCACCGGTATAACTAACATAAATGTATATAATTCACAATAGTGCAAAAGTACTACACAAACTGTCTTGCATTCAATCATTTTCCTAATATCTGGTTCGCAAACTCCAAATAATTTCTCAACACTGCTTAATTAGATTTGCATAAAATTTGCTCATAGAAAATAAAAACAATAATTGCTGTTTGGGTTAGTTCACTCCCGAACCAATTAAAACTTACAGCGCCTAGTTGGGTCGAGTGACGCCAGAGATCGCGCAACACCTGCTCAAACCCGTTCAACATGGCGTCCACTTTGAGTACAAACAATAAACAATTGTTCACAATGGTGCTAATGTAATATTAGTTCGTTGAACTGCCGCACCGCGTGGGTGTGCCTCCAGTTATAGGCGCAGTGCCCTTCTTGTTCCTCACTTTTAGTACCTTACTACTATCTTAACTGGTTGACCTTCCTAGTTCTTTGGCGAGAACTGTACACAAACACAAGGGGTCTATCCAGAGAGCTACAGGTCCCCTATATTTCGAAAAGCAATAATGCGCAACCCGCCCACACACACACACACACATTCTCGCAAACACAACCTTTCGGTGCATATAACTTAGTCTACATACGCGTACCAAGGTTTCAGTGGTCGGTCCGTCTGCTGCATGGCAAGTTAAACTGCGCATGGCAAGTTACTTCGGGTCGCAGTTATTCCCGTTCCTTTATCCTTACTGTTAAAGTTGATCTCTCGTCCTTATTTGTCTAACTGGCATAAAGAATGGACGTTAATAAACAGTTATTAATAATAAAATATTCTATAAATCCATCCGTTTTTGACGATATCGACTAAAAAAATGATCGATTAACAACGTTGAATATTGACTACTTAACTCTGACTGCTGAAAATTTTATTTTAGTAAATGAAAATTTTAAAATGCTAATTAACGTAGATTTTAACGCTGATTAAGGCTTTCAATAGTACTTATAAGATACACGTTAATATTTCTTTTTAATAAAAACGCACGGAGGCAGTGTTCACAGCGCCGCCATATTGTTTTATTGTTCTTGCTCGCTCACTCAACTCTACTGTTAATCACGTAGCGCACGCGTTTTCCGCGGGATTTAATCGCACAACCGATTTTAATAAAACGCAATTGCAGACGGATTGCCGCTGTTTCAGTAACTCACCTTGGGTTTTAATTAAAAGGAACAAATGCTGCCCCACCACTCCGTCACCATCTTGAAACTTAACGTCATTTCAACTTGCCTGGAAGCAATTTAACCGTTCTTTAAGATTTATTATATTCACTGTTATTAGCAGATTTCCATTTCATTAAAATGTGGAAATGTGCACCGATCCTGACTCCTAGAACATATTCAGCCGCCTCGATGGCCTAGTTGATAGCGGACTGGGCTTTCACCCCGAGGACCCGGGTTCGATTCCCGGCGAGGGCTTGGCATTTTTTCATACGCTATAAATCATCCCATCGTCTGCATTAGCCCAAGTGTGCACAATAGTCCGATGTTAAAAAAAAAAAAAAAAAAAAAAAAAAAACTAGAACATATTCTAAAATGTGCGCGCGCGATCTTGTGTGACGATGGTTAAGATTAGGCTATTTTTGTACTTTCCGATTTGTATTGCCAAACAGCAATTTTTTTTTAATTTAAAATATGTTAAGCTGACACGACTCTAGTGTTTTCATACTAAGGATCGCAAGCGGAAGCGCCTGGTTCTGTCTAGTTACTACCGTTTTTATTCATACATGACGTCGAACCACTGTTTTCATTAATCTAACTTGTATTATAAGGTAGTAAACCATAAAAAGACCAACATTTGAGCGAAAATGTGGTATTCTGTTTGGACATTTCAGCGAACTTCGATCAAAATATTTATAGCCGATTTTGAGAAAATCCTATTTTAATGTTGTTGATAAAAAATGCCTATTTTTTCCTCATATGAAATCGGTCATTTTGTTGCTTTGTCTCATAAATACAGACAGACAGACATTCAAGTCCAGACTCTTAAGAAGAAGGGAGTCGTTCACGAACGAACGAGTCAAAATTAACTAGTCTTTCAACTGAACTACTCCGCGAACTGGTTAGTGGTGAAATATGTAGTTCGTTTAATTCATTCTCTCAATCAGCGCTCCTAACTGCTTCTATGAAATTACAGTACATCAACGGCAACAATATGCAGGATACGCGAAAGCAAATATTATCGTTGTTAAAAAAGTAATAATGCTGATTCGGCATACATCGCGCCTTCCAATACAGTGCAGACATTGTAGCTTACAGTTTGGTTATTCTACTACCGTTTAGTTCGATTAGTTCAGTACATCATTTCGTTCATTAGTTCAATTCTACAACAGCTCGCAAATGAATGGAATGGCTCAGTTTATTCTACTACCGTTTAGTTCGATTAGTTCAGTACATCATTTCGTTCATTAGTTCAATTCTACAACAGCTCGCAAATGAATGGAATGGCTCAGTTTATTCTACTACCGTTTAGTTCGATTAGTTCAGTACATCATTTCGTTCATTAGTTCAATTCTACAACAGCTCGCAAATGAATGGAATGGCTCAGTTTATTCTACTACCGTTTAGTTCGATTAGTTCAGTACATCATTTCGTTCATTAGTTCAATTCTACAACAGCTCGCAAATGAATGGAATGGCTCAGTTTATTCTACTACCGTTTAGTTCGATTAGTTCAGTACATCATTTCGTTCATTAGTTCAATTCTACAACAGCTCGCAAATGAATGGAACGGCTCAGTTTATTCTACTAGTGTTTAGTTCGATTAGTTCAGTACATCATTTCGTTCATTAGTTCAATTCTACAACAGCTCGCAAATGAATGGAACGGCTCAGTTTATTCTACTACCGTTTAGTTCGATTAGTTCAGTACATCATTTCGTTCATTAGTTCAATTCTACAACAGCTCGCAAATGAATGGAACGGCTCAGTTTATTCTACTAGTGTTTAGTTCGATTAGTTCAGTACATCATTTCGTTCATTAGTTCAATTCTACAACAGCTCGCAAATGAATGGAATGGCTCAGTTTATTCTACTACCGTTTAGTTCGATTAGTTCAGTACATCATTTCGTTCATTAGTTCAATTCTACAACAGCTCGCAAATGAATGGAATGGCTCAGTTTATTCTACTACCGTTTAGTTCGATTAGTTCAGTACATCATTTCGTTCATTAGTTCAATTCTACAACAGCTCGCAAATGAATGGAATGGCTCAGTTTATTCTACTACCGTTTAGTTCGATTAGTTCAGTACATCATTTCGTTCATTAGTTCAATTCTACAACAGCTCGCAAATGAATGGAATGGCTCAGTTTATTCTACTACCGTTTAGTTCGATTAGTTCAGTACATCATTTCGTTCATTAGTTCAATTCTACAACAGCTCGCAAATGAATGGAATGGCTCAGTTTATTCTACTACCGTTTAGTTCGATTAGTTCAGTACATCATTTCGTTCATTAGTTCAATTCTACAACAGCTCGCAAATGAATGGAACGGCTCAGTTTATTCTACTACCGTTTAGTTCGATTAGTTCAGTACATCATTTCGTTCATTAGTTCAATTCTACAACAGCTCGCAAATGAATGGAATGGCTCAGTTTATTCTACTACCGTTTAGTTCGATTAGTTCAGTACATCATTTCGTTCATTAGTTCAATTCTACAACAGCTCGCAAATGAATGGAACGGCTCAGTTTATTCTACTACCGTTTAGTTCGATTAGTTCAGTACATCATTTCGTTCATTAGTTCAATTCTACAACAGCTCGCAAATGAATGGAACGGCTCAGTTTATTCTACTACCGTTTAGTTCGATTAGTTCAGTACATCATTTCGTTCATTAGTTCAATTCTACAACAGCTCGCAAATGAATGGAACGGCTCAGTTTATTCTACTACCGTTTAGTTCGATTAGTTCAGTACATCATTTCGTTCATTAGTTCAATTCTACAACAGCTCGCAAATGAATGGAACGGCTCAGTTTATTCTACTAGTGTTTAGTTCGATTAAGTCAGTTGAACTATTCGTTCGCTAGTTCAACTCTACAATAGTTCGTGAACGAATGAAATGACCTACATCAATAATATGTTTCCCGCCTCCGAAGAGGTTATTGATTTTTCTTGAGTCACTGTTTGTAAACTGTACTTTAATACCGTATTAAAGTTTAAATTTTATCCAGGGGACCCGTGCAAAATTTCGCACTATGAAAGTTTAAAGTAAACACAGCCTTATGAATAAGAGCAGTCGTTGGGGTAAGGGCGGTAGTTGGAAGGAAGGGAAAACATGTTTAAAAAATAAATCGAAAAAGCGATCTATTAACAATAGATAAAGGAGAAATCACATATAATTTGTGTAAAAACAGTGTCCAAAACAAGTGTTTGGTATTCGAAATGCTTGTCCCGGCTTGTACGACGGGCAGGGATAGGGGACTGTCAGTATGGCCTATAAGTTTAATGATTTTTAAATAAATATTGAAATTTTTCTAAGTACGTTATGCAAAAAAAAGTGGCATTTTAACGGAATTGTATATTCGTGATTAATAAGTTAGTTTCGTAAAATATACAAAATATTCTCTGATTTGTGATGCCGCGCATAAACATCAGTTATACCTGTGACAGTTAAAAGTGTCTTTTATGTTACAATTTTCCACAAACAGTTAAGTTTTAGCGAAAAATAGTTTTGCAATGTCAGAAGCAGGTTAAACAATCTTTCTAAAGCTACCTCATTTATGCCTGTACGAATATTACGTGATGAAAAAAAAATGATGTTGATTCGAGAAATAATATAAATGATAACCAGGCCTACATTAGGCATTAATGAGCGGTAATATTAAATATACCAGTCAATAATGAATTACGTTAAAAACCTGAACTAGTTCGTTCACTGAATTAGACTGAGATACGATTAGTTGGTTCAAGTGAACTATTCCGCCCATCTGAACTCTTTAAGTAATGAGGTGCGAAGCAACCAACTCGAAGCAACTGAACATGTTGACTCATGCGATTCCTATCTCGCGTGGAACAAAGCACCAGGATAAGATAAGATAATGCTTTCCCTAACGGTATAGCTGTGTAATGCAGTAACGTACCTCAATATGATTAAGGAGTATTTTCATTTTTTCAGGGTCCGTTTGTCGATAACCCATGTCGTACTCGTGAACAATATGATCGATCACTATAAAAATTGGCGAAAATGGTCTTAGTAGCGGCCTGAACCGAGGAAAAGTATAGGGGTCGATAACAAAAATTATGTAGGGGTAGTGAAGGAGGAGAATCGTAAGGGCAAACATATTTATATATTTTTTATTTATTTAGTACATTTTATCATCTGAAACAACTTAAGGTGATAATGATTGCGTGCGTGTGTGTAAATTTTTGAACAGAGTTTAGATAAGTTTTCATGCCATAACTCTCTCCTCACTCAAGTCATAGTCAGCAATATCTCGAATAATATACAAACATCGTTTGGATCAAAACAACAAAAAACGGATAATCAGATTTTTCGGTACCTTATACCTAGGTATGAACCTCAAAAAAAGTTTTGTTTGAAAAATTCGCACACAACTTGAGAAAGGTAGTTTTTATACGATACAACTTCTGAAAGGTAGTTTTTATACGATACAACTTCTGAAAGGTAGTTTTTATACGATACAACTTCTGAAAGGTAGTTTTTTTACGATACAACTTCTGAAAGGTAGTTTTTATACGATACAACTTCTGAAAGGTAGTTTTTATACGATACAACTTCTGAAAGGTAGTTTTTATACGATACAACTTCTGAAAGGTAGTTTTTTACGATACAACTTCAGAAAGGTAGTTTTTATACGATACAACTTCTGAAAGGTAGTTTTTTTACGATACAACTTCAGAAAGGTAGTTTTTTACAACTTCAGAAAGGTAGTTTTTATACGATACAACTTCTGAAAGGTAGTTTTTTTTACGATACAACTTCAGAAAGGTAGTTTTTATACGATACAACTTCTGAAAGGTAGTTTTTATACGATACAACTTCTGAAAGGTAGTTTTTATACGATACAACTTCTGAAAGGTAGTTTTTTTACGATACAACTTCAGAAAGGTAGTTTTTATACGATACAACTTCTGAAAGGTAGTTTTTATACGATACAACTTCTGAAAGGTAGTTTTTATACGATACAACTTCTGAAAGGTAGTTTTTTTACGATACAACTTCAGAAAGGTAGTTTTTATACGATACAACTTCTGAAAGGTAGTTTTTTTTACGATACAACTTCTGGAAGGTAGTTTTTATACGATACAACTTCAGAAAGGTAGTTTTTTACAACTTCAGAAAGGTAGTTTTTATACGATACAACTTCTGAAAGGTAGTTTTTTTTACGATACAACTTCAGAAAGGTAGTTTTTATACGATACAACTTCTGAAAGGTAGTTTTTATACGATACAACTTCTGAAAGGTAGTTTTTTTACGATACAACTTCAGAAAGGTAGTTTTTTACAACTTCAGAAAGGTAGTTTTTATACGATACAACTTCTGAAAGGTAGTTTTTATACGATACAACTTCTGAAAGGTAGTTTTTATACGATACAACTTCTGAAAGGTAGTTTTTTTACGATACAACTTCAGAAAGGTAGTTTTTATACGATACAACTTCTGAAAGGTAGTTTTTTTTACGATACAACTTCTGAAAGGTAGTTTTTTTTACGATACAACTTCTGAAAGGTAGTTTTTATACGACCTTTTGCAGGGTGGGTAGAGGTAAATTAGATTACGATTTTTTTTTAATTTTTTACCATCAAAAAAGGAGCACTTCAACCGTACGCTACCACACAACACAGTCCGCGTGGTCTCAGGATGTCACCTGATCAGTTCTTGAGTCAGCTTTATAACTTTTAAAAACACTCAAGTTTACATTTCAATTGTCTCGATACTGATCCTCAGTACTTGCCTGAACATTTTATTTAATTTCAAATTGTGTACCTCGCTTTTTGTCATGACTGTATGTATCTAAAAGATTTTCAGAGACGTACATACTGCGCCCTTACACTAACAACTTGTGCCGATTTTGTTTTGTTCGCTGCCGTCAGCTTTCCACTTTTCCGAAAATTTATTTGGGGCCAAAACCGTTAAGCCGATTAAGAGATAATAGGTTTTAAATTAATTTTGTAACTGCTACTTTACCAAAACAGGGTTTACAAAACTAAAACTTTACTACGGCATGCCGCCAATTTGATTGTAATCGGCCTTTAAAAGATGTACATTTTTAAACACTTTAAAAACCGATTTTTGAGCCACTCTGCACCTTAATAATGCATTAAGAAAAATGAAATTAAATCCTGTCCTCCGCTAGGTAACTTCTTGGAGACGACGACCCCCCATGCAACTAAGTCTGTACCTTTTTTAATCAGTTTCGGTTGTTGCAGTATATCTGATATGACTGGGATAATAGCGAAGCTGCTTTACAACCTGTACTTGTCAGCGATAAGATCTACGCCTGAAGCATTGTTAGCGCGGCCGGTACGATTTGTCGAGGCCAAAATTTACACTCTTCAATAGAAAGTGAATTTTCTGTATCACAAAGAAAAGATGCGTCGTCAATGGTTAAATTAACAAATTGCCCTTTAACAGTGCTTGACGGGTTTTGAATTCTGCCCGAAACTTTTTTCCACTCTCCGTGTAAAGATATTTTTTAAATTATTATATTTGAAGATTTCTGTGATGGAATCGAAGCCCTAATCGATAATTTTCCGAAACTCTTCCTTATATACAACAGTAAATAAGTAGTTTCCGTCTTCTCTCTTGTTTTTACAAAAATATCTTCTATCCGTTGCACTTTCACAACTAGCGACGTTTGGAGGTACATCATGAACACTTCATGCTCTTGTGCTCACCAACTTATTGATGACGGGAATACTTACGTCGCTACGTAGTTTGTTGTAGACAGAAAGGTAGTTAAAGCCCCTACAGATTTATTGAGCAGCTAAGCCTCTTGGATTCTAATTCTATAGACTGGTTCCCTCAATGAGTTTTTTGAAGCTGACTAATTCACTCTGCTGGAGATCTCGGGATCACGGAAACCAAGCAGCCTTTGCCTCCTGCTGGGAAGAGCATCGCAATATTAGACTTACGTGACCTGCCGTTTCCCCAGCCTTACCGCATAATCCTAAACACGGTTTCTCCTTAGGCTACAGTACTCCGAAATGGAGGTTTTCCTGAGTTACCGTATGCTTAGGATTCAGCTCGTGTGGAAGTTTTTTCTACTAAGCTTCGACGATCCGCACGAGAGCCTGAGCTAGTGACGAACATTTTGAGTGAGTCAATAAAAGCTGCTGTGGAAACAGCTGATTGTACTGAGCCTACATGTACTGGTTGGCCGTTTGAACGAAAAATTGCATAACGAAGTACTGCTCCTGGACTCCACGTCACAGAGTGTAAGTGGGAATTACAAGTATATTTACTAGAGGGAGGGATTATAAAACCCCAGGCACTGCAATCGACACTGTACAACTAAACCTCTTAAGTACTAGTTCAGCAAATTAGTACCTTTAGTAAATTCCAACAATCCATTGACTAACTCATCCTGATGGAGGTCTCTAGAGTCCTGGAAACCGAAACCTCTTAGCCTTCTATTAGCAAGAGCCTCACAATCATTAATTATGCGTTCTGTAGTTTCCTCCTCTGCATAACCTACACACGGTTTCAATGTGGTACTATATCCTGTTCATATGCACCCTCAGCCCATAGTGCCCAGTAATGAACCCAATGATTCTCCTGAGTTGTGCTCTGCCCAAAACGTCTGCTGTTCCCTCTAAGTCATCCATGAACCTTATCGAAGGGTTTGCTGGGAGAATGCCCATGAAGGTTATCCCATCTTACCTGCTGTTGCTCTTTAATCCACCTATTTATAGCCGATAGATTTGAGGATCTCATTAAATGAAAATACTTACGACAAGATTCATACGCAATGTTCGCGAGCATAAGGAACGCACCCATACGTCGTGCGCGATACAACTGCGAATCCCTGTGATTGTTCGTTTCTTGGAACGATCGGAGATACCCTCTATGTTCGTGAACCATTCTCGATAGTAGCGTATAGGCTCCACTATATAACATTAATCGTCCTGCACACTTCGATACTCAACGAAAACGGAATGCTTGAATTGGGAAAGGGATGTTTTTTTTACGACTAGGTCACTGTCTCAAGAAACACCTGCGAGGAGTATTACAACGGGTGTCGGCACATCTCACGATAGACAAACCCTACCTAATCCCTGTGAAAGAAAATTTATTCTGAACAATGTCTCTATCGTTTCTGTATACTTAACTACCGCAAAGTAACCCATTCATCAGCGGGAAGCATAAAACTGGGCGTAGTTAAGGCACTGTAAATAAAAGTTTTATTATTAATGTGGCTGTAGTCCAGGCAAAGCACGGAGCCGTGATTAGGTTAATGTTGGGTCATTACGTGCAACGAGGTAACCGCACGCAAATGTATCGCGCGACCGGACAAAATATCACGTCTACTGATGAACATGTTTTACCGTCAGCCTCTTGCTAAACTCTTTTACACACAGTGACAGTAAAACGCCACTAATACTTTTTACTTACGGTGATCGTGAAAAAATTCGTCTTATGGTTTTGACTCCATTCTCAGGTTCGTCTGAGTGTTTGTGTACATCGCTGAAGGTTAAACTGATTGACCGATTTTTATGATACTTAGCAAGTTTGTCAAAAACATATCTCGGGATCATTTATTTAGTAAAAACATTAAATGGTGCGTAAAGACTACTCGTCTTTGAAGTTAATACTTGTTAATGACCCTGTTTATATTGGACCCTGTTTATTCCGACTGTGTGTGTGTGTGTGTGTGTGTGTGCGCGCGCAAGAGAGCCCGACCAAAAAAGGAAACAGTCAGGCCTGCCAAAAGAATGATTCACTTCAAAAATTAACCCATTTTTGACAGAAAAATTTTAACAATTAGATTTCTTCAAACTGTACTCTAAAAGAACTAATTTTTCACTGAGGAATCCTAGGAAAAATAATACTATCAAGCCAATTAAGAAGACATAACTGACGGACCCACATAATCATGTGAAGTCACAAAAACTACTTTATTAAACTCAGAAGACTCAAAAAAGTTCGTGTAGAAATTTTCTCTCCAAAAGTAACTTTCTTACTTCCAGACGCGAACTGGCGAGCTCTCCCAGCTATAAGCTACTACCAAGACAGAACAGAAGACGGACGTGTGGCTCGTCACAGATTAATGATACGAGCAGGCCACTCCTTGTTATTGCTTTGCTCTGTTCCGATGAGGTCACAGCCGACCTGTTTAAACATGCCCGAGACCGGTTGCCGCCAATTACATATTCAAATTGTTCATTTGTCCCACTGCCCACGCGCCACACGGCGATATTGAAAAATTTCAATTCTTGATGTGATCCTTTATAGGACTGGTTTTGTGTGATGAAAATATTTCGTTATTTATTTGTTATACCGAACTGAGCTGACCGTAGTGTAAACCTCGCCCATTTTGTTCTTATGCACTTAAGGAACCCATACATTTTTAGCGTCCGTACAAATACCAAGTTTACAATGTCGGCAATGCCCCTCTAGCGCTTAAACACATTTTTAACTTTCAACTTAATTGCTATCGCAGAAAAAATGCAGGAATAAAGCCCATAAGCAATCACTCCTGAGGAAAGCACCTCTAAAAATTCGAATTTTTAAAACTGTAAGTCACATTTCGTAACTCAAGGGAAAACAAAAATCACTTTCCCCTCGCTTACGACACGTACTATAAAAAAGTACACGTGCGGAACTCGGGGAATTATCAACAGAAGCGAAGGTTTTGTTAATATCTTTGCTGAATATTTAATTAATTTAAAGATATCTTTACAAATATCTTGTTTTGTTTAAATAAATAAATAAGTGAGCCTAGCTTAGATATTATTTACTGTAGTTATAGTAAAACATCTGTTGTTTTATATTAATTCGTAACGATCAGCTGATTTCACTGAACAGCTGATTTTGAACAATAAGTTTGAGATTATGTTGTTAAAAACTAGCAGTATTAACAACTATTATAAACGTTTATATTAATTTCGAATGTGTTATAAACGGTTACAACGTGCACGTGTTCTTCAATTTAACGAAAAATACTGAAATCAAAGCAACACAACGTTTTCATATACTACGCACGTACTGTTATCGAAAAAGAGAAAGAAAAAAAAGAGACAGAATATAGAGACGAAATTCGTTTACTCGTTCGTTCTATATTTCCGTTACATTCTTCCGTTCGGCTCTTTTTTCAAAAGTTTCGTCTCAGCAATTTAAAATGCGGAACCATTAAATGACTCATTTATATGAAAACTACAATACGCTGACCATACGAGTGGCCACGACCATGCACTGACATTTTGACCTTGACGCGTGTCCCGGCGACATTCTGTCTGTCAGCGCTATGTTTGTTATCTTATCTCGGGAAGGAGTTCACGCAAATAACATCGAGTACTATTACACTACTCGCACGCTATCAGAGCTGATAACGAGACGAAATCAACATGAAGCTCTCTCACAAACAAAAAACACGTAACAAATTAAATTAACATATTTCTGGACAAGTACAAATTGTGTCAGAATTTTACACAAACTTTCTGCATTCAGTTAACGCCCGGCTGTACAACTATTAAGATTACTGTTAACCTTAATACCTCCGTTCTTTTCTTTATTATGTCGTGGACACCTTGCTTTAAAGCTGTAAGAAATACGAACCCGTCAAGCGTGCGTTTTTTCCATGCTTTAAACTTTTTTACGTTTTTAGACAGGAAAAAATTAATTTTGTTATGAATTGTTGTAAAAATCGAAATATTTGAACATAAAGAAAACTATGAAGCCATTCGGAAGCGTATTAAATTTGTTGTAGTCACTGGAGAAATATTAGAAGTGCGGGCGTTGTGAGGCACTCCTCCGGTTCAAAATGAAGTGAAATAAGATCGTGTCTTGTTTAAAGTTGAACGGAATCCTATTTACTTCCGTGCAAGTAAGTGGTGTCTTGTAAAGCTGTTCCGGGTGTTGGTAGGTAGTGGGCCTGCCATACTCCTCGATGTCCTGCCATACAACGATTTTCGACCTGTATTTATACTCGAAATTATGGCTAAAACCATAACTTCTCAAAAATGTATTGTCAAAATCAGAGAAAGAACAAAACAATCAGGATAAAACTATTGTACCGCAAATGTGGGGAGGTGTGCCGGTACGTGTCTGGGCAGAAATGTGATAATCTAGCGTACAGTAAAACCGAGATACGGGATCATTGTGAACCAATCAGAAGCTAGTATTGCTTGACGGCAGAATTGTAAACTTGGTTCACTGACATAGACTGTTTGAAAGTCGGGAAGGAAGTTTGAGAATTTAGAGTTTATGTTTTTCGGTGTTAGTAAGTGAAACTAGGTTGTGTAACAGTTCCTACAACGTTTATGCGATAATAAATTGGCCACAGCTTTGAAATGAAAAATTTACATATATATATATTATAATAATACATCCCGCAGGTACGGATTCACTGCACCTATTGAGAGGATTTAGACGTCCCTCGCGGTACCCGAGTCTAACACACACATTAGCCGCCTCAGTGGCCTAGTTGATAGCGTACTAGGCTTTCACCCCGAGGACCCGGGTTCGATTCCCGGTCAGGGCTTGGCATTTTCATACACTATAAATCATCCCATCGTCTGCATTAGTGCACAATAGTCGGACGTTAAACACAACAAAAAAAATCTAACAAACACTTACATTTAGGGAGGCGATAATAACCTCAATGTGCTTTTTGCCTTAAAAAAAAAAAAATTGAAATGAACGCCTATCAAAATTGTATAACTAAATATAAATAAAACGGTTTTAAACTTAACACTAATTTTATGGGACACCAATATGCGGCGAACAATAGTCACGCCTAAGCTTAAAACAACGTATCCTCAACTACGGATTCCTGTTTTTTTATTCATGTTTTTTATTAAATTTAGTCCAAAAAATAAAGCTAAAATTAATCTACATATATATATATATATATATATATATATATATATATATATATATATATATATATACAGGAAAATCTCGATCACTGAATGGCGCGAACATCGCCGATAATCCTAAAATAGTTTAAAAATATGAATTAAACAGTAAAAACTAAACTTATTTATGTCTACACAAACGTTCTTTTAAAACTAGCTGTACCCGGTTAAGCGTTGCTGTTGCTCAGTCTGGTTCAATTTAACAATGCATTCTGAAACATTGAGATGCAACTGTAAAATATTTAGTCCAGCGTGTTGCTTTTACATCTAACAGATGGCGCTGTTTTTCAAAAACAGCATATTTTTACCTGTTGAAGGTGTGACATCTGTATAATAGTACGTATATAAAAACATGCTCGTATTACATTTTGAACAAACGAACATTTACATGTTTATTTATATATAGACAGATAGATAAAAACATGCACTTATTCGAACGCAACGTTGTGTCAAAATTTCAAAGCAATCGGTGTGAAGAATTTCGGAGATTTAAGATTTCGAACAAACGAACATTTACATTTTTATTTATGTAGATATAGATAGATAGATAAAAAATTGTTCGAATGCAAAGTTGTGCATGCTCAGAATTTCAAAGCAACCCGTGAAAAATGTTCCGAGCTTTAAGATTTTGAACAAATGAACATTTTTATTTATATACTTTTAGAATAAAATTACAGTAAGAACAAAGTAATGAAAAACTACATCTACTGAACATTATTTACAGTACTGTCCCAAGAAACATTATACGTATTGTACTGCAAAAACGCAATACAAACTTGCTCTTGTTTTATTTCTTTAGAAAATCCGTTTGTTCTATATAAAAAAAAATGACTGCACTATGTCGAATTACGAAATAAACAAAAAAAAAAATGACTGCACTATGTCGAATTACGAAATAAACAAAAAAAAATGACTGCACTATGTCGAATTACGAAATAAACAAAAAAAAAATGACTGCACTATGTCGAATTACGAAATAAACAAAAAAATGACTGCACTATGTCGAATTACGAAATAAACAAAAAAATGACTGCACTATGTCGAATTACGAAATAAACAAAAAAAAATGACTGCACTATGTCGAATTACGAAATAAACAAAAAAATGACTGCACTATGTCGAATTACGAAATAAACAAAAAAATGACTGCACTATGTCGAATTACGAAATAAACAAAAAAATAGCTGCACTATGTCGAATTACGAAATAAACAAAAAAAAATGACTGCACTATGTCGAATTACGAAATAAACAAAAAAAAATGACTGCACTATGTCGAATTACGAAATAAACAAAAAAATGACTGCACTATGTCGAATTACGAAATAAACAAAAAAATGACTGCACTATGTCGAATTACGAAATAAAAAAAAAATGACTGCACTATGTCGAATTACGAAATAAACAAAAAAAAATGACTGCACTATGTCGAATTACGAAATAAACAAAAAAATGACTGCACTATGTCGAATTACGAAATAAACAAAAAAAAATGACTGCACTATGTCGAATTACGAAATAAACAAAAAAATGACTGCACTATGTCGAATTACGAAATAAACAAAAAAAAATGACTGCACTATGTCGAATTACGAAATAAAAAAAAAAAATGACTGCACTATGTCGAATTACGAAATAAAAAAAAAAAAATGACTGCACTATGTCGAATTACGAAATAAACAAAAAAATGACTGCACTATGTCGAATTACGAAATAAACAAAAAAATGACTGCACTATGTCGAATTACGAAATAAACAAAAAAAAATGACTGCACTATGTCGAATTACAGAAATAAAAAAAAAAAATGACTGCACTATGTCGAATTACGAAATAAACAAAAAAAAAATGACTGCACTATGTCGAATTACGAAATAAACAAAAAAAAATAGCTGCACTATGTCGAATTACAGAAATAAACAAAAAAAAAATGACTGCACTATGTCGAATTACAGAAATAAACAAAAAAAAATGACTGCACTATGTCGAATTACGAAATAAACAAAAAAAAATGACTGCACTATGTCGAATTACGAAATAAACAAAAAAAAATGACTGCACTATGTCGAATTACGAAATAAACAAAAAAAAATGACTGCACTATGTCGAATTACGAAATAAACAAAAAAAAAATGACTGCACTATGTCGAATTACGAAATAAACAAAAAAAATGACTGCACTATGTCGAATTACGAAATAAAAAAAAAAAATGACTGCACTATGTCGAATTACGAAATAAACAAAAAAAAAATGACTGCACTATGTCGAATTACGAAATAAACAAAAAAAAAAATGACTGCACTATGTCGAATTACGAAATAAAAAAAAAAAATGACTGCACTATGTCGAATTACGAAATAAACAAAAAAAAATGACTGCACTATGTCGAATTACGAAATAAAAAAAAAAATGACTGCACTATGTCGAATTACGAAATAAACAAAAAAAAAAAATACGAAATAAAACAAAAAAAATGACTGCACTATGTCGAATTACGAAATAAACAAAAAAAAATGAAATGTCGAATTACGAAATAAACAAAAAAAAAATGACTGCACTATGTCGAATTACGAAATAAACAAAAAAAAATGACTGCACTATGTCGAATTACGAAATAAACAAAAAAAAATGACTGCACTATGTCGAATTACGAAATAAACAAAAAAATGACTGCACTATGTCGAATTACGAAATAAACAAAAAAAAAATGACTGCACTATGTCGAATTACGAAATAAACAAAAAAAAATGACTGCACTATGTCGAATTACGAAATAAACAAAAAAAAATGACTGCACTATGTCGAATTACGAAATAACAATTACACGAACATTCCATCACTAAGGAATAAAACACAAACGCAAATAAGTTCTGTACGCAAACATGCATTTAACAGTGCTGTATTTACACAGCTGTTAGAACGATGTGAAGAAATTTTCCACACAAATACGGTATATACAGTTCCCGCTCAAGGTCACACAGATAGTGGCTTAGGTCGCGCAGCTGTGTGAAAGTATTCCCACACCGGTAATGAGGCAATTTTGGGAGGCCATTTTCTAAAACCAATAAGCTCGCTGAGGTGCAAACACGCCCGTCATTTTATTCACACAGTTTTATACGAAGTATACAGAACTTATTGTATATTCTGAATCGTGCAAAACTATAATTATTTGGCCTATGCATATCGCACAAGGCTCTAAGGACCAATGACGATGAAATCTGCAGTCATACCTCAAGATAATCTTTTTTACGTTTTCATTTTAACGTCTTCTGCCAAAAATTCTATCTCAAAATCGGTTAAAAAATATAATTATTCAAAATATTAAAAAAAAACATTTATTTGGTTGATTTGCAATGCAACCTATTTACTTGAACATTTTGTTGCATTACTGTCCCTCAAGGCAAACAGCGGAACACACTCACGTAATATATTCAGCTTCTAGTATATGAGTTTACATATTATATATGTAGAACTTTTCACGTATGTAAAACGTGTGAAACATTATCAGTGTAGTGTAGTGTGTACTGATGGCTCATAACAAAGGTATTCAACCACTTTGGTAAAATAAAATAACCACTTTAATGTTTAATATCTAAATAAACACTTTTAAAACTTTTTACATTTAACCGTTCAAAGATTCAAATTAAATTACACTGTTGTAGGCTGTACATCAACGGAATCATGCTGCAAAATGTTTTGTAAACACGTCAAATCATTTTTACAAATCAAGTAGGTATTGTTTCAACACAACTTTAGAAACAATTGGCAAAGAACTTGTAAACACATCAAATAATTTCTACAAAATAATTACATACTGTTCTACAAAATTTCAAAAACATTCGGCAAACATTTTGTAAACAGTTCCAATAATTTCTACATAACTAGACATTGTTCTACACAATTTTAGAAACAATCGGCAAGCATCTTGTAAACACGTCAAATAACTTCTACAAAATAACTATATATTGTCCTACACTGCTTTAGAAATATTCGGTAAACATCTTGTTAACACAACAATTTCCACAATATTCAATAACTTTAGAAATATTCGACAAACATTTTGCAAACACGTCCAATAATTTTTACAAAATAATTAGATATTGTTATACACAATTTTAGAAATATTCGGCAAACATCTTTTGCAAACAAGTCAAATAATTGTTCCATACAACTTTAGAAACATTCGACATTCGGCATGAACATGTAAATATATCCAGCGATTACTACAAAAATAACTAGATAATGTTCTACACAATTTGAGAAACATCTTGTAAACACGTCCAACATTTCTACAGAATATTGTTCGATAAAAGTATTGTTCGATAAAACTTCACAAATTCGGACATTCGGCATAAACATATTGTAAACATGTCCAACAATTTCTACAAAATAACTAAGTAATTATTTAAACAATTTTAGAAATATTCGGCAAACATCTAGTAAAAACGTCCAATAATATCTACAAATAAACTAGATACTGTTCTACACGACTTCAGAAATATTCGGCAAACATCTTGTAAAGACGTCCAATAATTTCTACAAAAAAAATTGTGTATTGTTCTTTATTAACTTCAAATATAATCCGAAAACATGTCCAACAACTTCTACAAAATAACTAGGTACTGTTCTACACAACTTTAGAAATATTCGGCAAACACCGTGTTTAAAAAAGTTGTAAGTCACAATTCATTAAACAACTTTTAACTTATTCCAAACCACTTCGGAAATGTTCGGCGGATATCGTGTTATAATAAAATCGTTCTCTAATTTTCTCAATATAATTGAATATTATCCTACACAACTTTAGAAACGTTTGGCGAATATTGTGTTATAAAATCGTACGATAATTTCCGCAATACAACTGAACGTTATCGTATACAACTTCGGAAATCTTCGCCGAATAAAATAGTGTTCGGTGTTATAAAATCGCTCGCTAATTTCCGAAATATAATTGAATGTTATCGTATACAACTTCGGAAACGTTCGGTGAATATCGTGTTATAATAGTTCGCTAAGTTATACAATATTTAGATGTTAGCCTATCTTACATCGATTACGTCTTCGATTTCGCCTTTCACTATTACACAAAAAGTAATAAAAATACTTGCATTACCGCCGTCATTTCTACAAAAGCGATAATCAAGGTTTTTATGAAACTCAAAATGAATCAGTTTCGGTGGCATTAACGCGGTTTAATTTTCCGCGCCTGTAATTAAACATGTGACTGGGAATTACACGATTTGAATTAGGTTTAGGAAAACTAGAGTTAGGACGGAAGGTAGGTTGGGTCTGACAATCGTAAATACATAATATTAACTGACTGTACGAGTGGGTTGGGGATAACAAATGTTGCAACAGCTTTATATTTCCCACTAAGCGAAGTGTGCATAAATTAAAAGTATGATGATCACGCAAAAAACAACTTTGACTAATCGTAAAAAAACTTATTATAGGAAGTACTATTTGGCACATAGGTTATCTGTGTGGGTTTTTAACCACTTTTGTAAAAAAAATTAATCAATTTTTGTTAAAAACCAGATTTAAAAAATATTTAAGACAAAATGTTATGAATTTTCAAAATTTTTGAAAGGGAGTTTTGATAATGTTGAAACAAATTCTGTTGGTTAACAAACTTGCCCAAGCTATAACCAAAAAAGATGTTTGATATGTTTGAATCAAAACGGACTACAACGCGAAAGTGAGCGTGCTAACACACGCAAAAACTTACTACTTAACAGTGTCACTTAGGCAAAAACTTTAAGCTAACACACACACACACACACACACACACACACACACACACACACACACACACACACACACACACACACACACACACACACACACACACACACACACACACACACACACACACACACACACACACACACACACACACACACACACACACACACACACACACACACACACACACACACACACACACACACACACACACACACACACACACACACACACACACACACACACACACACACACACACACACACACACACACACACACACACACACACACACACACACACACACACACACACACACACACACACACACACACACACACACACACACACACACACACACACACACACACACACACACACACACACACACACACACACACACACACACACACACACACACACACACACACACACACACACACACACACACACACACACACACACACACACACAGAAAAACAGGGCGGCGAGAAATAAAAAACTTTATATTTTTTTTTGTGTATAATAATTACACTTCATCAGAAGGAAAGAGAAAATGACGTAAAAGCGAATGAAAAATTTTCAACCCACTTTTACACCCTTTGATCTTTTCTTCTAATGAAGTGTAATGATTATAACTTACACGAAATATTAAGAATTTATTTAATTTTATTTATCAAACTCATTTGTTGTTCGTAGTTCCAGTAACCGACTCCATCACTGTTGCATTTTTATTTATCAAACTCGTTTGTTCTAGCTTAGATGCATGTCCGTAGTTCCAGTAACCGAGTCCATCACTGTTGCATTTTTATTTATCAAACTCATTTGTTCTAGCTTAGATGCATGTCCGTAGTTCCAGTAACCGAGTCCATCACTGTTGCATTTTTATTTATCAAACTCATTTGTTCTAGCTTAGATGCATGTCCGTAGTTCCAGTAACCGAGTCCATCACTGTTGCATTTTTATTTATCAAACTCATTTGTTCTAGCTTAGATGCATGTCCGTAGTTCCAGTAACCGACTCCATCACTGTTGCATTTTTATTTATCAAACTCATTTGTTCTAGCTTAGATGCATGTCCGTAGTTCCAGTAACCGACTCCATCACTGTTGCATTTTTATTTATCAAACTCATTTGTTCTAGCTTAGATGCATGTCCGTAGTTCCAGTAACCGAGTCCATCACTGTTGCATTTTTATTTATCAAACTCATTTGTTCTAGCTTAGATGCATGTCCGTAGTTCCAGTAACCGAGTCCATCACTGTTGCATTTTTATTTATCAAACTCATTTGTTCTAGCTTAGATGCATGTCCGTAGTTCCAGTAACGGAGTCCATCACTGTTGCATTTTTTATTTATCAAACTCATTTGTTCTAGCTTAGATGCATGTCCGTAGTTCCAGTAACCGAGTCCATCACTGTTGCATTTTTATTTATCAAACTCATTTGTTCTAGCTTAGATGCATGTCCGTAGTTCCAGTAACCGAGTCCATCACTGTTGCATTTTTATTTATCAAACTCATTTGTTCTAGCTTAGATGCATGTCCGTAGTTCCAGTAACCGAGTCCATCACTGTTGCATTTTTATTTATCAAACTCATTTGTTCTAGCTTAGATGCATGTCCGTAGTTCCAGTAACCGAGTCCATCACTGTTGCATTTTTATTTATCAAACTCATTTGTTCTAGCTTAGATGCATGTCCGTAGTTCCAGTAACTGAGTCCATCACTGTTGCATTTTTATTTATCAAACTCATTTGTTCTAGCTTAGATGCATGTCCGTAGTTCCAGTAACCGAGTCCATCACTGTTGCATTTTTATTTATCAAACTCATTTGTTCTAGCTTAGATGCATGTCCGTAGTTCCAGTAACTGAGTCCATCACTGTTGCATTTTTATTTATCAAACTCATTTGTTCTAGCTTAGATGCATGTCCGTAGTTCCAGTAACCGAGTCCATCACTGTTGCATTTTTATTTATCAAACTCATTTGTTCTAGCTTAGATGCATGTCCGTAGTTCCAGTAACTGAGTCCATCACTGTTGCATTCTCATATCGCCCTGTTCACTTTGTCGTTTTATCTGTTTCGCGTGTAACTTTACAGTTGACAGTGAAGCGGTTTTTGTAAAATTATGGAAACACTAGCGGCTACCCGTTGCGGCTTTGCATGCAATTATAATGAAGGCAATACAATTTATAGTCGATTTTCAAAATCAGAATAGGTCATTTCATTCAATATATTTCTATTTACAATATTATACGATTTATGGTTTTCGGCCAAGAAATATACATTTTTGCTACTCGATACTCTAAAACAGGGTCCTGTCATATTTTAATAAAATACAGTATTATTAAAAAGTCACTATTATTCAATTAAACTGGAATAGTATTGTGTTTATCTCAGGTACCTAAACCGTGTTCATACCAAATTTGATCTCAATTGGTTCAGTAGTTAAAGTGTGATTGAATAACAAACAATTAAACAAAAACAAACTTTCAGAAATATAATATGATTACCTGTTACCCGTCACGACTTTTCCCGCAATCGTAATATACCTTAAAGATCACGCATGACCGTGTTAGGACCAACAACCGTGTCAGTTAGGTTACGGTGTATTTCTTTTTTAAAGCTCCACCGTGTTAGTTAAGTTATGGAGTACTCTTTAAAAAAAAAATTAAGGCTTTTTCCTGCATCACCGTATTAGGCCCAACAACCGTGTCAGTTAGGTTCTGGAGTACTCTTTTTAAAAAATAAATAAAGGTTTCATTAATGCATCACCGAATTAGGCCTAACAACCATGTTAGTTAACTTATGGAGTATTCTTTAAAAAAAATATAAAGATTTTTCACGCATCACCATGTTAGGTCTAACAAACGTGTCAGTTAAGGTTTGGAGTACTCTTTAAAAAAAAATAACGGTTTTTTTCACGCATCGCCATGTTAGACTTAAAACAACCATGTCAGTAAAATTTGGAGTACTCTTTAAAAAAAATAACGTTTTTTTCACACATCGCCATGATAGACCCAACAACCATGTCAGTTAGGATATGTGGTATTCTTTAAAAAAATATAAAGGTTTTTTTACGCACCACCGTGTTAGGCCTAACAACCGTGTCAGTTAGGATATGTAGAATTCTTTAAAAAAATATAAAGGTTTTTCACACTTCATCGTGATAGGCCCAACAACCGTGTCAGGATATGTAGTATTCTTTAAAAAATATAAAGGTTTTTTCACGCATCACTGTGTTAGGCCTAACAACCGTGTTAGTTAAGTTATGGAGTACTCTTTAAAAAAATATAACGGTTTTTTTTCATGCATCACCTTATTAGGCCCAACAACCGTGTCAGTTAGGTTTTAAGTACTATTTAAAAAAAAATTAATAAAGGTTTTTTTAATGGATCACCGTGTTAGGCATAACAACCATGTTAGTTAGCTTATGGAGTATTCTTTTAAAAAAATATTAAGTATTTCTCACGCATTACCATGTTAGACCTAACAACCGTGTCAGTTAAGATTTTCAGTCTATTTAAAAAAAAATAAAGTTTTTTTCACACATTACCATGATAGGCCCAACAACCGTGTCAGTTCAGAATATGTAGTATTCTTTAAAAAAATATAAAGGTTTTTCACGCATCACCGTGTTAGGCCTAACAACCGTGTCAATTAGGTTATGTAGTATTCTTTAAAAAAATAAAGGTTTTCTTCACACATCACCGTGATAGGCTCAACATCCGTATCAGTTATGTTATGTAGTATTCTTTAAAACAATATACAGGTTTTTTCACTCATTACCGTGTTAGGCCTAACAACCATGTCAGTTAGGATATGTAGTATTCTTTAAAAAAATATAAAGGTTTTTCACGCATCACCGTGTTAGGCCTAAATACCGTGTCAATTAGGTTATGTAGTATTCTAAAAAAAATAAAAGTTTTTTTCACACTACCATGATTGGTCCAACAATCGTGTCAGTTGGGATATGTAGTAGTCTTTAAAAAAATATAAAGGTTTTTTCACGCATCACCGTGTTAGGCCTAACAACCGTGTCAGTTAGGATATGTAGTATTCTTTAAAAAAATATAAAGGTTTTTTCACTTATCAAGGCCCAACAACCGTGTCAGGATATATAGTAGGCTATTTTTTAAAAAAATATAAAGGTTTTTTCACGCATCACCTTGTTAGGCCTAACAACCGTGTCAGTTTGGTTATGCTGTATTCTTTTAAAAAATTGGTTTCTTATCACCCAAAACCCGTGTTAGACGTATTTTTATTGTTTTACCGATTTACAACACGTTACTGATTTTCGCTGGGTAGCAATTTTGAGGTTATGTTGGTCACTTTTATTTTCGATTTTATCGTACTTCTCGTGCTTTCATATTTTGGATTCTTGCTTTTGGGCACATAATAAAGCATTTTAGTAACAAAAATATCGAAAAATAAGAATATGCTACACTGCATATTTACCATTTTTTCATATAATGTAATTACACAAATATATATATATATAATCTCTGTGTAGGGATTTTTTTGCATTTAATATTGAAAATTCAACACAAAGTAACAAATTAAAGTCAGTTTTGAAAAATATTTCAACTAAAATATTGAAAATGTTACATTAAAAGCAATAATTTTGCAATAAATAAAACACAGATTAAGATTCTTAAAATAGGATTGAATCTATGTTCATCTCAGGTACCTAAATCACAGGTCCAGTAAATAACTACAGTTAACACATGCCACAAAACTAAAAACTGATAATTATTTTGGGCTGGGTAAGTAGTATGACGTTTTGTAAAACGGGAATAGGCCTATGTGTATCTCTGATACTTAAACCATATTCCTACCAAATTTCATCTCAATTGGTCCAGTGGTTAAAGCGTGATTGAATAACAAACAAACAAACACACAAACTTTCAGAAATATAATATGAATTAAATATTTCTTGAGATATGTTCAATTTTCTATTTTTTTTCATTCGAGAGAACATTTAAAAAGTTTTAAGCTGTCCGTCCTTTCGCGACCCTTAGAGGTCTAGGACCCTTGGCGCTCATAGTAAGGTCTCAGGATTTTACAGTAACGTTACTCCGGTGGAGTTTCACTTAAAAAACACTTTACGTTTGTAGATAATCAGTTTTTTTAAAGCAGCAACCCGTACGTTTTGTCTGGTAACTGAAGGCAGCTGTATACAGTATTTCATTTGAATCGTCACCACAATATTTGCATATTATTAATCTAGCCTTACATTCAGTACAATATACGTACGTATGCATTTTAAATTGGTTTCTTATTCAAATTTAATACATTTCCAGTTTACCACTGTACTCTGGGCTAGGGATACGCTTGTGTTATGTTAGTATGTAAATGTATACCTACGCTTAAGATATGTATGCCGACCTGTATGAATAAGTAAGCATACATTTTGTGTAAACATTGAAATTTAGAAAGGCGAACAGAAGCTTATGAGTTTAATGAAACAAATACTGCCAACTTTCCGACATTCAATTCAACGATACAAAATATTCCAGAATTTCTTACATAACCGAGAACACACTGCAGTCTAGAACCCGCCTATCTTATCGGCTGCGACCTTGGTCTGAATGATTCGCTGGATGCAATCAAATTAAATACTGTTTAATCTGTTATGCAAGCTTGCATTCCCTTTCCCACTTGCCAACGCGTCGTCTTTTTAAATATTTCACTGGTCTTATCGCGAACAAAAAACACCGTTAGGTTTATCAAATTACTGATAACAGGCAGTCTCCGAGTGGTTATCAGTCAGCGCAGCGTCTAAACGGTACTTTCGGCACAATGACGGGGAAGAGTATCGTGTACAGTACAGAGATGGTGTCACTTTCAGGCAAATTATTTAAAAAGCGATCATGAAGTCAACGTTTCGAAGCGAAAGTTGTCATTGTCATAATTTACATATTCAAATTAAACCTATGACCAAAACTTTGCAATCTATTTGACCGATTCTGACATTTTGGAGTTCTGTTTCTGCTCAACAGCTCTCATATCAAATTTGCCAAGTTTCTATACATATCAGTAAAAATTTAGATCATGTTTACACACAAAGCCCGTTTACTTTTTAAATACTTCATATAGTGAAGTAGTAAAAGGAAACGAGCTCTCTGAACACGAGTGAACACGCGGACCAAACTCACATTTCCGTTAAAAATTACTTAGCTGGTTTATTGACTCACAACTTTGTCTACAGCAAGACAGGCGAGTACGTGTAAGAAATGTGATATTGGATCCCGGGCGAGCGTGAATACAATACGCCTGGAGTTGTGTGAGAAAGTTAGTGCATTAGCCCACCGGGACTGGGAAAACCTGTGACTGTATTCTACCAGCTAACGACCTTTGTGTAAAGATAGCTTCTCAGCGCAGACGTAGCAGAACTCCTGTACCGGGTGTGTTCCAAGTTCTGAACCGATTCAGTAAATATATAAAACCAGGGGGCTCGAGCGAAAATTTTAAGTAAACACAGCCTCTTCAATAAGTATTTCATTTTCTTTAATGGTACAAACATGTTAGTTGATTTAGACACCCTTAAAAAGGCAACATACGTGAGTAAACACGGCATTTGGTAAATACAATCCTGCTCTTTGAAGTGTTTGTTTTGTGACTTTTTTTATAGTGATAGCAAACGCAATTTTAACAGTAACTGTATTCTAGTCAATTAAAAGGGCATGCTTGATAACCTCTAATTGTATTTTGACACTTTAATTGTACTTCGTATTTTATTATTTCCATGTTAACAATAGACAAATGCACGATGTAAGGAGAAATCACAGATATATTTATGTAAAAACGGTGTCCAAAACATGTGTTTGGTATTCGAAATGCTTGTCCCAGCTTGTACGACAGTAATTAATATGTGACTGTATTAATTACAGGCCTATAAAATAAAGAGGCATTTTTAATGGGACTGTCTATTCGTGATTAATAAGTTAGCTTCGTAAAACATACAAAATATTGTCTCATTAGTGACGCAGCATCCAAGATGCCGTTTTGCCTATGACAGTTAGAATTATCTTTTACATTAAAATTTTCCACTAACAGTAAATTTTAGCGCAAAATCTTGCAATGTCAGAAGCCGGTTAAAACATCTTTCTAAACGTACCTCGTTTATGCCTGTACGAATAGTTTGTGCTTTGAAAAAGGGATGCTGTCTCGAGAAATAATATAAATGATTATAAGTGACTTCAGTTTCGTGTAGAGTTCCAACAGCATCTGGAATTTAGTACGCCGGTACATAGTTTCTTACAGTTCAACAATTATATTCTCGTCCCAAAATTTCAATTAAAGAACCAAAAATTAAGCTAAAATATTTTCAAAAATCGTTGACTTTACATTGGTAGTCCACTTTAACAAAATATATTCTCGCAGCGAGCTACGCTAATATAGACTACTATCACATTATCAAAAAAAACAAAAATCGTAAAATTAATTTTGAAATTTAATTTTTGGAAACCAGTGTTTTTTCTAGAAGGTTATGTCTTAGTGCACAGGTGAAGTACCATGGAAGCCACGTAATATTTAATAGCAATTAATTTAAGTATACTATATTAATCATTTAGGCTTTACTTCAAATTCTTTACAAAAATAATACAGGACAAAATAATACAGGTTAAGAATATTTTTTATTTCTGATACACATGTATGTTTTTATTGCGGTTTTAGTGCACCATGTAGAATATAGATGGCTCTCATGAAGAGCTGACTAGTCAGCCACCTTCCACCTAAATTAGAAATCCGAACAAAACTATACCTACTCCAAAATTTTACCTCATCCTGTACAAGATGTGCTAAAAACATTTAGGTTAATGAAAGAATGAAGCAACACTGTACAGCATTTATTTCTCCCATATAATCAACAATATTTGAAAGTTTACAAGAAAATATATAATTCGGTGTTTTCTCTAGAACCAAGTGACCAACAGTAACTCTTTTTTTAATAATATATGGTAAAGGAAATTTCAACGCTCTCAAAAACCTGAAGGCGTAGTGAATTTTTAAAATCTGTATTTCAATAATCTTCTGCTATTATGCTAGGTTAGCAGTCGTATAAACAGTGTTTTTTTTTTACACACCAATTACAAATTGTTTATTTGGGATATTTTTAAGTCGAAATACATTTTAAACTTATGTTGCTTGTTCATAAACGTATTTTTCAAATTTCTTTTGACAAAAGAGCTATATTGGAGTTGCCGTTATGGCAAAACCCAGACCGGGGACATTCAAATGAACGATTCTGATCTCGACACTTTTTTGAGGGAGTAATTAAAATTTGTATGTACTGTATAACTACATATCATATTGGTGTGCATATGTGTGTGTTTCAGTACTCTTATGTTCAAAATGTTAGTCAGATTTAACATGCATCACATTTTAAGACTGGATGTGATGTTGGATTTTGCGCGTCTCGTGATGCGAGTGCACAAATTGGTAGTTACAGTAAAAGACCAGCTGTTTTATATTAATTGGTAACGATCAGCTGATTTTATTAACAGCTGATAGGCTATAAATAAGTTTTTTTAAAATTAAAATAAAAAGGAAGAGAAAAAATTATACATGATTTTTATTTTTCGTTCAATAACAGAAATGTTTATACAAATTTGGCACAAAAATCGATTGTGGTAAAGCTTGGACAAGTTCGTTAGCCAGAAAAAAACTTTTCAAATGTTTCTAAATGGCGGTCATTTTAAATCTTTGAAAATTCCTAACGTTTTTGAAATGTAAATATTTTTGAAATTCTGATTTCACCAACGTAATCAGCTTCAAAAACTGCACAAATCAGTAGGCAATTTTAAATTTTCATAATCTGCTCAAATTACAAAATTTAATTTGACGGCGGTCAAACGTTCACTTTCGGATTTTCAATGCAACTGTAAAGTTTAAATATACGCCGGTTTTAAAGCTATTTATGACGGGGAAATCGGGGTTTCAAAAAAATGGGTAAGGCAAAAAAATTACTCTCCGAAATTCGCTTCCATCACGTCAACGAGAAGTTTGCGTGCCGCGATGATTTTTTTAACCAATTTTTTAGTTTAAATCTTAAAAATGATGAACCGCCGAACAATATGGACGTCACAAAAACGTGGATAATATTCTTCGAAATAAAGAGATTGTATACAATTTTTAGATAAAAAATAATTAACGAATAGGAAATAAAGCAAATCCTGCTGTTTTGTACAGAACAAAGTTTCTCTAACAACGTAGAAAATTCGATACGGAGTCAGCTTTTAAGAGCGCCAAAAAATTGTTATAACATTTTATTCAGACAAAACGAGTGTGCTACTTCCAGAAAGAAAGGAAATTAGTTGGTCACGCTGTTCTAGAGTTTGACCAACAATTTCTACATCCCATTACCACAAAACTGCTCCTAATTTTCCTGTAAATGTTTACTATACCGTACATGTAATGGTAGGCCTACAGTCCAAGTCCGGGTATCACTGTCTCTGTCCCTTAAACCGCCGAATCTGCCTGGAAACGAACCATACATTAATTCAAAAACAGTCTAAAAACTACAAAAAACCTCTCTCAAGACCTTGGCAACCTTTGTCGAAGAAAAATACTTTAACCTAACCTTTGCTACATTACCTACTCTAACCCAACCTTTCTAAGAACTGACCAATCTAACCTGTTCAGCAAATAGTAGGTAGCAATAGCAGTAGTGAACCGAGCGTTGTCGTCGAGCGCACTGGATTTTATAGTGATCGGCCACATCGGCTATGAGTAAAGTCGGGCGGCCAGCAAATGCGGAACGGAGCTCCGCTGAGCTGAGACGAGCGTAGCGAAGATGAACGGCAACCAGAAACGGAGTTCAGTCAGTTTGAAGAACGTGTTTGTATCTTTTAAATCTACATATTTAGGCCTACTTTAACGGATACTAGCTGCTATTCACCGCAGGGGATGCAGACTAGCTGCACCTATTGAGAGGATTTAGACGTCCCTCGCGGTACCCAAGTCTAACAAACACACTTACAACATTACACTTGCGACTTTAACACGTTACACTCACACTTACATTTAGGGCGGTGATAATAGCCTTAATGTGCTTTTCGCCTTAAAATAATAATAATCTAGCAGGTATTATGTTTAAAAACCTTAACCTAGGTAACGAGAAGTAATAAGTTTGAAGGTGTGATCAACGTGGAAGGGGAAACTGAATCAGCTTGAAAACCGAACTAAGACAGAGTCAAAGCTGCGCGGAGCGGAGCACAGCAACGTCGCTTTACTCCGCTCAGCTCCGTTTACGCTTTCGGTGGCCGTAGTACATTAAAAACAATCAGTTAGGTCTTGAACACAGTCCGCTCCGCATATGGTGGCAGCCCGACTTAATGCAATGATCTGCACAATGCGCAAATTTCTTAACATTCAATTATCCTCCACCTCTAGAAAAACCGAAATTAAAAGTTACTGACAAACGAAAACAGCTTTTACGACAAAAATCGTATTGTTTTTCATATTTAGTCAATAGATATCCAAACAAAACGAATCGCTTCCTTCAACATCCCTGAAAAATTGACTCTAAATCTATCGGAAGCGCTTAAAAATTCATGCCTTATTTCTCAAAACAGTTCCATCTGTTTTTGCTTATACAGTATACAGTCACAACTAAAACTCAATGTGCCAACTTTAAAACATAAAAATTTCAATTTCAGAGTTTATTTCTTTCCGATTTACTCCGGAACCGTAAGTTTCTTATAATTAAATATGAGGTCTAAGGGCAGTGAAAATATAATTTTTGAGAAAAGCTGGTTTTTTGATCGAAGGCTTCGAAAAAGTTTTTATTTAAAACTAGGCTATAATAGCTTACGTGAGAAATTCATAAAAATCGGTCAGTTTAGCACCGCTTAACAGTATACTCAAGAAACACCAGTTTTTTAGGAGTACACCTGACAACGGATTTGTACATAAAAACCATGGAGTTTTGATCATAACACATTATCAAAGCAATGAAGTTTAAATTGAATCCTACATAAAGTCCTAACCTTTTAACTAAAAAAATCTCGTCAGTAATGCAGTATTACTTCAACATAATTTCTTTGTAAATGTACTTTTATAATTCAAAAAGAATAATAACACAATAGATACTTGTAATCCTTTGTAATATCTAAAGTGGGCATAATTAGTTAATACTATCTATTAAATAATATCTATTGTTGGAAAGCATTAAAAATATTTTTAAATTTACGCTTTTTAAAAAAGTTTTTTGCCCAAGCCTTTTGTGTGTCAATATTTTTTCCCACAAAATATTGATAACATTTGCAAATGTTGATGTCATAGCAAAAACGCCTCTTAGCTTTCTAGGTTATGATGATTTTAAATAAACGACTACTAATTCAAAGTTAACACAATTGCAACACATTTTGCCATTTATTAGACATCATTCAGGCTGTTATATGGACTTAATTCCATGATTTTGATCAAAACGTCAATAACAATAAACTAATTTTTTTCCTGAAGTCTAATTATTACACGATCATAATCCGCGATTATATCTGCAGAAATTTTCAATGCTAAGAATGACTGGTCATCATGGGATTTTTGAATTTTGCTTTTTTTAATTTAACTTCAGTAAGATTAAGATTAAGATTGTGAAATTAAATTCTGAATAAGTGTTAATGTAAAATTGTTCTTAATTTTTTAAATACTTAGAATCACGCCTTCCTATAGGCCTAATTGTCCAAAAATACGAAAATCAATTTTGTCTATAAAGTTTCAATTAAATATAATCAAAATTACGAACATTATAATGTCACACACGCACTTGGGTCTTACTCTGATGGCAGCTTCAACAGAAAGAAAGGTTTAATAATACAATCTAACTTAACCAACAAGATTGCTAACCTCCACGACTGCAAAGCCCTTAAAATGAAACTAACTGGTGGAGGTATTCTTACAAACCGTTTTACAACATACGAGTTCCAAGAAATTATCAGAGAACCGGGACAAACGGGGTTGCGGGACAGCACAGCGCATTCCCACAGGAAGACTGCATGCCGATTGCAATAAACTGAGAAAGAATATTTATTACTTTTTATTTATCCCACAATTCCCGGACTGGGGTCGTGTATTCCCCAGCGTATGTACGTACCTGTTTATAACCTCTGTTAATGTCTGCACGTCAATTAGGCGATTAATACGTGATAATCGCTGCGCGCAGCTGTCTCGCTGACGTGATGGAAAAATGACTATACAAAAAGTCAAGCATACGAACGTTTCGTTACTTTAGTGATGGTTGTATCAGTTAGTCTGGTACTTCACTGCTACGGAGCAAAATTTTATCAAAACTGTTTCAACCGATTTTGCGTAAACGTGATTTCAGCGAATTTTCATTTAAAAAATGAGGTATTGTGTGTGCGTATGTGTATATATGGAAGAGTAAAATTCGTTGAACAGTTTCAATATGGCGGTCATTTCAATTCACTGAAAATTATGTTATAAAAAATCTGTTTCACCATCGTAATCAGCGTTAAAACTGCATACATTAGCATTTTTGAATTTTTAAAATCCTTTGAAATTAAGGAAGTTAATTTGACAGCTATTAGTGTTCATTTCCATATTTTCACTGCAATTTGAAAATTTTAAATGCTACTATATGCAGATTTTCAAGCAGATATATGCTGTTATGATGGTGAAAAAATAGTAAGATAAAAAAATTACTTTTGGCAATTCGCTTCCATCACGTCAATGAGACAGCTGCATGCGGATAGGATAATTTAGTTTTTAAGAGGTTTTTTTTTATCAAAACTTGTAATTGGAAATTTTAAAGTCTCCAGCGACGTGGGGAACTGATGAATTCATCAAAATCTTAAAAAACCTGTTTTCAAAGATCACCATACATTCGTATAGCGCGATAGTAAAATACAAACATTACAGAACTTAGGACCAACAGAATCGGACAGTTCGATCGTTAGTGAAAACACCGAGCGTTCCGTTCATTTGCAATTCAATCAAGATGGCGACAGATAACAGCTGATGAGAAAGTATGTGTAACAGCTGTTTTGATTCTGTCATCAATCATTTCAAACGTACCTTGAGCACTGCCATTATCGCCATTAGCTGTTAATACTGTATATTAATTTGAACATAACCAAACAAGTATACACTTGTTACTTTGCCGATGTACAAATTGTTGAAGGGTTTATTTCTTTAAATTTTTTTGATTCAAGCAAGGTTAAGAAGAAAAGGAATTTCTAAAAATAGCGGTATTAAAAGTGGCAGTTCGTGAATGCTATATACCTTTAAAAACGGTAACCCTGACCGCCATCGGGTTAGTTCTCGTATTTCAGTATGTACTGAATGCAGACTTGCGCTGATCACAACAGTAAGAAACTTTTTTTAAAACACAAACAAACTTACAAGAACTCCTTACACTGAAATTATTTCTCCGAAAATTCCTGTTCTAAAGCGCTCAGGAAGGAACGAAAGCCTACCTTATCAAAAGCGGTTACTTAGATTTTTATTAAATTCTAGACAAGTGACCTATATGGAGATATATGTCTTAAATTGAAATAATGAAATTCGTGGTTGAAGTCTACCCGTTTAAAGTGACGGAAGCGAATTGTCAAAAAGTATTTTTCTTTTAGCTTAACCGCTTCTGAAAATCTGATTTCATCGACATAAGCATCATTAAAATCCGCATATATTAGTAGGCCTATTTAACACTTTCATATTGTAGTCTACTGAAAATACGAAAATGAACCCTGGCCGCCGTCAAAATTACGTTTCTCAATTTCAAAGAATTTCGAATGATAATTTAAGCAGTTTTTAACACTGCGATGAAAAATATGACAAAAAAATTATGAATTATCAAAGGTTTCGAATAGCCGCCATTTTGAGAACGAATTTTGTTGATTAAAAAATTTGTCTCCTAACTATTTACCACAATCGATTTCCTTTTGCTGAGTCTGAATCAAATCGGACTAAAACTGTCAGTGTGAAATTTTAACGACCCCCCTCAAAAAGTGATCCACGATAAACTGACGGCGGTCAGAGTGTATTTCCGTTTTTTCGATTCCACCTACTCACGAGTAGTAAAATCTCTTTCATTTTAAATGTGTACTTTTTGCCAACAGCTCTCGAACCAGATTTGTTTTTATATAGCGACTACACGTTTTATCTAAGTACTTATATTTGAGCAAAATTTGAACAAAATCGTTAGATCCGATTTTTTAGTTTTATTTAAAAAACCATTTAAATTCTTTTTTGAGTCAAACGTAGCCGGCCAACATGCCGATTTTCAATGCAAATCATAGAATTAGTTTGTTCTCCAGCGATGCAAACATATCGAATGCATTCATCTTGTCTTAGATACGAATGCTGTTGTGTTATTACAAACAGCTGATTAAGTGGCCCATAACCTTTAATATAGACTTGTTAGGTTTTACACACAAATACAAATACTCACAGAACCGACATCCGATGTCTTTCCTCATATTGCACTGACACCACTATGAGAGTATGAGAGGGAGACTGGGAGCCATACCCTTGGCCTGTTTGGCTACTCACGCCTACTCACGTACAAGCCTATACCGGCGTGACATATCTAGGCGTCCCTTGGTGCTCTGCCAGACCTTGCTCGGGTCTAGGCCGACACATTCAATTAAATAATTTAGAAGAAGTTCAAAACAAAAGTCCTATATCGCCATTAAACCGAATCACTTGTCAAAAACTAAATGAAAGGCTACACTGTTTGACCGATTTTGAAGACACTTAACACGTAAGAGTGCCCACAACGCGTTTGTGTTTACCTTTCGTATATTATTACGCTAAGCATTCCGATCGGGTTTGTACCAAAAATAAGAACCTGAAACTAGATATGGAGTACCTACAGGTTCGTCAGAACACTAAAGAACTCTCTCGCCTCATATTTTTCCATTTTAAGGCTTTACAATAAAATAAAACCGACTTAAAATCGATAAAAGATGTGTAAACAAAATTTTAGGAGCAGTACAAAGTGTTCCTGTGAGAGTGCAGCACACTGCAGGCACAGGTGATAATGGATTTGTGTTTGTGTACAGTAAAACAGCTGATTGTTAAAAAACCATTAAGTAATATTTAAATAATTACTTTATCCAAGACAAATAATTTTTGGCCGAAATCAGCTTTGAAGTAAAATCGGTAAGACTAATATGTAAATGTTATTAAATAAAAGACTCTGCTTTTAGTAAACAGTAAATACTTATTTACTGTAGCCTTATTTAGGTATGTAAAATCAGGTTATAGTAGGTTCCTTTTGTAAATATTTCAGTAAGGTACAATGTTAGAATTCAGTCATTAATTTTACAGGTTATAGTTTGAAATACGAAAGTAGAGAACAAAGTAAACCCTATTGTATTAAACAAGTGAAATATAATTAATGAGATTGCTTTAACAGGTCATACACGTATTATAACTATTTGAACTAACACAAGTTCATATTGACAAGAAATGTACAGTAATCTTAAAATACAAGTACTGAATTAAAGACTAGTGTATTATAGTAATTAAATAACAACCGAAAATATTACTTTATTTTATTTACACAATTCATGTTCTTTTACGTTCAATTGCGGATAGTGAATTCATAAAGAAGGTCCTAACATCTTTTCCTTTTCGTTCATATACCAACAAGGAAGTTACCATTGTCACATACATCATAAGTCATGTATATTTCAACTGTACAGTATTTCCTAGTTTACAAAGAGGTGCTGCAACACTGTCCAACTTCTTGTACATTGTACATTATTCCTCCCCTTTCCCCCCATTAACTACGGAATGGGTACGTGCCCACCTTTTTTTTTAATTAATTAAATTGTGCCAAGACATTGTACAAATTTTCTTCACATTCAATTTTTCTACACTGTTTGGTTAAACAAAATGTGTGCCATGTTTTTAAATATCACGTTGGCAGCTGACTTCACCCGCCTCATATTGTCGGGAGGCAGTTGAAGTCAGCAACTGATGAACTTAACTATCCCATCGTACCTCTACCTCATACTTATCTCACTCATCTACTCAACACATACACATACATATGAGGTATGTTCAGAAAGTAACTAGAATTTTTAAATTTCGCGGGCTTGGAGAATCCGATGACAAACATTTTTTTTATTATGTTGGTATACATGCCCTTGAAGTATGATATAACTTTCAGCTGTTTTCATTGTTGACTTTGTCTGTGCCAGCCACTAAGGTTAGACGTGTTTTTATGAGCTCGGATTTTCGTTTGTTAAAAGAAATGGATCAAAGAATTTGTATCAAATTTTGCGTAAAAAATGGAATAAAGTGTAACAAATAGTGTGACATGTTAACAAAGGCCTATGGTGAGTCTGATATGAGTAAAGCAAGAGTTTACGAGTGGTATAAGCGTTTCCAAGAAGGCCGTGAAGGCGTTGAAGATGACGAACGCCCAGCACATCAACAACCGATGAAAACGTGGAAAAAGTGAAAGAAATGATTATGGACAATCGCCGAATCACAATTAGAGAGGTTGCTGATGACGTTGGCATATCGACTGGATCATGTCATGACATTGTTTCCAATGTTTTGTGTATGAAACGCGTGGCAGCAAAATTCGTTCAAAAATTGTTGAATTTTGAACAAAAATAGCGACGAATGGAGGTTGCTCAGGAGTCACTAAATGAAGTCAACGACGATGCAGAATTACTGAAACGTATTATAACAGGTGACGAAACATGGGTTTACGGATATGACGTCGAAACTAAGGCTCAATCATCCCAGTGGAGTCATTCTGGCTCGCCAAGACCGAAAAAGGCTCGACAAGTGCAGTCGAACGTGAAAGTTATGCTGCTCACTGTGTTCTTCGATATTAATGGCATAGTGCATCATGAATTCCTGCCACCAGGTGAAACGGTCAATAAGGAATAACACCTACAAGTTCAACGCCGTTTGCGTGAAGTAATCCTAAAAAAACGCTCGGATCTGTGGAAAAACAATTCATGGCTTTTGCACCACGATAATGCACCAGCTCACACTTCATTGCTTGTTCGTGAATTTTTGGCCAATAACAGTACTGTAACGATGCCACAGCCTCCATATTCGCCAGACATTGCTCCGTGTGACTTTTTCCTATTTTCAAAAATAAAGAGAACTTTAAAGGGCCGTCATTTTACAGCCGTAGATGACATTAAAAGCGCATCGCTGAAAGAACTAAAGGTTATCTCAAAATCGAGTTTGAGAAGTGTTTCGAGGATTGAGAGAAGCGCTGGCACAAATAATCTCCAATGGGGACTATTTTGAAGGCGACAACATCAATGTAGAAGAATAAATAAATATTTGTAGAAGAATAAATAAATATTTTCTTCAAAAAATTAAAACTCTCGTTACTTTCTGAACACACCTCGTATATACATATATCACTTATTTTTACTCAGGAAACCTAAACTCTACACATCTTTGCACGCTTTCCATTTTTACACCATAATTTGAAAGAGCGTTCCATAATTTTCCAACATACTGTTTAGGCCCTTTGTACTCTTATTTTATATAAATTTGTTTTGTTAATTCATTTAGCTTTAGCCTACAGTGACTGTGTGTACTGGCCGACACTGTTAAAACCCTTGTACACACAAAGAAAGTAAACACAATTACCAGACCCGACTGTACACTACTACTCAATAAGTCACCGACCTACCCCCCTCCTTCCAACTCTAGTTTTTCTAAACCCAATTCAAATCGTGTAATCCAATTCCCTATCAGATATTTATTTACAGGCGCGGAAAATTAAACCGAGTTAATAAAACTGAAACTGATACGTTTTGAGTTTCATAAAACCCTTGATTATCACTTTTGTAGAAATGGCAGCGGTATTTCCAAGTATTTTTATTACTGTTTGTGAAGTACGAAAAGGCGAAATCAAAGACATAATCTATGTAAGATAACATCTAAATATTGTATAACAACTATATAACTCGACAATCACAGAAAGTTTCAGAAGTTGTATATATAACATTCAATTTATATTGCAGAAATTATCGTACGGTTTTATAACACGATATTAGCCAAACGTTTGTGTAGAATAGCATTAAATTATATTGCAGAAATTATCGAACGATTTTGTAACACGATATTAGCCAAACGTTTCCGAAGTTGTGTAGAATAGCATTCAATTATATTGCTGAAATTATCGTACGGTTTTATAACACAAAATTAGCCAAACGTTTCCGAAGTTGTGTAGAATAGCATTCAATTACATTGCAGAAATTATCGAACGATTTTGTAACACGATATTAGCCAAACGTTTCCGAAGTTGTGTAGAATAGCATTCAATTATATTGCTGAAATTATCGTACGGTTTTATAACACAAAATTAGCCAAACGTTTCCGAAGTTGTGTAGAATAGCATTCAATTACATTGCAGAAATTATCGAACGATTTTGTAACACGATATTAGCCAAACGTTTCCGAAGTTGTGTAGAATAGCATTCAATTACATTGCAGAAATTATCGAACGATTTTGTAACAAGATATTAGCCAAACGTTTCCGAAGTTGTGCAGAATAGCATTCAATTATACTGCTGAAATTATCGTACGATTTTATAACACAATATTAGCCAAACGTTTCCGAAGTTGTGTAGAATAGCATTCATTATATTGCTGAAATTATCGGACGGTTTTATAACACGATATTAGCCAAACGTTTCCGAAGTTGTGCAGAATAGCATTCATTATATTGCTGAAATTATCGGACGGTTTTATAACACGGTATTAGCCAAACGTTTCCGAAGTTGTGCAAAATAGCATTCATTATATTGCTGAAATTATCGGACGGTTTTATAACACGATATTAGCCAAACGTTTCCGAAGTTGTGCAGAATAGCATTCATTATATTGCTGAAATTATCGGACGGTTTTATAACACAATATTAGCCAAACGTTTCCGAAGTTGTGTAGTAACATTCAATTATATTGCTGAAATTATCGCACGGTTTAATAACGCAATATTAGCCAAACGTTTCCGAAGTTGTGTAGAATAACATTATTATATTGCTGAAATTATCGTACGATTTTATAACACGATATTCGCCGAACATTTCGAAGTGGTATAGGATAACATTCAATTATTCGCCGAACATTTCCGAAGTTGTATAGGATAACATTAAATTACATTGCTGAAATTATCGTACGATTTTATAACACGATATTCGTCGAACATTTCCAAAGTTTTCGGATATGTATAGGGTAACATACTGTTATATTGCCGAAATTAGCAAAGAATTATATAATATGAAGTTCAGTTCGCCGTAAGTTTCCGAATATGTATATCATAATATTTAGTCTTATAGCAGAAATTAGCTAACAATTTTATACCACAATGCATAGACGACAATTTTGGAATTAAAAAAAAAATCATTTCAGATTTACAACACTTTTCCGAAAGGAAATTAACTACAAATTACAGTAGAGCCAACATAACTATTCATTTAAATTCAATGAAAAAATGCTCTAAGAAATGTAATCAACCGTAGCAATAAATTTATCTTCATTAAAAAAAAAAAATGGTATGAAAACATGCAGAAAAGGTATGACGGGACACTGTTGTAAGAAAAGAATGATACACGCCGGAATGTTAAGATTCGCGCAATTCCCTCGCAGTATTTATTAATATTTTACAATTTTCATTTTCCAAATTACCTGACAAGATATTTCAGTTACTCCATCCCCCCCTCAACTCGGGTTTAGAATCGCGAAACAAAGACTGTCTTTTATTGATCAGCATTTTCTGTTCCCGGAAAAAATATTTCCTTTCAGGATATAAGGACACCGAGTCCTGGTTATTTCACATCCTTTACATTATTTGTGTGTTATAAGAACTGAAAGGTCGGCGATATATTTATTGGCAATTCCGGCGTACGGAGCGGGACGGGAGACGTCAGTTTACCAAATATTGTCTGGCTTTCTGATAAAGTGAAATCAGATTAAAAGGACCGGTGCACAAACTTTCTCTCATCACATTTAAAATAGGTTAAAATGAAACACTTACGAGACCAAACAAAAGATTTATTTCATCGAAAGTGTAAAAAAACTCTATTTTGCTAGAATTTAAGTTGTAAGGTTTATATCCAAATCAGATCAGCAAATCTGAAAAATAAAAGTTCAGAAACCATAGAAAATAAAAGAGCAATGCACAAACTTTCTCACACTCAATTATTTCCTTAAAAATCCCGTTCGGAAGCTACCAACACAATAACGAATTTTTTTAATTCTCAAAATCGTTTCGTCAGATTTTGTTCATTAGTGGTCATATCTGAAGTATAACTCAAGTCAATGTACCGAATTTGAAATAAAAGAAATCTATTGTTCGAATGTAAATTTTTTTAAAATTATAAATGAACAAAATTTGAGCAAATCCTGAGAAACAAATTTTAAATTCCGATTTTCAGTTTTTTCCGAGCACACAATAACAAGGATTAAAATAAAAAATAATTTTTGTACTTAAGTGCCAAGTTCTGGAGGTAGCAGCAATAAAATGGGTATAAAAACCAGTTTGTACACAGCACTTTTAAGCACCACAAAACTGGGCACTTATAAACAAGAAATGTTTTTTTTAACTGTTAGAGGTTATAAATACCATTATGATCATTATAAAAAACACATTTCATAAATAAAAATGTAAATGTATTCACCTGATGCATGAAGAGGAAATCTTATAGCTCGATGAACCGTATGAATCCGATGAAACTGAACCTGAGAAACAAGAAGCACAAGAAAAAATTCAACAAAAGAATGGTCGAGTGGAAGAAAAACCTGTTGCACATGAAGAGGAAATCTTATAGCTCGATGAATCATATGAATCCGATGAAATTGAACCTGAGAAACAAGAGTGGGGAAGTATAAGAAAAAATTCAACAAAAGAATGGTCAAGTGGAAGAAAAACCTGTTGCACATGAAGAGGAAATCTTATAGCTCGATGAATCATATGAATCCGATGAAATTGAACCTGAGAAACAAGAGTGAGGAAGCACAAGAAAAAATTCAACAAAAGAATGGTAAAGTGGAAGAAAAACCTGTTGCACATGAAGAGGAAATCTTATAGCTCGATGAATCATATGAATCCGATGAAATTGAACCTGAGAAACAAGAGTGAGGAAGCACAAGAAAAAATTCAACAAAAGAATGGTAAAGTGGAAGAAAAACCTGTTGCACATGAAGAGGAAATCTTATAGCTCGATGAATCATATGAATCCGATGAAATTGAACCTGAGAAACAAGAGTGGGGAAGCACAAGAAAAAATTCAACAAAAGAATGGTAAAGTGGAAGAAAAACCTGTTGCACATGAAGAGGAAATCTTATAGCTCGATGAATCATATGAATCCGATGAAATTGAACCTGAGAAACAAGAGTGGGGAAGCACAAGAAAAAATTCAACAAAAGAATGGTAAAGTGGAAGAAAAACCTGTTGCACATGAAGAGGAAATCTTATAGCTTGATGAATCATATGAATCCGATGAAATTGAACCTGAGAAACAAGAGTGAGGAAGCACAAGAAAAAATTCAACAAAAGAATGGTGAAGTGGAAGAAAAACCTATTGCCCAAAGAGGACATCTTATAGCTCGATGAATCATACGAATCCGATGAAATAAATTCAACAAAAGAATGGTGAAGTGGAAGAAAAACCTGTTGCACATGAAGAGGAAATCTTATAGCTTGATGAATCATATGAATCCGATGAAATTGAACCTGAGAAACAAGAGTGGGGAAGTATAAGAAAAAAATCAATAAAAGAATGGTCAAGTGGAAGAAAAACCTGTTGCCCAAAGAGGACATCTTATAGCTCGATGAATCATACGAATCCGATGAAATTGAACCTGAGAAACAAGAGTGGGGAAGTATAAGAAAAAATTCAACAAAAGAATGGTCAAGTGGAAGAAAAACCTGTTGCACATGAAGAGGAAATCTTATAGCTCGATGAATCATATGAATCCGATGAAATTGAACCTGAGAAACAAGAGTGGGGAAGTATAAGAAAAAATTCAACAAAAGAATGGTCAAGTGGAAGAAAAACCTGTTGCACATGAAGAGGAAATCTTATAGCTCGATGAACCGTATGAATCCGATGAAATTGAACCTGAGAAACAAGAAGCACAAGAAAAAATTCAACAAAAGAATGGTCGAGTGGAAGAAAAACCTGTTGCACATGAAGAGGAAATCTTATAGCTCGATGAATCATATGAATCCGATGAAATTGAACCTGAGAAACAAGAGTGGGGAAGTATAAGAAAAAATTCAACAAAAGAATGGTCAAGTGGAAGAAAAACCTGTTGCACATGAAGAGGAAATCTTATAGCTCGATGAATCATATGAATCCGATGAAATTGAACCTAAGAAACAAGAGTGAGGAAGCACAAGAAAAAATTCAACAAAAGAATGGTAAAGTGGTAGAAAAACCTGTTGCACATGAAGAGGAAATCTTATAGCTCGATGAATCATATGAATCCGATGAAATTGAACCTGAGAAACAAGAGAGGGGAAGTATAAGAAAAAAATCAACAAAAGAATGGTGAAGTGGAAGAAAAACCTGTTGAACAAAGAGGACATCTTATAGCTCGATGAATCATATCCGATGAAATTGAACCTGAGAAACAAGAGTGGGGAAGTACAAGAAAAAAATCAATAAAAGAATGGTCAAGTGGAAGAAAAACCTGTTGCACAAAGAGGACATCTTATATATAGCTCGATGAATCATATGAATCCGATGACATTGATCCTGAGAAACAGGAGTGAGGAAGCACAAGAAAAAATTCAACAAAAGAATGGTAAAGTGGAAGAAAAACCTGTTGCACATGAAGAGGAAATCTTATAGCTCGATGAATCATATGAATCCGATGAAAATGAACCTGACAAACAAGAATGGGGAAGCACAAGAAAAAAATCAACAAAAGAATGGTCAAGTGGAGAAAAACCTGTTGAACAAAGAGGACACCTTATAGCTCGATGAATCATATGAATCCGATGAAATTGAACCTGAGAAACAGAAGTGAGGAAGCACAAGAAAAAATTCAAGAAAAGAATGGTCAAGTGGAAGAAAAACCTGTTGCTCATGAAGAGGAAATCTTATACCTCGATGAATCATATGAATCCGATGAAATTGAACCTGAGAAACAAGAGTGAGGAAGCACAAGAAAAAATACAGCAATTTCCGCCAATTTAACTGATAAGCGTAATATTTCGCGAAAAGTTACTGGACCAAAATTTTATGTTCTTTGTCCATTATGCGGTCAAAATTATGACAGGTATGTCTTTCAACCAGTACTACAGGAAACAGCCAGCAACTACTCTCCTCCGCCATACTGAAACTGAAATGGGCGGGAAAAACTTACACATATGTAGTTTGAGCTTTATAGAAGGTATTTTCGTGCCAAATTTCAAGTCAGTCGGTCAATGCGTTTCGTCACAACTGCACACCAAACACATAAACCAAACGCCGGTCGAGGTGAAACGACCTCGTTTCGCTCGGTGAATTAATATGCGTTCGTTTCTCAATATTTCTTGAAAATGCATCAATGCCTATACAGTTGCCCTAACTTAGAAATGCCTGGGTATTTAATATCACTACACATAAGAGGACCATTAAATCAGTAACTCCTTGTTATGAGCATCAGTCCAGTGCTAGATTACTTCGATCACCAATTATCTGTTAAGCCTGTATAATGCAATGCTATGCCAGGCTCAGGCGGAATCTTGTACAGCATTATTGGTGTTCATAATAACAGTATATTTGAAAATTTTAAATTCCAGTTTATGCATATTACAATGATGAAATTAGATAAAAAGCTATTATTGTTTACTTTTTTGAATGACCGCCATTTTTGAAAGGTTAAACAGGTTTGATGGGTAAAGAACTTGTCTATATCTATTTTTTGACAACGCTAATCAAATATGACTGAAAACAAATTTTCTCAAAATCGGCTTTGTTGGTTCGGCAGCTACCACAAAAACCTAATACACTTAAAATCTAAAAATCGTTTTCCTCATGTTTGCTTTATGAGAAAACAACTAAAAACTTTTCAAACCGTACAAAAATTAATATAAGATAATCTATTACGATGTTTTTAGGACAGCGCGTATAATTTGATGTCCCCACCTACAATTATGCTTTGACGGTCGTAATATGCTCAAAACGCCATGCTTCAATATGAGCAATTGGTTTAAACGTAATTTAACGTTTGTTGCTTTCAAATCAAATCGCTCAACCTTTTAACTGGTCAATCAGTCGTTAACGTAATATCAGGTCCGCCGGTCACAAACGTGTAAACAATGCCCCTAACGTCGTTACAAACTAAATTCACGCCGTCGCTAACGGCGCAAATCCACCACTTTGATCTATATTACTGGAAATATTAAAAACCCAATTTGTTGACATTAAATATTGAACCAAACTGCTTTCATCTTTGAACCCCCACCTCTCCCCCTCCAGTCAGTGTAAGGGCCGGGGATGTTAGGGTAATTTCAATTTGACTTGTTAAAGATACATCTTCCGTCTCGCTCGCTTCGCTTAAAAGAAAACAGCTCTCTGCGGATATTAAAAAATGTTTTTTAAAACACAAAGGCTCGTGTCTGTTAAGTAAAGAAGTGTCATTAGACTAGTCTAGATAAGCCCTAGATATTTGCTTCACTCGACAATTATGTAAATGTTTCAAAATATTATTTTTACTGAACTTACAATTTATAAAAGTCTGATGTTCATGGTGAAATCGATTTTAAGATTTCGCACGTACATCTCTGGAGACTGAAATAATCAGTCGACTTTGATGAAATTTGGCATGCACATATGTAGTCTGCCCATATTTAGGGTTTTTTTAACTAGGCAGAGTTTTAGCGAATTTTCCTTGGAAAATGGAGCAACTATCACGGTAAGAACCCAGATCCGGGACCTTGAAATAAGCGCCGAGCCTGACCTTTATATCACTTTTTTGGAGGGTCGTTAAAATTTGTGTGTGCGCGCGCGCTTTTTTAGCACGTTCACATTCCCAATTTCAGTCCTACTTAAAGTTTGTATTTTCAATACATGCAATGTAGTATATGAAGATTTTAATGCTGATTATTATGACGGTAACATCAGAATTTGAAAAAAAAAGGTTAACAAAAAAATTATTTTTGGCAATTCGCTTTCATTACACCAGCGAGACATCTGCGTGCCGCGATTATTAAAACCTTTTTTTCTGTCAAATGATCTGTTAAAAATCGCATTTTCTGAAAATCGTCTCCAATGGTTTTGTTCAAACGTAGTTCATAAAGAAAACTTTTACTTAAAAAAAATTAGGTTTGGAAGTTACAGACAACAAAATTATGGTTCGAGGAACCGAAAAAACTTGACCGCTAAATTTTATAACCCCTATGTAGGCCTAATTTGCGGTTACAGAGCAGGTCGTTAAAAGAGCCGTCAAGTCAGGTGTAGAACGCCCGTGTATTTATTTATTAACTCATTCATGTGTGGCTTTATAAAACCATAAAAGTGATCTTCAACCTTTTGCACAAGCTGTTAATTTTCTCGATATTAGATGCAACGAAAATATTACAAAAATGCCTTCACATTTATATTTACAATATCCCTGCACGCAGCTGACTCGCTCGCGCGAAGGAAACCAAGTAACAATATCGCAATATGGCATTACAGCCTCAACAAAATCTACATTTTAAATTTTCAAACTATAACGAAAAAAATACTAAAATGAACCCTGACCGCTGTCATATTAAAATAATTCCGATTTCATATCTGTTTACGATGAAGGAATCAGATTAAGAACATGCAAGACAAAAAAGTTAAGTATTTTTTAAAACGCTAATAGCGTTTTGCTGGGTAAAGAATGTTTTCAAGCTATTATTACCACAAATCATTTTTTGTGCCGTTTGGATCAATTCAGACCAAATTTTGGAAAACCGACCTCTAGTTGTGCTCTAAGGTTCGAGAGTAGCGAACAACCCGCAGGGGGGTGCAAACTAGTTGCACCTGTTGAGAGGATTTAGACGTCCCTCGCGGTACCCGAGCTTAACACACACTTACAACACAACACTTACGACACTTTACACTCACACATTTAGGGAGGCGATAATAGTCTCAATGTGCTTTTCGCCTTAAAAAAAAATCGAGAGTGGCGCTCATTTCGAAAGTTTTACGCTCATCTGGGTTTTACGATGATGGCGGCACCAATTTTACAATAAATATTCCGCTTGCAATTAAGGCTACCGTTCCAACTCGAACTTTCGGCATGTGCTTTGTGCGTTTGTTTCGCGCATTGACCGGTTGTTTTGAAATGTGTTACGAAGGTACCCTGTATATATTCGAAAAGTTTAACATTCACTTCCGTTTCTAGGTTGCCGCCTCTGGTTTAACGATGACGAGTGTATGTGCTGGCTATTTCCTATAATATTGGTAACACCTGTCATAATGTTGACCGCTTCACGGACAAAAAGCATAAAATTACCAATAATGTTGGTCGACTAACGTTTTCCCAGGTTAAAATGGCGGAAAAGATTGACGAACGCGTCAGAGCGCTGTCGCGGGGCGGTGGCAATACACTGTACTGCAAGGTCTACTGTTGTTTCAAATACTGTACTAGTAATAATTTTATTTGTACTTTTATGTAATTATATCTTTTTTAATTTATCAGCAAAACGAAATGACCACGCCAAAATTTACTTTTCTAGGTTTATCGGTTTTGAACAGTACCCAAGTAATGTTCAACTGCGCATCCTGTATTTACACAAATGCCTGCCTCTCAAACAAAAAGCCCAACCTATCTTCATAGTACGGTTACAAGACAAATGACTAGGTTAGGTTCCTATTTGCACCTATATTTACTTTTAACGTTTTCACACATGGCAGTGATGTACAACACTTGATCCAAGTCTCTTTACTTAACACACATTACCGTACAAGAGAAACGAAGCAGAAGCGATACAAGTTGAACTAATAATTTGCAATATAAGTGATAGTAAGCAAGTCGGGGAGGCTAACCCAGTTACATAGGGAAATATTTATTATCAATTTTTTAACTAATAATATTTTTATATACAGCCTACTGAATGTATATGTGTACAACTATTTTAGAATTCTTGTGTTCACAATTTTGGTCCGATTTAATTCAAACTTATAAAATATAAGAAATTACTTATGTTTAGAAGGGCGTGGTGTGTACACGTTTTAATGTGAGGTATGGGAACATTATAACATGAGTTTGTTCAATTACATCGCAAATGAATAACAAGCCGGTCACATATATAAAGAACAATAGGTTCATCAAACAACTAGGCCTAGTGATCAAAAAAAAAAAAACATCAGAACTTGTTAAGAATCTTATGGAAAAATACTGGACAGTAGGTAAAACGCAATACAGAATACAGTTAATTGTTAAGGTCGACACAGAGTTAAAAAAAAGTATAATTACAAAATCGCAAAGTAGTGAATGTCCTGCGACAAGTTGAATTAGTTACAATATACCAAAATACTTCTAAATCAATTTAGAACATAAAACCGTACACATTTTAATGATGCATTAATTTAAAACTTTAAATCTTTCCAAATAATTTTAACAGGTCAGAAGTAAATTATTTTTCATGTCTCAGTTATACATTAATGTTTACAGGTTATAGCAGTAATATTTGAAGCACGAGAGGCACTACATCAGAAAACCCAGAAGCTTACCATAAACTACTTCAAAGTGGTTTCTGTTCCTTGGGAACAGTTTCATGTTGCTGTTCCCTGCATTCTATCTTTACACCATTCACTCAACTCCACCTCACCATCTAAATCTAAATATTTTAAATTTACAGTAAATTTATCTGCAAATTTATAGTAAATTTATATTTATCATGATGTTATATTTTTCTTTTAATTATAAAAATAACTGCCGTGGTTTTCTGTTTGCTCTAACCTAACCTGTCTAATATATTACTACAACACACTTTATTATATCAAGTACACAAAATTACTATTCATTACATAAACTAACATGAAGTTAGGAATAATTTGTGTTTACATTATATAATAAGTTAGGTTAGGTATATTGCCGTTTCTACTCATTAACTGAACCTAAGCAATACATATATGTTGGGCAAGTCATGCTTTATCACCACAAACACTTTTAAGCCGATCATTTGAAAATTTTCTGACAACTCACTGAAATCTACGGAACAATCACGTCAATTTCGTCAACCCACTTTCTCCAACTACTCAGCTGATCACCTCAAGTATATGAACAACCCTGGCTAAAAACGATCAAAAAATTTTCATTGTCCTGCAGCTCTTTTGATACTTCTGTGAACCTACAATTTTTGCAGGACAGCATAAAGGAACTGCTAGCATAGGGTCATGTTGCAGTTTCACCTAAGTGTTCAACACTTACAACCTGTAAGTGTTATATTATATTATACCTGTAAGTGTAGGTTTAAGTAAGTGTAAGTAATATGTATATTACAACCTGTAAGTGTAAGTTTATTTATATTATATGTATAAATAAACTGTATAAATAACTGGCAACCTGAATGAGGAAATATTCTGTAATATGTATTGTTAATCCACTGTTCAAAAGACTAACAATCCAAGGCATAATTTAAAGTGGGATAATTAATCAGATATACTTTTATAAAAAGAACCAACCAACTGCCACTTCGGACATTTTATTATGACGGAATCATTTTAATTGTTAGAAAAAGATGGCTAAGAAGACAAACGAGAACTGTATTTTACCTTAGAGACAAGTGCAATCAACATGAAACCTAATCTGTTCTAATTCCTTGTGGCAAGATCTCAAATTGTTGACGATGATAATACTTGTCTGAGGGCTCCTTAATACTGTCTAAAATTTTCCAAGTTTTCATGAACTAACAGACATAAAAACACTGCATATTTTCCTGAAAGTAGTTAATTGCTTGTACGCCATTTATTCAGAGACTTAAAAAAAACATTTCTTAAACTATAATTTGACTCACAGCTTTTGAGTCACAAATTATTACTTTGTAATTAGTGTAAGACAACTAAAACCACTAATTTAAGAACATTGTTACATAAAATATGTGGGTAAACCAAAGTACTTTTCCCTTATCTTGTCACTATATAATTAGAAATTGTTAGTCAAGGCATGAAATTTACCAAAATTAAATAAACATCCAGACAGGGCAATTTGGATAATACAAAGACCATGTTATCCGTCCCTATATTTTAAAAAATAAATTTCACAGTTTTGTATTAAAAGAAGAAACATTCCAGGAAGATGACTTATTACACTTTATACAAAAGTAATCATTCAATTACATTCCTTTCCATAAAAAACAACAACCTTGTTATTAATTTTTTTTATCAGACTTGTCATTTTTTTTTTGTATGTTTTGAAAGTGTAGACCTACTTCAGTTCTCAAGTGTCAAACATAAAACTTTTTAAAAAAATGGTTTTTTATGTTTGGCATAGGAAGAAAGAGAGTTGATCCACACTTTCGAAATGCCACGTACTATTCAGTACAAACAAATGATTAGAAATGTTGGTGGAAAAATGAAAACAATTATTAATTAATAGCTTTAATTAATATTACTTTGCTGAACATCCTTTTCTACTGCTTTTTTGCTAATAAGATACTTAAATCATGGGCCTATTTACTAACAGCTAATAATTTTATTATGCACAGAATGAACTTTAATACAATAAAATCAGATAACTTCAATACAATGTTTGTTCAATTAAAAATTTTTTTAATGATAATTAATAAATTATACATTGTTATATTGTTTTATTTAATTGTTTAACCATATGGAACAATTTTAATCACTAATTTTGTCCGGACAATGGAATCCAATTTTCCTGCAAAATTTTTATGCATCTGTCATTTTAAGATCTGGCTATGTTTTGTAAATGAAAACTAAGGTCAAACAGATCTCACACAAACGAGTACAGCATTTACTATTTTATCACAGAGGTATTACAGTATTTCCAATAGACTTACAATACCTAAATACTGAAATCTTACAATATAAGCCTATAGTAGTGAAGCTACACAATGTGAACGGATTACAATATTTACATCATAGGTGTAAGGTCACTGTACAAAGTGAAGTTAACAAATAATTATAGAAAGAACCACACAAGTGCATACATTTCACAAACCGAGATAAACTATTCACTATGGAAATAACTACGGTTATTGTGGATGTGTTAAATTAAAAAAAAACATTCTAACCCGTGAACCATACAAAGTGATTGGCAGACACCTTATAATGAATGAGCTCATGTTAAGTTTAACCCGAAAACCTTTGACATGGACAAAAGCCTACATGTAATATTTTCACTGACAAGGATGTGATTACAATATGACCTAACCTCCTCACTCTATGTTTAGAGATGCATCAGCCATTTTTTTTCTTGTATCACTAAGGAGTCGCAATGAATACTACATGAAAATTACAGAACTTTGTTTAGATAAAATAATAAACAGTTTGACCTTTACTAAGATTTATTGTTGTTTTAAAAGATATTTCAAATATCTTCAATTAATATTTACCTAATGAATTCCTTAAACCTAATAACCAATTATTTCTGGCATTTTATTCATAATGCCTAAAACTGTGCAGTAAATTTTTCCCGAAACCAAAGAATATAATAACAGCTTGTTCAAAAAAAAAAAAGAGATATACTCTGTAAAACCATTTATGCCCTTAATTAAAAAAATGAACATAACCACTACATTATACCAAGGTTCTGTCTAAGTGCTAAAGGATATTTGTTCTGTTTATTTTTTTACTTGATTTACAGTAAAATCAAAACTGATTAATTTACACTTTTGTACAGTTTGTCAAAACTGTACACAAATGTAAGAACAATACATTCTTAAAATATGAAATGTTCAAAAACACTGTTCACAAAAACAGGGTGAGCTTTGTCGTTGGGCACATCTGTCGACATATGAAGTAATTTTTTTAAAACAAACTATGCCCTACAGTTTTCTCACATTTTCACCCTTCTTAACTCAGCATTCACAAGGGTCATTCAAGCCATTTTCCTTTAATTTGTCGTAATTTATGGATTCAACAAAAAAAGGAATCTTATTCATACACCTAATCATTTTTTACCCCAGATAGTTTTAAATACAAATAAAACAACCAGCAAACAACCTGTTCTATCATCCAATATGTTTTAAATAAAATCCTCAAATCAGAGATTAAAGGCATTTTTAAAAAAAGTTCATTAACGCTATTTCAAAATTTGTCATACGAGAATTGGTAAAAAATAACTAAGCACATAATAAATCACACAGAGCCACAAGTACATGAATCAGACTCCAAACCTGATGACATGCTACACTATAAAACAGTAGCCTAAAGACAAAACTTTGTACTGTGCTGCCATAAATATAAAATTTTTAAGACTTTTAAGCAACTACGAATAACAAGTTTGCTGACATAAAATTAATAACTAGCTAATTGAAATTTGCTTTGTAAAGATAGCTTATCTTGTACAATTATACACTGCACAATAATATTTTATTTTATATGATGTGGTCCCTTAACAGAATTTGTTAATGAGAAGGTAGAGAAAATAGGCCTATAATAAAATGTTGTTGATAATGGGACAAACATTTAAACACTTTACCTTCATTAAACTGCACTGCACTGTGAAATGTAAAATCTATATGAACTAATTCTTTTAATGTCAGCCATTTATATTACTATGGGAAATTGTATGGAGAAATTATAATTATAAAATTTATTATTTCCACTTCAAACATAGGTTGGGTTTCTGTTTGTATTAATACACATAGCTAGAATTATTTTCCTCAAAACAATAGTATACAGAGATTAAAACGAAATATTCTGTAGGGCCTACTTTCGTAAAGACTAAAACTTTTTTTTTGTTTGACACCTGTTTAAAGTTATATACAAAAATGGGGGTTGAGGTGAATAATCCCAACAGTTTAGGTAAATTGAATGAGTTTTAAACAGAAATACATTATCTGAATTGTGACACGGCTTAGTTGGAATAATATTAATGACCTAACCTTGTCAAGATAGACAATATTAGGTATCAGTATGTTTTTTAACCTTACTTATAATATTTATACAGCAAGAATTTCAGCTGGATTCAGTAGACTACTCATTAGGTTTACAACCTGTACAGATTATCAAAATATACTAAGCACCAACTTTTAATTATAGTATTGAACTTATATTATCGGACAATAGGCTCTTTCCAAGTACAACATTACAGTAAAAAAACTACTAAATTATTTTAAAAAATTGTAAAATGTGCTTAAAAATTTACCACAGTATAAACGTAAATCTAAATATACTACAAAGGTTTTTTATGGACAGAACAACATAGAATTTTTAACTACTTTATGAACCTTCAAAAATTACCAAGGCAGCTCTGCAATACCCAAAATCACTATAATATTCATTTTTTTTCAGTACGCTAATCTTTGTGATTTCAGATTCAAACTGCAAGTTCTGCACAAGAATGAATTTTCATTTACTTTATAAAAATCCATACTACATTGTTTCCGATATCCATGTATGTATATATATGGCAACAGTAATTACAAAAAGGCTGTAGACATAACATAAAGAGACATGATATTACACTAAAATTCATACTCATTTACAACAATTTGTACATAAAATAAACGAGTCTAACTAAAAATATTCATTGTTATTACAGGCTACAAATCACGGTCAAAATATTCAACATTTATAAAATAAAATTGAAAGTGAAATGGGTACAGAAAAACCAACACAAGACTGTGTTGAATTACAAATGTCACAAATCTTTGATACCAGCAGTAGGTTAGGTGAAACCATCAGTAAATATTAAAATGTTTCAACATTAAATTTAATTAATAAAAGAACATACTTCAATTATAAAGCGGAAAAGCAAATTGTATATTTTAATTTCCCTGCAAAATTAATCAACTTACGTTAATTCATTCTACCCATCAACAATTTTTTTTTTACCAATATCATAGTAAGTTCATTTGCAATCTCACAATCTAATTTTATCAATATTGTTGATAATACCAAAAAAGTTAACTTATTTATCAGCAAAACACTTTTAGAGATGTTATATTAACATTAAAAAGTAATTATGTCATAGAAAATCTACATTTAGCCTGTATATATGTGAGAATATTGCACGAATAGCTATTATCCAATCCGTACATTGTTCTTGGTATAAAACCAAAATTAATTTAGGCTATTTACATACCCTAGGCCAAAGATGAAAAAATATTTTATTTAGTGTAGGTAGGGCCTATAATAAAAATAATGTAGGTTTAACTGGTTTATGACTAAACACAACAATAAAAAAAAAAAAATAACATGAAGAAATAGGATTTTGATGAGTTTATAGGCCTACATGTTTCTAAATTGGAGTCAGTAACAGATCCTAACCTTTTTTGTTTAACATTTAAACTTGTGTGTTGGATTATATTTTATGGCATGTACTGAAAAATCTAATGGATTAAAAATGTAAAAGAATTACATCAATTTCTCTATGCCATGTATTTACATGTTTCTGTAAAAGAAATATGTAAAAATGTTATAGGCTATGTTAATTTTAGCAAACTATGTTTACAAGTAATATAATTAACATAACAATCAACATATTACTGGTGAATTTTTAAAAACATAAACAATGTTTCAAAGTTCATTGAATAAAATTAGCTTTTTGTTAACCTAATCTAAAAATGATCCATTTATTACATCATTAAAGTGTGTTTGAATAGCTTAAACCATTCTCATCATAATTATACTTAATAGATATGAAACAACAAAGGCTACAGCCAAGGATGAGATAAGAAGCTGTCATTCACAAGTCAATATTTTTAGGTGAAAGTGAAAATAGACATTTGTGTTTATGTTTTTGCACTAACGATTATAAAGCTTTAATATGTGACTCACTATTATCTGGTTCCTCACTACCGCAATGTTCGTCGTCAGATTCTGTTCCTGAATCGTGATCGTCGTCTTCAATCTGAAAATGAAAGTAAAACGTCAGAAAATGCAGGAGAAAAATCGTTGTCAGCCATTTTTGACCAGGACATAACAGTGTAGCCTGGTATCAGTCTTAAAATCAATGAACTACAAACATATACCACGTCACACGGGCCGAGTAAGCGGCTAAATATAATCTTAACATATTACAAATTCATTTATTTAATAGTAAATATATCATTTTAGCTATCATAAGGCTAAAAATGGGCATTAAACATAGGGTTCCTTTGTTCTACTTTCCAATCTGTCAGCCATCTTGGCTATAGCTTGCTGCTAGGTCCCCGGTTATGACCTTCAAGGAAGGTGAAATTATATTACTTTTATTTATAAATCGATGTAAATATTAATTACTTGCCTTCTGATGTGGATGTTCTTCATTCAGAGAGTGTGTTCTAAGTTTATGTGTCAGAAACTTGAGCATATTTCTCCGAGAGGCGGGATCTGTCACCGATCGGATCCCTTTTCTCCTTTATTCTAAGAGATTAAATCAGGTTTCCGAAAGGAAATACGAATCACTTTTAGTAATACGTATTACAGACAATCGCACCGAACTATTACTCAGTTCCAACAACCGTGTACAAGGTAACAATATTCTATTTTACAACTGCATTGTCTACATTCGCGACATACTCATCATCAGACATTTTAAGCACGACCGCTCTCTCTACCGGCGAACAACAAACTGTTTACCCCCATCCGCCTTCCTCGCCTTACTACGAGAGAGTACGAGAGTCAGCTGAAATGGAGTGGATTGGGACGAGTCCAATTCGGTATCGAGATGAGGGGAGTCCGCTACAAACTGACCTCACTTATCTCACAATGAAAACAAATTTAATTACTTTTTCAAACCGAATAATGAGAACACAAAACGTTTACTTTTGACAAAATATTAACGCAGAATAGATTTCACCAAAGTCGATAATATATTATTACCGATTTAGCCCGTACTATAAAAACATCTTATTGTTGTAAACCGATGGTACCTCCCCTACGACCCATTGATAATCTTGGACCGGGCACATTGCAGGAGTAAAAGGCTTGCCGCCGCGTGATTGGCTATTGACAATGCTATGTGTTTTAGGAATGGAGGGGGTAGATCCCTGGGCCTTCAACAACCTCCTTGTGAATGAAAACGATTTCAGGGTATGTATGGTGTTTTCTTGTATGAGCTTTGAAACTGCACAAAGAAGGAATTTTTTGAAAGGTAAACTCGAAAGATTGCTCTCCAAGAACATCACAAAGAAGCTTCAAAAAAAGCCGATTCCATCAAAATAATCCAACAATATTCTTCTTCAAAAACGTATTTTATAGACCTATAGTGTAAATGTAATGATTTTGTTTCGCAGCATCCTATTAAATTTTAGAAACAATAGGCATTGTACAATTTTACAATATTAGTTTCATTAGTGTAGGAGTTCATACTGCACACAAATAATACACAAATTTTGTACTGTATACAAATTTTCCAAATAAAATAAATTTTGTTTCGTACATTAACAGAATTTTCCTAAAATCGCAAATTCATAAGTTCCAATAATTTTAAATTCCCCTCCTAACTTATACTAAACATTTTTACACGGTTACTAGTTGAATAAGGCACGCTTATTCCGTCTACTTGATCAATAAAAAGGCCAAACAAAAATATTGTTCCCTCTCATTTTGCAGTGTTCAATCTATTTTTAGATAATCAATTTTTCTATAGAGTAATCTCACCCGTAGTACTACTGAAACGTTGAATAACATTTCTATTTCTGGAATACAAATTAATTCTGTATAATAAAAATAGACATTTACTATAAACTGACTAATCCGAGTATACGTTTCTTTGTTCTTGCAATCATTATCAAGGTCGTCTGAAATAACGAACGTTTACGCAACATCGGGAGGCATAGTACGCACTCACGCACGCATGCCTTCGTCTCTTTCTCTTTCTCTTTCGCTCTCGCTCTCACTTCCCCCTCCTTAACCTTCTCCCGGTTTGTCCCCTCATTCAATAAACTACTCTTGTACAAACAGCAGCGTTCTCCGTTTTCACATTGCGTCACATCTCTCTGTGTTTTCTACTATTCTATCGTTACCAAATAGAATAAAGTAATAATATTTATTTATTTATTGGCTAACACAGGTCGTGTAATTACAGACAGAATGCATGAACACTCATTATATTTGCGTACTTTAACTAGTATACAAGGAATCCCTAACCAAATTACAGTTATAATTTTATTTATTTATTTTTGCCAAAATTGGGCGTTTTATTATTGCAGCTATAATTTTTCATTTCATGTCCATTCAGAGCAGTACTCCAAAATAAGCTCTTGCCTAAAGTGCAAAATTTCCGATTTTTTTGGGGGGAAGAAATTACAAAACAAGGAATATGTATAATTTTACCGATGAATAATAACAAAGTTTTAATCTTGAAAATGAAGGATGAATTATGTAACGGTAGGGGAGGCGCCAACAGCAGGATTGCCTACATGCGATGAGCGCCTAAACGCGGCCCTGTATCCGCTGTTTTATTGGACCCATTAGGGCTTGAATTTTGAATTTTCACAAACTGTATCTGAGCTTAAAGCCATTTCGTCCTACAAATTGGGCCTGTTGGTACAAATCTGAATTTGTTTTTAATTTTTATCCAACTAAAGGACATGAAAACTTCCAACTTCCACACGCTCTGGCGGCTCCATAATGACTTTAAATGTCATGGTGGTAAATAGTGCACATTTTTGCACAAACTTTTTAACGTACACTGTTACCCCCGATATCGTGTTCTGAACGTATCGACGAAAAAACCTGAAAATCGGCCTAATTTCCCAAAATATGTTCAACTATAAAGGAGATTCATTAAATTTGTATTGTGTTAGAAAAATGTGCGGCACTGCAACTTTGATATAACTACAAAGCAAGTTACTGTATCAGAACAGGGAAACAGTTGAAAAGTTCACGTAGAAGCGTAGAAGCTAAACCAGTAAACCTGCTGTGCTAAGCAAACATACCAGACATTGTGTTCGGGACAAAAATACCGAAATAGACCGAACACGGCCGAGTGTCCTGATCGGCAATCGGAATTTCGCTCCGTATAGTGTTGTGCTGTCACTGAAAAGTACTCTACAGGAAAAAATGTTTTAAAAATCGGTAGAATTTCTCAAAATCTGTTTATGTATATAATTTGTTTGCTTAAATTTTGAAACTCTATAACTCAGACAAATTTGAAGTAAAAGAAATTTATGGTTCGGGAGTAAATTGCCTGAAATTTAGTGTAACAAGATAAATCGGGCCTATGCTGGAACCGTAAATGTCATTTGTTTCAAATTCGCTACACTAGTTCAATTTATGAATTTTCATTTACTACCAAATTTTTGGCAAAATCTGATAAAAAAGGTTTGACGTTGATGTTTGAAACTTCGCGTATTGTTTTTGCGCCATTTATAAATAACCCTACATATCAGTGATGTGACATATAATATGCACTGTTGAATTATTTTGTTAAGTAACATATACCAGACAGTAGAACGAGATGGATTGTACGATATTTTAAATACTGTAGGCCTTTATAACCAGTGGGCAGTGTATCCCCTCCTCCCCGGTGTGGAAGGTGGAACTGCAGCTAGCAGCTAGTAAAAATAAACAAAAAATCCTTACAACAGGTTTGGGTAATTTGATGAAGGTGATTTCAAGGTGAACTGGTTGAAAAATGCGATCGCCATTCAGTCTTCCTGGGTTCCAGTGCCTTCTCTGTAGTCTCAGCCTAGTATACGCGATCAACATGGCACTGGTAGACATAGCTATTTCTACACAAACTTTACCAAATTAAATTAGGCCACAAAATCGCATTTCGATTTTACTTGCAAAAAGTTGGTCTCATCGCTCATAGGCGGTTTATCAGATTTTGCTAAATTTGGTCGTGAAAATGATGATTCTACACATAAGAATATGAAAAACGTTCATGTAAGCATTTGTTTGAAAACGCTTTATTTTTCCACTAGCCGTCATTTTGTTTTTCTAACAAAATATTTTATATCTCTAGAACAGTACGATCATTTTAACTTAGCGATTCTTTACTTGATAGATACATAATCAGAAATAATAACCAACTTTATAGGCTACATTGGCCTATTTCAAAATGGCTGACTTTTAAAAACTGTAAACCAAAATAAATCAATAACGTTAAATTGTAGCGACAAATGTCAAGATACCTTCCTTGCAGCCCTTTTAATTTCCTATCGAGTGGTATAACTTTCAATACTCCGAAGGAAATAAAACAGGAAAGCCGCGCAAATTAGTCCGTCGGGGCACGACATACTTATGCATTATCATAGTATGTTCAACCTGGTTAACCCCGCAAGGGGTATAGACTATCTGCTCCTATTGAGAGGAATTAGACGTCCCTCGCGGTACCCGAGTCTAACACGCACTTACACTTACAACACTACACTTACGACGATAATAGCCTCAATGTACTTTTCGCCTTAAAATAACAAAAACAAAAAATCAATCGGGTAATTAGAATTTGCTCAAATTTCAGTCATACACTGTAATTACAGCGTGTTTATTATAATGCAGACTATCATCATGGTATAGGCCTACAATTTAAAATAAAATGCACCCGGAAAATAAAACATTCGTTTTTAAATATAGTATACACAATTTTTTAACGATCGCTCAAAAAGGTCAGGATGTGCTCATTTTGAGGTCCCGAGTCTGGGTCTTACAATGATGGAAGTTTGAATAATTAATTGAACCTGAATATTTGCATTAGGCTGTACTCGTGTGCCTATTTTTGCTTCTGCGAATGCAAGTACAAATAGGCACCCTGGAAGTGTAGGCTATAGCCTACACAACACAGCGACATCAAACAATAAGGCCACCAAATGCGGAGCGGAGCTGCGTTGAACTGAGCCGAGCGGAGCGGAATGAAGAAGAACGACACCGGAAGCGACATCAAACAATAAGGCCACCAAATGCGGAGCGGAGCTGCGTTGAACTGAGCCGAGCGGAGCGGAATGAAGAAGAACGACACCGGAAGCGACATCAAACAATAAGGCCACCAAATGCGGAGCGGAGCTGCGTTGAACTGAACCGAGCGGAGCGGAATGAAGAAGAACGACACCGGAAGCGACATCAAACAATAAGGCCACCAAATGCGGAGCGGAGCTGCGTTGAACTGAGCCGAGCGGAGCGGAATGAAGAAGAACGACACCGGAAGCGGAGTTCAGTCAGTTTTTTGTATCTTTTAAAACTAAATACATAGGCCTACTGTAATGGATTCTAGGAAATTATTGTGTTTAAAAATCGTAACCTCGTCGAAGGTAACGAGTTTGGAGGTGTGGTGAAGCGGAGCGCCTTCAAAACTAAAACTAGACGGAGTCGAAGCCACGCGGAGCGGAGCTCAGTCATGCAGCTTGACTCCGCTCAGCTGTCATCTTTCAGTGGCAGCTCTTAATAACTGCGGCTCGATAAAGTTCTTAGTTCGAGCCGCAGTTGCTCCCGTTGTTTTTCCTGCTAATCCCTCGACCTCATTAGTCTAACTGGCATTACTTAATAGTACGGACGTTAAAAAATAAAATTAGTGACCGTCCGTCCTAACTGTAAAAAGTAACAACACAATAAACAATAAAACATGAACAGAAGAGCAACTTAACTCCGTCTGTCTGCCTTTCGTTGCAATCAATGTTAATGTTTTCGAAAATACAAAGTACAGTACTTCCGGAAAATAACACTTCAACACTGAACCGAAATACAAAGTAAATGTTGCAGAAACATTGGACAAACGTTTTCTTATGCATTAAAAATGATTAAAAAGCACGGGTCAATATTGCCTCTTTAACATGTTTCAATTAGAGCGGCCATCATTGTAAAACCCAGACCCAGGACTTGGAAATGAGCACTAATGAATGAATGACTTCTAATTCACTGTAGCACTCTCACGTCCGATTTGATTCAAATTTGGCACAAAAATCGATTTTGGTAATAAATTGGACAATTTCGTTACTCAGCAAAATCTGTTTAAAAACTTTTAAAATTGCTGCATTTTTAAATCTTTAAAAACTTTTCTTAATTTTTTACAATTATCTGATACTACCATCATAATCAGCGTTAAAAGCTGCATAAATTAGCATTTTGAATTTTTAAAATCCGTTGAAACTTAGAAAATGAAATTGGTCGGATAGGATTAATTTGTGTATATTGAAAGTAATTTGAAAGTTTAAAATGCTTACATATGCAGTTTTTAAAGCTGATTATGATGGTGAAATTAGAATTTCAAGAAAATAGTAAGATAAGAAAATATTTTTTGAAAATTCGCTTTCGTCACTTAAGCGAGACAGCTGCGTGCAGCGATTGTATACTTTTTACTTTTCACACAGAGACGCTAAGCTAGCACCGGAGTCGTCATATTTTCAGTTTGTGTCCAACCATGCGGAACCCCCCCCCACCGAATGTCGTCTCGCACTTTCCGAAACATAACTTCTTTTTGAAAGCGTCTCCAATAAATGTTTTCTCGCAAACTGTTGGTCTGCGATAGTTTGTTTTTGTACACTGTGGAATTTTCAAAACTTTGACTCGCTGTTTCATCCAAATAGGCTTATGTAATAGAAATTCATATTTATAATCCCCCCTAAACAAATTGCGGCACGCAGCTGTCTCGCAAAATGACAGAAGCGAATTTCCAAACACTAATAATTAACATCCAGTAACAACGAGTAAAGGAACATTTCACCAAAGCAGATTTTTGGTTTTTCATGGAACTTTTCAGTTTGGGATTACAAAATCCAAAAAGCTACGCCGACTTGAAATGAAATTTGAACAAAATCTGTAACACTGAATTTTTTTGATTTTCAACATTGTAGGTTTTTAAAATGTTTGCCGATAGCTTCAGAATGGATATTTTGGAGACATAAAACGACCCATACTCCACGACAGTGTTCTGAAGCGTTCGTAAACTTTATCCGGTAACCGTAATACTATACCAACTTTACTGGAAATCTTTTTCCATGAAACGGTCAACATTATGATAGGTATTACCGTTCAGCCAGAATTACGGGAAACTATACTCGTTATTGTTGAATTAGAGGCCGCCATCTTTAAACGAAGAGAAAGAAAAAATCTTAAACATACGGGCTTTATACAAGGTACCTTCGCACGTTCAAAACGTGTCAATGCGCCTGGCGAAAACCGCATAACAAACACACAAACCGAATGCCGATCGGTCGAGTTAAAACAGGTCAATTATCTGGATGTTTAGAGAGCCAAATTTTAAACAAAATAACAAAAATGTTTTTTACGGCAGCTCTCTTAAATTTTGAGCTACACAGGAAATTAAAAAAAACCGCTTGTGAAAATGTGAAAAATATAACAATCTCAAGATCTTATATTACTTACCAAGTACAAATAATGGGGGGGGGGTTAAAGGAGGAGAGGTAAATGTACAAATTTTAAGGATATTAGTGCCGAATTTATAATGCACTTTTCCCGTCAGCTACAGAATGAAAGAAATGGAGAATAAAAGTCCAGAATTCCAAAAATCAGAATTAAGATGACTGACGACAGAATGAAATTGTTGGAACAAATGAGTAGCACGACAACTACGGCTACGGAATGAAAGAATAACACGGGAAGATTGTAGATAATAAAAAATTGTCCTCCGTCGAAATATATTCTAGTTAATTGAAATGTTAAGTACGTTAGAACGTATGAAACAATTTGCACCAGTGAGTCGACGAGTGATCGCGAGTTCTATTATAAATTATAAGATAAAAATAATATTGTCTTATTCAGTAAAGTTGTTCAGCGTTCTATGCAAAAAAAGAAACAAAAGACACGACCGCCTCTCCTCTCTCGTCTACAGTTCCGATACAGTTCCGGTCCAACCCGTGGAGAGGGGGAATAGTTATAGTTTAGTTTTGTTTGCACTTCACTGCTTAAACTGAAAAATGAAAAATACAAGGTGGCCGAAACAGTGTGCTGTAGAGGTCCCCGACTCGACCTTTCCCACAGCAATATGTTACTTTAAAGTGTTTGCCGTACATAGGCTACTTATGGACTACAAATGAGTTTACAAAATCGTTATAGTCGTTTTTAAAAAAATCAAATGGTAATTCTGAATGATGACTGGGTAAACTTCAATTTTTTTCACATACCAGTTAGACAATGACAAACGCAAAGACGTAACTAACTGTCGGAAACCTTGTAGATTAGCTCACAGAGCGATAAGTACCTCCGAAGTCCACGCGCTCTTACCAGCTTTCAATCAGTGTTGTGCTGAAGTGAATCCATTTCTTTGTGAAGTTTGCATCAATACGCTAATTAGTTTCAGCGTGTTATCAGCAAATGCGGATCGTGTGAAGCAGTTTTTATAAGAACACGGCGTTTTGCTTCGGTCGGGAAAATGTCCGAATTGCGGAAGCCGACTGACGTTAAATAAAGAAAACACGAGTTTCGATGTTGGAATCGTATCGAAACCGTAACACAAGGAAAGTGTGAAGTGTAAAGTACGTGTCAGTACAGCAACACTTGGTTTGAAAATCATAACTTATCTGAACAAGTTATCTGTCGTGTTGTTGCTTTTTGGAGCTTCTCGACACAACCAGCTGTTGAACGAACTTGGAATGTCTCATCACAGTGTAGAAGACTGGCGCAACTACTTGAGAGAAGTCTGTTATAGTTGTTACAGAACAATCACAGGCAACAGTCTAGATGGACTTGGTTAAAATAGTCGAAATCGATGAAGCGAAAATAGGTAAAAGGACAGAGGTGGTATAATTCAGATTAGCTGGGCTTTTTTCTGTCTGTAGCAACACGAGGTCACGCTGAATTATTGCCGATAATAAAGCAATATATTATTCCTGGTCCTAAGGTTGTAAGTGAATGTTGGAAAATCTATTAGATTCAAACTACAGGAAGGGATAATACAACCCCAGGCACTGCAATCAACAGACCTATTGTACAGCTAAACCTCTTGAGTACTAGTTTAGCAGACTGATGCCCTTGGTAAGTTCTAACAATTCACTGACTAGCTCATTCTGCTGATGATCCCTACGGTCCCGGAAACCAAAAACCCCTACAGCTTCCTACCAGCAAGAGCTTCACAATCGAGGATTATGTGTCCTGCAGTCTCCTCCTCTTTCCTGCACAACCTACACACTGTTTCACCACGGTACACACTTAGACCACAGTGCTCAGTATAAGCCCCATGATTTTCCTGAGTTGTACTCTGCCGAAGACGTCTGGTGCCCCTGTAAGCTCTCCATATGGAACCATGCTTAAGAGGCGTTTACTGTGGGAATACCCATGAATTATTATCCCATCTTGCCTGGTGTTGCTTATTAATCCACCTATTAATATCACAAATGGCCAACGGCAGGGAGATCCCTAAAGCCAGCTCAGGTCCGATGAACTCAGATGCAGATCCCAGTCCAGCCAGTCGGTCTGCCTCCTCAAATCTCTTATGCCTCCGAACCCAGTAAAGAGTTACCCGGTTATCCAGCGACTGAGTGTTGAGGTTCTACCGATACTCCTAGACCATCTTGGACCGAACTGTAGGACCCGCAATTGCTTTTATTGCTGCCTGACATCGGTATGAATTAAGGCCCGCATTAAGCCCGTTCTTGAAGGCCCGTTTTAAGTTCTCCCTAACACAGTTATTAATGACCATCACTTCAGCCTGGAATAATGTTGTATGCTGTCCCAGGATAATAACTTCCTTTAACGGCCGATCTCAAGCCGTACACCCCAACACCAGTGCCTGTCTTTGTCTTGGAGACATCTGCATACCACACTATGTCTCCAGATTTTCCCAACACACGATTTCCACCCTCAAACGTCAACTTGACATCAAAGGGTCTAGAGGCCATTTATCGTTTGACCATCTGATCAGTCCCCAATCATTAAAATTTGGTCACTGATCTTGATGGGAAACCTATTGCTTACAGTTTGAGGATTATTCACAACAGCCCACACCCAGCACATTGAGCGGTTGTGAAGTGACGTGGTAACGTAACGAGGTACGGAAATACAGAGCCCATTTTGTTCAAAAAGAAGTCCCCGGATTACATGGAAAGGCTGCATTATCTTTTTCGTGCTGTCGGCAAGGTTTACGACGGCAAGACGCCAGCGCCAGGTTAAACTCGGACACAGAAACTGATCCGGACGACTTTTAACGTAAATTTTCATCAGTATTAATGCCTTCCGACATTAATTACCATGTATTTTCCGTTTTAACTTATCATTTGAATAATATGTGTAAATATGGGAAAATTTAAACGACCCAGTAATCCTTCAGAATTACCCAATAATTTTAAATAATTTTTTTTACCAAAAACGATATTAAAAATTTGTAGAGTCCGTAGGTAAAACCAAGGATTCTTACAGTTCACGCGCGTGCTCGACTGTCTTCTGCTATCTACAAAGCACCTCTTACTCGTCAACTACATGTGACTGGTCGCAGTAAATTTTATCGAAAATTTGAATCAAGAAGTGAGATTAGAATATAGTTTTTGTACAAAAAGAGTTTATGAAACGTAGCAGGACCTCTGCAGAAATTCAAATTTCTAAGTTCTACTTCCTAATTATCACACATTAGGTCAGAAAGTCTAGAAAAAATTGTATAAACCCAGTTTGGATTGAAACAAAAAAGGGAATTTTTGATATTTTACATATTTTTTAAATTTAATCTGCATCACAAAAGCAAATATTTCGTATTTTGAAATATACACGAACAAATTAAGAAGGCACTGTATTACTACACAGCTCTACCTTTTTGCAGTAGAAACGCAACACTACACACGATCGCGTATTGATTTACAATCCTCAGTACGCGCCAATAACCCACTTATGGGCAAAAATATACGTGCTAAATTTGACAAAAACCGTTACACGAATTTAGTCTCCAGCGATGTGCACTACACGTCCACTATTGTCTTTCACTATTTTTAGTTAGATCTGAAAAAAGGTAGACGGATCAAATATCTAAATCGATTTTTATCCGCAACCGCAGTACCTTATTTTGTACGTTATTCGGGAGAAGTTGAAAAGAGCCTTCAAGAATATGAATATGAATTCATACCGCTAATCAGGCAGCAATAAAAACACTTGCGGGTCCTACGGTTCAATCCAAGCTGGTTTGGGAGTGTCGGGAGAACCTCAACGCTCTGTCTCTGGGTAACCGGGTAACTCTTCACTGGGTTCCAGGGAATATATGAGTTGAGGGTAGTAAGGATGCAGACCGACTGGCTGGACTGGGACCTGTATCTGAGTTCATCGAAACTGATCTGGCTTTAAGGATTTTTCTGTCGTTGGATCTGCTATTAATAAGTGGATTACGAATCAACCCCGGGTAAGAAGGGATAATCTTCATGAGGATTTCCATAGTAAGAGTCTTTTAAGTAAAGTTCCTTTTGAAAAGTTTAGAGGGGCGGTAGTTGTCCTGGGCAGAGCGCAACTCAAGAAGGTCATTGGAGATAATTACAGGGACCCTCAATGTGGTCTGAGGGTGCACATGAAGAGGGTAGGTATATACCACGGAGAAACCGTGTGTAAGTTGTGCAGGAAGGAGGAGGAAACTGCAGGCCACATAATTCACGATTGTGAAGCTCTCGCTAGTAGGAGGCTAGGGGTTCCTTGTTGTAGTCAGTGGATTGTTGAAAGTTATTAAGGACATCAATCTGATGAACACAAATTTTTTAAAAGGTTTAGTTGCACAATATGTCAGTCGATCGCAGTGCCTGGGGTTGTACTATCTCTTCCTCTAGATTTTAAATCTTAATCTTAGCGAGAAAGCAATGTGAGTTGGCCTGTATGTAGCACAAAAGCGGCGAGAGAGCCAAGAGTCCGGAGTTTTGTCGTTTTTCATCCGAAATTATAATTTATGTTTAAGCACCGTCCGTAGTGCGTGAATGCGACTTTTTCTAAAACAAATGTCACGCGAATTTATCCTGTAAGATTTTCCGAACTACGAAACTGTTTTAGTAACGTTTAGCCTTCAGGCGCCTTCCCTAAACGAACAAACTATAGACTTACAAAGTTGTCATACTGTATTTCATTTGAAACTAACCCGAGCAGAAACTGTCCTCACCCCCAACTCTGTCCGTAGTTCTAAAACATAACTTATTCTTTCTAACGCCAGAATGCGTTACCAAAACTGTGGAACTTGTTAAAAAATTACGTGTTTTATTTCCAACCATGCGTATAGAAGGTATGGTGTTCTTGAACAACTATAGACTTAAGACTAGAAAAACTTTGCCCACTTTGTGAGCCCAATATATGTTAACTTAAATTTAATTATTTAAACTGTTATCGAAGAAACCAATATTAGAACTTAAATATTTATAATTATTTTTTTTTTATTCAATTGCAGTTATGAAAATTATACTTTTGCTGCCATTATTAGAACAATTATTATTTGCAGCTCACTATTACCATTCATTTCGCTCTTTATATCCCTTCCGAAAAGCTTAATTAAGAAAAACGTATAGTGAACACTCACATTTCGAAAGTAATTTTTCATATTCAAACTTTTTTCGAAATTCTGATTTCATCGTCATAAATGACGATCAGCACTAAAATATTCATATAGGCTACTAGCATTTAAAATTTATAAATTACATTGAAAATACGAAAACCCTGACCGCTGTCAAATTAATGTTCTTAATTTCGGATTTTGAAAATTCGAAATTCCAATTTATGCAGTTTTTGACGCCGATTACAATGGTAATCACAATACTATTATTTAGCACGGAAAAGTGACAAAGATTTAAAATTTCCGCCATTTTGAAACTGTTAAACGGATTTTGCTGGTTTACTAACGAAATCGATTTTTGTGTAGTTTGAATCAAACCGAATAACACTTTTTTAACCTTTCAAAAATGATGCTGAGTTTTTTGTGATGATGTAGGAAAACGATTAACGCTGTTTTAAAATAACAGCTTCGGGTTTTACCATGATGATGGTGGAGCTGTTTTAACAACAGCTCATTTTCCAGTTTGTTTTCGTTAATAATCGCTGCACGCAGCTGTTTCGCTACGTAACGGAAGCGAATTTCCGACAATATTTCTTATTTCTTTTTAGAAAATCTGACTTCGCACTAAAATCCGAATAAATCAGCATTTTAAACTTTGAAAATACGAAAATGAACCCTGACCGCTGTCATATTTATTTTTGTATTTTCAAAGGAATTTGAAAATTGAAAACGCTAAATAATACAAATTTTATTGGTGAAATCAAATCGAGCTATTTCTGACTTTCCGGTACTTTTTGTAAAAGATGTTTTCCTGCTTTTTTATGTGTTATGCCATTTCTTGAGAGAAATTAAGCATCCGCGGAAGATGAAAATTTATTACGCTACATTACGAACTATATATATATATATATATATATATATATATATATATATATATATATATATATATATATAGAGAGAGAGAGAGAGAGAGAGAGAGAGACTATATTAGACTATATATTCAGAATATGGAATATTCTGACGTACATTTTTACTATCCGCCATGACACTATTGCAAAGGTTAGTACTTTTTAAGGAATACTAGTTATTTACATAACAACTAAGTGAAACACGTAACAGCCGAGTCGAGTTAGGTTATCAAGTTCTTTTTTTTAATTATATTTTCATTATTAATAACACGCATTTATTCCAACTTACCAAGGACACATACAACAAGAAGTCCCTCTCCTGGAATACAAAGATAAGGCATTATCATACGGTAATTAAACCAGAAGCCTTATATGCAGCTGAAACATTATCTCTCACAACCCATGGCCCACTTGAAAGGCTGGAGATCAAAGAAAGAAAGATATTACGAAAAATCTTAGACCCCAAATTCCGTAACAACCAATTACTCCACATCAGTAATGAAACTCTTTACCAAAAAACTGAAACACTATCAGACACAATAAGAAAAAGGAGAATTGATTTTTATGGGCACATCCTCCGAATGGACAAAAATAGACTAACCAAAAAAATATTTGACTACTTTCGCAGTAGAAGAGCCAAACCACTTTGGTTTAGAGAAACGGAGAAAGACATAACAGAACTGCAGATCACTGACACTATGCTCATGGACAGAATAGCCAAACCAATAACCAAGGACAAGAAGCAACGGTTCCAAGGCAAAGTCAAATCCAAGCGAATGATCCAAATCTCTGACGAAGAAAGAAAAGCAATATCACAACGAATGAAGCAATACTGGGCTACGAGGAAGGCACAGAACATTAAAAAGTGAAAAAGTACCCCAAAGTTGGGTGAAACAAATAAAGAGAATACGCATTTAACTATTAATAACCCTCATTTATCGTTTTCGCCATCAAAAACAAATTTCCCACTTTCGCGCGGTAGCCATTTTGAGGTTATGTTTGTTACTATTTTTTTGAACTCCCCGTTGTTTTTTGCATAATTTTATATTTTTGATTATTAATATTGGGCATATAATACAGCGTTTTAGTAAGAAAATTAACAAAAGTCCCAAAAACTCAGTTTTACCAAATCAGATTTTCAAAAACATGTAAACTAACTTTTTTTTGCAAATTCGCTTCCAACACGTCGGGACGACTGTGTGCAGATATTTTTAATATTTCCACTGCTTACCAGTTCGGACATTTAAATAAACTTATTCACTACTATTTGGATTTACAGTTTATACGATGGAGGGACGTTGAAGTAGATCGCTTCAATCGAAGTTTGAAAACAAAGGAGCTGATGGAATCATTGCCCCCTACTGCGACATACAGTCACCACACTGAGATCTGCCCTACAAATACCATTAAACTGCAGGGAAGGTCATTTTACTGTTTTGTTGTGGCAACACTGCGTGTTTGGTGTTTACCTATTTGAAAGTTATCTGGTTATAACATAAATTCTGTTCATTTGAGGCATAATTTTTGAGTCCTGAATTTTTAGCGAAAAACAATTGAAAAATGAGCACTATGAAAAAAAACCAGTAGCGGCCATCATAGTAAGACCCAGATGATGTGTGTGTGTGTGTGTGTGTGTGTGTGTGTGTGTGTGTGTGTGTGTGTGTGTGTGTGTGTGTGTGTGTGTGTGTGTGAGCGAGCACGCTCACTTTCACAATTTTAGTCCGATTTGATACAAACCTGGCATAAACACAGATTTCAGCAACAGCTTGAACAAGTTCGTTAACCGGTAAAATTCCTTCAACAGTTTCAAAATGGCGGACATTTTCTTTATAAATTTAACGCCCATAAATATTTTGAAAATCTCATTTCACCATCATAATCAGCGTTAAAAAAACCTTATAAATTAACATTTTGAGTTTTTAAAAATCCGATGAAATTAAGAAATTTAATTTGGCGGCGGTCAGGATTCGTTTCTGTATTTACATTGCAATTTGAAAGTTTAAAATGCTGGTATATGCAGACGTTAATGTTGTTTATGATGGTGAAATCAGATTCAAAGAAGGGTAAGATTAAGAAATAATTTTGAAGATTAGCTTCCACCACGTGCTGCGATTATTGCTTTCTAGAATCGTTTAGAAAATCGATTGAGGAAAATTTGAAAGGTAAAAGTGTATTTGTGTGTGTGCCGGCACGTGTTTTCGATTAAATTTGGCAAATAAATATAGTATAAAGTTTGCCGGCACCATAATGCCATCACATAATGTAATGCAACAATAACTTTATTTTGGTTTCAAATTTCAATTAAAATAGGAAAATAAGGGAAAATGAATTTCTAATAAAAAATACGAATTTATGTAGTTTTAACTCTAATTAATGTGGTGCTGAAATATGATTTTTTTAAAGTGTCAAATAAAAAGTTATGATTTTTTAAAGAATATATTTCATCAAAAGTTTTTTATTTAAACTTCAGTGATTACTAAAATTCAGTGATTTAACTTAGGCATACATTTGTGCACTTAGCCTATATATAAAGTATAATTTATATACATTTTATTTACCTAGAATATTTAGAGTAACTATAGATAATAGTACAACATTAAATAAATGCCTTGATATAAGGGTAAGATGTAGGCTTATCGAAGTTAAATAACATATTTAGTCTGCACAACAGATATTTTTCTTCCAGTACAAACCGATGTTTGGACTGAGGTGGATATTATTTAAAATTTTTAGCACCCACCGTATTACCTTCCCTATTTGAGAAAGTAAAACATACAATGTATAAACACTCATTAGTTTCAAAATACGGAATTTTCAAAAATCTGTAACAGTAATCCCGAAATAAAATTTTTTTAAATCAAAAAATTACATTCACTTTTATATGTTGCATTGACAAATTAAAATACGTTATTTAAATAAATAACAGTTATCAGTTGAAGAGCTTTTTTAAAAAATAAGATCTGATACAATTTTTATCAATATTTTAAATCGTTGTGAAAATCTATGGATTTTAACAATTCATACTTACGTAAAGAAACAGTCCCAAAATTAAAAATTGCTCACGAAAAATATTTTACTGCATATAACAATACAGGGTAAAAAAACAAACGACTCGTAGTTTACATTCAATCCACTATTAAATATTTAGCAGCACTATCAGAAAATCATTGTTTCCGAGATTTCAAATAGTTCTAGGTTTCTTTAGTCCTTACTAGAGTGCAGCACATTATAGGAAAATATCTTCCTTTCAAACTTTATAAACAAAACTGTATAGATCAGCCGTTAAGAAAACAGATTACTGACACCACTGGGATAGAGAGGAAAAATGGGCGAGTGCAGACTCTGTTATTGGATTGTTAGAGGGGAATTCTCCTACATGTGTAAGAAATTCACGCGCAAACCGTTTACTTTAGTGATGGGTTGCTATTTAACAATCTGTTATTTTTTAGCTGCTAAATGGTTTTAGCATTAGCAGACATCTAATCACACTTAAAAATACGAGACTTATACACACTTAAAAAAATACACACTTAAAAAAATATCACACTCGTAACAGGTAATAAACGAATTACAAACTGTTAAATAACAAGGTTAGAGCAGTTTGTAACTGCTGCTAACTGATAACGTAACTGCAGCTGCTAACTGTTGAACATATTAAACGTTGAAGCTGCTAATATAACTGCTAAACAGGAAACATATTGTCAGTGTTTCTTTCCATTAATTGTTGTTGGCTACTGTCCCGAGACTCAGATTGCATAGCAGTATCATATTTTTCTTTGTTAACTGTAAATTTAAATGCGGCTGTTTTTTATAAATAATAAATGTAACACAAGTCGAATTTGTACTTTTAACATTATATAAATATTTAGCTTAAAATTATATTTTAAAACATAAGAATTATAGATGAACAAGTAATTATTTATCCTTCAAACATTTATTTTTGATTTTTCACAAAATTATAATTACAATAATATAATATATAATAAATGGCAATATTATTTTAAATAATGTGATTATAACAAAAATAAACATTATCAGAACCATTATGATAGTCTATAAAAAATACTTGAAATAATACATAACAAGAACATTTTAATTTATTAGGAACATGATTAAATAAGAGAAATCTAAAAAAAGATAGGCTTACATAGATAGCCTACATGTATTAAAATACAATAATATTTTTTAAATTGCAATAATTAATTACAAACATGGAACATGACCATAATCAAATTAAAATTAATTAAATTATTTTAAAAAAATTAAAATTATTATCGTATCGCAGGTTTCGAAAAGGGTGCTACAAAATATATTTCATATTACTTGACAGTGCGTGAAAGACAAACTGAACACAATTGCATCTTTGAACTTAGCGTATTCATTGTATTTCTCATTATCATCAGAGATTTATTCACAAATCCTATAGACAAATTAATAGTGTAGGAAGGGTAGGACAAAACATGCCTAGCTACTAAACAAAATAGCACTTTTGCCCATCACTAATTTACTTGGTGCCTGGACTGTAATAACTTTTATGCAAACCGGTTATTTAAAAAGTCGTGTTTTTTGCATGGTTACTGAGAAATTTTTTAATGATACAATAGACGCATTACATATATAAACACACAACCGTGTCAGGTTTTCCATCCAAAAACCATCTCAATTAGGTTTTTCACTCAATAACCGTGTATGTTGAGTTTCAGTATTTTTTTAAAGAAAAAAGAAAAATATATTATGTATTGTCTTTACTATGAAAAACACATTACCTACTTTCGCGTGCTAGTCAATTTGAGGTATATCAGTCAATATATCTGATATTTTTATTTTCAATTCTTTTCTAACTTCCCCTCATTTTTATGTTTTGGATTATTAATATTGGGCATAGAATAAAGCGTGTTGGTGCAAAAAATACCTAAATTGACAAAGTGCCATTTTTACCATTTATATATTTAGAAAAATAAATGTTTATCTTTGCAGAAACGATTAGGAAGATCTACTTCCTTGAGTACCAAGACGAAAACATAGATTAATAGATCACATAGATACAACTTAAATGCACCGATTACCGTATGGTACGTGATGAAATCATAATCTGTTCCACTGATTCATCTGTGCTATGGATTCCTCTTTTCAATAATCTAACCTAAAAGAGGTTCTTTTGTAAATCTAAACTACAATATCAAAAAATGCAATAATTTAATATTCATTTAGCGGTTAAGTGGTAGCTAATTATATTTCTAAAAGTTGTAGAAAATCAATTGGAAAATGTCTCTACAAAGGCTAATAAGCCTGGTAAGTATTAGGCTTATAACCATAACCTTCACTAGGTTTTGTTTATAGTCTGATATTGATATCTTGCAGGTTTTAGTATAATAATAATTTACATTGTGATTTTAAAACAATATATGTTAACGAAAATTAAGTGTTTAAGCTATAAATTTAATTAAATGTAATATAATTAGGTACATTTCTAAATATATTTTTGTCAATTTCTTCACCAGGCGCTTTATTATATGCTTAGTATTACTAATCAAAAATATGAGAGTGGAGATATTGGAAAGTTAAAACAAAAAGAAAAGTGACAAACATATCATAATGACTAGTTTGCAAAAGTAGGTAACAAGTTTTCATTGCGAAATGATTAATGGTTTTAAAAAAAAAAAAAATAAAGGAACCTAACTATAATGGTTATTGGAAACCACAATTTTTTCTACAACTAGTATTAACCTTATTATGACAATTAGGTTAACATACTAAGCATGGCTTAGTGGTTGGTTAATGACTTAGAATTATAACTTATTGTAATAAATTAAATCATCTACAGGTAAATATTGTATTTGTGTTAGCATGTAATAATTTCACAAAAATACTTTGAGCATTCCAACTACGTTCCTATTCACCCAGACTAATCCAACAGAATTTATAAAGATTATAAATAATATACCCTAAGACTTTCTAGCCTATAGGACTGTTAGGACTAATTGTACAATTAAAAACCTAACATGGTTTACTTGAAAAACGTAACATAGTTTTGTGTAAAAGTATGATTGATGATTAATTAAATGTAATTAATTTTAAAAACAGTAGAAACTTTTTTTAAAAATTATCTTTAGAACCTAACATCCATTTCATGGCTAATACAGAGTCAATTGTAGCATGACTGATTAGTGATAGAGGACCAATTGTCATGTGACAAATTTGTAATATGAGACCAATTGTCGCAGGACTAATATGATATGGTTAAGGCTTGTATAGATATGTATGCATTGTATAGATATGTTTGCAATGGACTTAGTGTTATTAAGGCATTGATTTCTAATTGTAAACAGTGAATTAGGCCTCTCGTACTAATATATGGAACTATGTAGGTATCTTTCAATTTAATAAGAAAAAAAATATCTGATTTATGTAAAAGTGACATAAGTTTTGCCTTGTGCTAATTGAACAATACTATTAGTAAGGTATCCATCCCAGCAAAAGTCACAATTAATTGACCAACTATTATAACGCATATAAATAGTCTAATATCCAAATTACTACTTTGCAATTAAATCACCTAAATTTTTCATTTCAGATTCGTAGACAAACGTCAGTAAACAAGTTTGGTGCATTACTTCAGACCATGCCAAACAACATCGTGATCGCCAGATATTGTTTCCTCGATAAGTTTGACCCTCCATACTTAGAAAGTATGAAGCCAAAAATACCTATTTATGATACAGTCAATGTGCAAATGAAAGGACATGATTTCGCAGTGTTAGAAAATTACCAAAAACTGGTTTATCAGATTGCTAAAATAATGGATTTAGACGTGGAAAATGGGTGAGTAGGTATACAGAGTGTCTACAGTTTTACAAAATGCCTTGATTCAGTGATCATTAATTTTTGTTTATCACACTCAGTGCTGATAAGAGTGAAGAGTGATTATGTTCAGGAGCATGTCACTGGGATCCCAGGGAAGGTTGCACTGTTTATGTTACTTATCAGTTTGAGCTCAGCTCTTGTATGAGGTTGTTTATATGTTGTCAGTGTGGTGAGGTTAAGTTTATTGTTATTTGTATAAAGTTGGTTTCCCACTAAATTGTTTACTTTTGTTCTGGCTGTATATATTGTTTTTGTTGTAAATTTTTCTCTACCCATAATTGTAAATAGATATTTTAAGTATTTTTAGTTATATATTGAACAATGGCTAATGTTTTAACATGTTTTAACTAACGGCTATGTTTACATAGCCACGAACTTCAAGATGAAATTATTAAATCTGAGTTCTCTGAAAGTGATAAATCAAGTGATGAGTGCTCCGATAGTGAGGAAGATGAAGCCGTGAATGCAATTTGGACAACACACACTTCTGGACTTAGACAAATGTCTCTTACAGGAATTGGCGGTTTGTTATTATCTATCCCTGGTAATAATAAACTAATTGATTGGTTTTATTTACTTCTAGACTTGGTGTTCTTAGAGAATATCTGCAAAGAAACCAATAGCTATGATTTAGAATTGTTCTGTGGCCCCAAAACTATTGAAAAGTCGAGAATAAATCATTGGAAAGAACTTACTGTTTCTGAATTGAAATTGTTTTTAGGATTACTGCTTCATACATGAACTATTAGAATGAATAAACTGCAGGACTATTGGAAGACTCACAGGTTGTTCTACTTGCCTACATTTAGTTACTACATGAACCGTGATCGGTTTCGTATAATCCTTAGATGTCTTCATTTCTCACCTGTTGCAACAGCTGACAAACCTGAGCCTACAGAAGATCGAATTTTTAAAGTTAGGGCCATAATTGATTATTTTCATTCTAAAATGAATCCTTCAAAAGAACTTTCCACTGTTGAGGGAATGGTGATGTGGTGAGGAAGACTTAACTTTAGGCAATATGTGAAGGGAAAGCACCACAATTATGGCATAAAGTTATACTCTGTAAATGAACTAGAGGGCCTTCTTTTGCGTTTCACTGTGTATGGGCGGGGCAAATGATACTTGCTCAGGAAAAGGGCATACAAGTAAGGTTGTGTTAGGACTAATGAATAATTTTGTGGGTCGTGGACATTCAGTACATATGGATAATTTTTATAATAGTTTTATTCTAGTTTCTAAGCTTCTGAGGCGTAAGACATATTGCACTGGGACCATAAAACCCAACAGAAAAATAAATCCTGAATAAGTCGAGAATGCTGTCTCGAAAAAAGAGAGACAATTGTAAATTATAGTGAAGGGGTAATAGTTGGCAAGTGGAGAGATAAGCGGGATTTACTTGTCATTTGATTTTAAAAATGACATGACTAATGTCACGAACAAAAGGAAACATATGAAAAGGAAACCTAAGCCTATAATATTTGTAATGCCCACATGAAAGGTGTTGACAGACTGGACTAGACGATATCATACTACTCATGTTGAATGCAAGACAATTAGGTGATATAAAAAATTTTTTATACATTTTTTGCAAATGATAATGGTCAATGCATACTATCTGCATAACATGAATTATTAGACACTAGTCAAATGAATTTATATGATTTTCCTCTAGGTGTGCTAAAAGAACTTCTGCCAGCAAGCGAAAAAGAACTTATGCTTACCCCTAGATGCAACACTGTTCACTGCATAATGGAAACAGAAGAGCGAGATGCTAAAGGAGAAAAGACTGTAGAGTTTGTTACAGAGAAGGAAGAAGAAAACAATTTATTTATGTGCTGTGTGCCCGTGTAACCCAGGGCTTTGTAAAGTTGACTATTCGAAAAATTTCATAAAAACAAAAAATAAATATTTGGGTGGTAGGTAGGGCTGTAAATATTAAAAATATGAATGTTTATTATATTTTGATTATTTGAACTGCGAGAAAAAGTTATAAATAATAGTGTAGTTCTAAATATAACGTAGAAACGGTTATATAAGAATGACGGTTCATATAAAAGAATGATGGATATTATATTCTACGTACGCATTAGAGACAACTCTTATGCATTTTATGTAGCTGTTCTATATATCCTGACATCAAATAGCACGTAAAAAAAAAAATAAATAGCTTTTGACATACATAGTATTTACTTGTAATCATAGCAGTGAACATGTTAAGGTAAAACCATAACATTTTGCATATTGAATTATTTTCATGACAAACTGACTAACTTATTCTTTTCCCAAACAAAATGTAAAAACCTGAACATTTAAAAATTATATATAGTAAATTAGTGATTTAAAAATAAGTTAAATGTCTAAATATTTTAATGTACAGGTGTTATACTTGACACAAACATTATTTGAAATAGCAAATCTAAATATTGTTATAAAATTGAAATAATGTGGTTTAAATTTGATTAATATATTTCAGTTTTTAAAAAATTACTGGTAAGAAAAAGTATAAATGAGGTTTTATATATATATATATTATATCATGAAAATAATATATATATAAAACATTATATAGACTGTTTATAACTTAAAATTTTTTTCCAGTTGGGCAACTCCATCTCAAATAATAAAAGTGCAAAAATATAAACCTCAAAGTACAAACGTGGATGCAGAATATATTGTGCCAATATATGAACGCAACATACAAGTGAGTATATTATTTGTTTAAACAGCAATATTTAAAAAAATTAATAATTTTGAAATTGTCAAAACATTACTTGAACTTGTAATAATGCATTTATATGAACTTCTTAATAACTGACCTTTTTAAAACCACACGTGTACATTATTTATATTCTGGCCGCAAGTTGAAACTTTTCAAATCATTTTAGATAAAAACCTTTAAAAGGTGTGTTGTTTCCCAAAATACATATTTAATATTAGTTTTTATTTTCCAAAATACACATTTAATGTTAGTTTATGTGTAAATTACTACTGTGAAAGCTCCTAATTTGGTTTTAGTTAAAAAAAAATGATATACCATAAATAGGCTATTGTTTGTAGCAGCTGTTTTTTTGAAATAATTAAAGAAAATATTGCAATTTGAAACAAATAAAAAATTCCAAAATAATTAATAAATAATTTTTAGGAATTTCATTTCAGATTGTACACTTTTTAACACTGCTTGTATATTAAGAAATCCTGACTAATTTAGAATTAAAATTAATCTTGGTCCACTGTATCTGAACACTTTCAGAACCTTTAAGTAAATCATAAAAGAAAATGGTTCCATATTGTCTGTCCAGCATTAACTCAAATATCTAGGCTCCTAGCCTATTAGAAATAATATAGCAGTTGCAAACAATTTTTTTTTTTTTGGAGAGTGGAAATGAAATGGGTTAGTTAAGTATTAATTATTGCTGATACAAAATTTATATTTTGATTTTAAGAAAAAATAACTTATAGTGTGAACAGAAAAATAGAAAGTCTATGTTGATATAATCATAAAAATTATTTTTATATAATAAAAATAACCTAATCACAACTATTTTACAGCAAAACAAAATAAGATTACCACTCTTATTTAATTTGTTCAGGTGGTAGACATGCCATCAACATCGGCCTCAATATTTTTAGAAATGATCCAGACTGCTTTACCCCAGGGTGTGACGTTGTCTGTACACGAGCATCAGCATGAACATGAAGAGATTCGCTATGTTCCAGATTACGAAATTAAGGAATTAAAAACACAACTCTCCAGCTTAGACTCTTCTAAGAAGAAAAAATAACTTCAAAATGATTTTTTATAAAAATAATTAATTTTGTAATAATAGTATTAGAAAATGTATACAGGATTTAGCTGTATTAAATATTTATTTTAAAAAATGAACAGCTTATTTTAAAATTTTTGTTTATTTGACAGTGAAAATACTACGCAGCTTCTCTATGGAACAATGACAAGCTTTATTCATGACTCAGGCTTTATTTGGTTTTTTTCCAATTTATTCAAACTATACAACTTTCTTTTATTTCAAATTCTGCTCTTTGAACTCAGTTATTTAAATCTTCAAATATGTTTTTGAAAGTTCAAAATCTACAAAGCTGATTTTAAAACGTTAGGTCTTATAGATTTTTTTGTCAATAGCTCCTGAATTGGAGTAGGAATAGATTTGTGCTGTTAATTTTAGTTTTTTTAAAAATTCATTACATTTTTGCCTAGCTGCTATCCAAAATTTAAGACTTTTCGGTAAGAAAATTTCGTTTCGGAAAATATTTCAAAACAAAGTTGGTTGTCATTAGGTCATCAACCATTCAGTACTAAAATTTCAAAATAAAAGTTTAAACTTACTGATAGATTTTCCACTGTTTTACTTCACTCAGACTATTCAATGCTTCAAGATCACTTAAAGCAACTTGATCTGCAAAACAACACTTTGGATATTCAAGTGAAATTAGACTGGTATTATTTACAAAAATCCCACATTTGTCAATAGAAAATTTATTTATATACATTTTAACAATCACAGTTATAAAAAAATATAATCTACTTATATATAATCTAAAATAAAATTGTTGTAATAAAAAAAATAACAATACAATATTAACAGTTTAAAGGCTATCATTAAATATCTTGCCAAACTGAGGGATTTTGTACTACAGTTATATACAGTAGAACCTTGGTAATCCAAACTCAACATAGGCAAAAATAATTTTTACAAAAGTAGTCGAAATTTTTCATGCGAGCTTTGGTGCATCGGGAGTATAAGTGTTCTGAAATGTCTGAACAGTATGTTCAGACATTTCAGAACACCTATACTTTTTTTTAAATAATTTATAAAAAATAATTTTTAAAATAATTTTAAATGTTCTGAATTTAATAACTTATGTTTATTATTTATAGAAATGATATTATGCATAAAATAAAAATGCATAAATAAATAAAATTCACTCAAACGGTTTTTGAATAATACTCCCTCAAATCAAGGTTATATATAAAATATCACTGTACATTCACCTTTTTTGTCTTGTGTGTTTGCATATAAAACATAATTTTTTAATTTTTCTCTTTCCATCTGAATAGTAATTGGTTGCTTGCAGCATAGGAAGTGCTGCGATGTTAAGACACAGTGGGTGTGCTTTGTACTCATAAGGGTTTTTGCAGTCTCATTATTTTCTTACATAATGCAAAACATAACAAATGCAACAATGCAAAACAAAGATTTGCCTAATCAGCTGTAACCTTAAAACTAAGTGGTGTTTTTGTGCAAATATTGAATACTAAAAATTCTGTGAATATCGCTGTATAATTGTCAAACCACGTCTTCAGAATTAACACTTTGCTAGTCATATATTTTTGTTACAACAACATTTCAAAGATTGACATCAAAATAATTTTCTTATGTTGTTAAATAAAAGGACTTTGTGTCACTTTATTTTGTAGGCTTATCATTACTGTATTTCTAATGACAATTTAAGTAAAATACTGTAAAAATAGCCTGTTATTTGCCACATTTATGTGTACGAGGTGTAGCTTTTAAATAACTAGACTGACGCGGCGGAACAAGTGCGCATACACCAACCGCCATTGACCGACAGCTGTTTAGTGCGAAGCTTTCTCTTCAGAATGAAGTTAGTCTCGTTTGTGTAACCAATACCATTTAGTCATAACCTTCATTTCTGTTAGTGATGTTATTCTGTGTTGCCGGAAAAAATGGTTAGTGTAATAATAGAGTAACAAATTGTTGTTAAATTTCACTTCAAACTTGAAAAAACCACTACTGAAACTTATAATTTACTGAAAGAAGTGTATGGCAGTGAATGTTTATCGCGGGCACGTGTTTTAGAATGGTTAAAGCATTTTCAAGATGGCCGACAAGACGTTGAAGATGATTCGCGGCCAGGTCACCCAAAACAAAAATGGAACCCTGTTATCTTGAGGTATGGAATACTACCCTCTGAAACTGCCCCTTTGTAAATTATGAATATCGTTATTTTACATATGTTCACACTTCTGTTAAATCAATATATCAGGATCTGTCAGTCAGCTAAAAATAAATCAATACTGAATTAATATAATTAATTGAATTTACTTACTATACAAAATTTTTGACGCTATACTTTTATTACCACAACTTTCAGTTAATCAAGATATTTAATGAACACCTGTATATCCATGAATTCTTTGAGTATTTTGTTTGCTAATGAAACTAAGAACACATAAATAAAAAAATATAAAAAGGTATGTGAAGAGGGAAATCCAGGCATCCATGAATTTTTTGAGTATTTTGTTTGCTAATGAAACTAAGAACACATAAATTAAAAAATATAAAAAGGTACGTGAAGAGGGAAATCAGGCATCCATGAATTCTTTGAGTATTTTGTTTGCTAATTGAGTATATAAAAAGTGCGTGAAGAGGGAAATTTGAATTCTTTGAGTATTTTGTTTGCTAATGAAACTAAGAACACATAAATTAAAAAATATAAAAAGGTACGTGTTTTACAAGGAAAATAAGGTATTTCATTTGCTACAAGGCAAAAAGGTAGTATATAAGCATCATCACCTGGATCCTGGAGAGGATCGAACACCAGTCCTCAACGTTCTTACCAGAGATGGTAAACGCTGTATTAATAGATAAGGCAACATAAGATAAATTAATTATAGGCTGTTATTGAAAACATTTAGGTTACTACACTAGTCCAATATTACTAAACAGAATTTCTGAAAATTACTAATTGGTTTTTTTTTTTTTTTTTTTTTTGGTGTTTAACGTCTGACTATTGTGCACACTTGGGCTAATGCAGACGATAGGATGATTTATAGCGTATGAAATTGCCAAGCCCTCGCCGGGAATCGAACCCGGGTCCTCGGGGTGAAAGTCTAGTACGCTATCCACTAGACCACCGAGTCGGCAATTACTAATTATGTACTATAGTAAAATTTATTTAACAGTAACCTGCATTAGGGTCCAAGGTCCAAGCTATAACACCATAAAAAAGTTATTTTGTTAAGAACTGAGACTTATATGCCAAAGATAATAACAGCCTATCACCATAATCACAGGAAAGAGTCAAGTAGTGGATGCTTAGTAAAACTACAACTACAACATGTAAATACAAAGGTAACATTTGTTTACCAACAAGACTAAAATGAAAGAGAAAAGAAATGTTGTACATAATAGTATATATACTTAAAAATAATACACAACACGATATGTCAAATATACTGTTTTAAACTGTCTAAACAAGTTTTTATTTATAAAAAATCTGATAAACAAAGACTGCATTGGTTCCTGGTCGACAATTACTTTACTGTCACTATGCTGCAGTTTGCTTTTCTTTGACATACAAGATTAGTTGATGCTATATAATGCTAGTGGTCTCAGTCAGTAATGTTTGTTAATAAAACATTAATTCTGTACAATAGGCCAACTTTTGTCATCATGGAAATTACAAAAAATTCTTTTTTTAATTTTGAAAAATCGTTTTTGATAAGCTCAAAGTTCGAATAAATACGATCTGAATAACCATGTCCCAGTGTATTAGCAAACTTGTACCTCTGACTCTTTCGCACCAGTATCAAAAACAGTTTGCCATCTAAAGTTTAGGACTAACCTAAGTAGTTCAAGAAACAGTAGACCCCACAGCATATTTCTAATTAATATAAAGAATACTCTGTGACAGTGCTCACATCCTTTTCCACCAATTTAACCAACAGCCCTGATATTTACAAAAAATGTTAATGGACCAACTTGACTGGAAATTTTCTGTGTATGAAGCTGTCAAAATTATAACAAGTCTTGCCATTCAGCCAGTATTATAGTAAATATCTAACAACTACACTTTTAAAGTTAAATCAGAGCTTATCATCTTGAAATGGGAGTAAATGGGAACAAATCTTATATATCTGTCTTTCAGGCTTTATAAAAGTACCTTTGTACCAAATTTAAAAAAAAACTGGTCCATGCATTTGGCCAAAACTGTACACACGTCATCATTAAATCAGAGGCTGCTGTCTTAAAATGGAAGTAAATAGGAAAAATGTTAAGAATACATCATTTGGGCTTTATACAAGATATCTTTGTACTGAATTTCAAAACAATTGGTTAATGCGTTTGGTCAAAACTGTGTATACTATTTACTGTAAATCCCAGGTCATCATTTTGAAAATGAATTAAATGGGAAAAAACCTATACTTACATCATAAAGGCTTTCTGTAAAGTACCATTGTGCACAATTTCAAAGCAAAATTTTGGTTAATGTGATTGGCCAAAATTGCGTACACTCATCATCATTAAACAAACAGAAGCCATCTTAAAACAGAAGCAAATGGAGTAAAACCTTAAATATACATCATTTGGGCATTATACAAGATACAAGGTACCTTTGTATTACATTACAAAACAATTGTCCAAGCATCTGGCTAAAACTGCATACACTCGTTATTGTAATTCAGAGGCTACCTCTTGAAAATAAAAATTAATAGGAAAAAATCTTACACGTTGTTTGAGCTTTATGGAAAGTACTCCATATCAAATTTTAAAACAACTTGTGTGTGTGTTTGGCCAAAGCTTATACAAAATAAACACAAAACAAATGCTGAACAGAACAGCTGAGTTAAAACAGAGATCTCACTCCGCTCGGAGAATTAACTCTACTGCAGACACAAAAAAATAATTAAACTTTTGTCTTTATTATTCTATGATTCATCCTAAATGTTGATGTACTTTCAAAACAATGTTTGATGGTGATTATATATTATTATGTTTATGTTTGATCAATACCACTTTGTAAATCAGTCACAGACTAATAGAAATAATCAAAGAAGTTAGTCATTTAAAAATTTTCTGAAAACAAAATTATTAAACTCATAAGTTTTAAAGTAGTACTATTTTAGAAAGCAGATTAACCGAAATGTCCTTTTGGGCTACATATGTATATTCAACTAAAGTGCATGTGATGTAATTGTCATGTGATGAGATTTTTATATCAGTACTCATTTTACCTGCAAGGGTTAGGTTCTTGCAATATCCTGCAGATAACAAAACTATAAGACAATATAAAAACATGGGTTTAGTGCAGTATTACCAATTTCTACAGGATTGGAATACTTTCAAATGAAATGACAACAACTAAGATAAATAAATTGTGATTTATATCATGAACACTACAGTCCTTCATTTTGTACGTTTTAGCAATTGATGCTACACTATTAATATTTCTTATTTTAACTGAAACCTTTATCTTTTTTGATAATATCAATACAATTATTTTTCTCTTGACAATTTCTTTACTACAGGAAGAATTATGTAAACATTAGTGTGTAAGGTTCACACAGCCAACAGCTGAAGCAGACTAATGGTATTATGAATAGTTTATGTTTAGTGATAAGAGTAAGGAGCTTGACCTATGAGAAAGCAGGACAGAATAGGTTCAATTCTTGGAAAAGTATCAAGTCCACTTGCTGTTAACTGTTATATCAATTCTCACACCAACCCTGTTTGTTATACAAACAGTTTTAGCAAAATGTGTGTGTGTGTGTGTGTGTGTGTGTGTGTGTGTGTGTGTGTGTGTGTGTGTGTGAGAGAGAGAGAGACAGACACACACACACACACACACACACACACACACACATAATTTCATGTATTTAGTTTTTGACACTAAATTAATGCACAGTTTTAGGCAATGTTTACCTATTAGGTTTTTCACATTAATAAACAAAACTTAGTCATAGAAAGAGGTGAGAGAAGGAGAAATATACTCTTTTATTTGAAATGTTGAAGGTAAATTTAACCAGTAGTAGCTTATGAGTTTGCAAGAAAGGTACAACCATCTGAGGTACCATCTGAGTCCCTCCCACTCCTTCCTAAATTCCTAAGTTAATTACTCAATTTTTTCCATCCCTTTAAAAAAAATATTACATTGTCTTCTAAATCAATTACAAGTGAACCACCATGAATAGTGAGTATCATGAATAGTTATGATACTATTCATATTACTAATTAATTAATGATTATAATATATACATACTTTCATCACATATATTACATATACTACAGTCATGTTAGCTTAACATTATTTTCTCATTCATTTTCTGTGCTACTTTTCTATAAATGCAGTTTATGGTAGAATATTATTAATCCAGACTTGTAGATGACTGAAAATATATGTTAAGTTTTTAAAAATCAGACAATGTTTGCTCAAATGTTAAATATGAAAAAAACAAACAGATTATGTATCTTTTAACTTCATGTTTTATCAAATCTAAATTAACTGATTTTCAGAAATTAGGAAGATATTGCACTTTTTATTGATTTGAATATAAGAAATATTATACCATTTAATTTATAATCTTCTTTTCTTTGACATTTTTTCTGGATTATCCAGACATCTGGCTTACTGAGAGTCTATTCTATAAAGTTTTGTGAGTGCACAAAAAATCGAGGCCAGAATCTGTTACACAGCCACAAAGTGTAGGCTATCAAACACCTTCCTAATAACTTGTTGAGAAATAAATATGATGAGTATGCGATAGCCTACAGAATGCATGTTAGTGACATGATTTAAAACTTGCTTTACCATCAACTTTTGATACCATTATAATTAGTAAATGGTTTAGTTAAAGCATAAAATTAAGTGGTCATCACATCATTAATGGTTTGCACATTATAATAGTAGTGCTAAATGGATTCCAACCGAAATTAGTATCAACTTTGACACCCTAAATGTTCTACAAAACTTATTTTGAAATGTCCGTTATCCACATATTCTTCCACAAACCAAATGCCAGGACCATTACTCAAATTTGGTACTAGGAACAGATTGTCAATATCTAAAATATTTTTTTAAAAACTAAACTCACTGTATTAATTCAAAAAAGCTAAATGTTTTAACTATTTTAACATCTGCAGTCATATAAAGACCCTCAAAACAGGTTGTAGTTCTAAGCTACCTACAACTGATAAAAAAATCAAGCCCAATTTTTAAAATGTTTGTCAAGCCTCAATTTTGATTTTTATGCCGATCACAAAACTCTCTCTGAATACTAAAGTGAAAATACGCACCCTAAGTAAATCATAAAATTAACTTTAAATGTTGTAAGGACAATACAATTACAAAATATCTAAAAGTTATTGATTCTTATTCCAATGAATCAATACTATTCACTAAATCTTTAACATAAAAATCCAAGATAACTCATTTGTGTCTAAAAATTTATATAACAAATTGCACCTAGAATAAAAAACCCACTTATAAAATATTTTAAAAATCAAGTAACAGTATAAATTTTAATAATTTATATAAAAATATATATTCTTTTATAAAAAAAAACTCTATAAAATTTCTAGCAAAACTAAGTTATTATAAACTATTTTCTAGATAAGGCACTTTGTACTTAAACTGTGTTATGGCAGTAACTTACAAATACAACAGTCGATGTAAGAGAGATTTCAACACAGTTTTCAAACCACTCCAAAATGTACAACTTTGATTTTTCCTGTTTCCTCGTCTTCTCGCATGTCTGAAAATAAAAAATATGGATACTGAACAAAAATTAGCAAAATGTAAACAAAAAGTGGTTTTGCTATTATTACTTATTCAAATAAATAAATTCTGTTACTAACTACATTTTGTAAAAAAAGATTTAAAAAAAAAACTTCCTGGTTGCCTATTTCAATTTGTTATTTTTTTTTTTAGGAGGTAGTTAACGTCTTTACTCTGTCAGTTAAATTAATGAAGATGGGTGGTTCATGAAAAACTGTAATAATTGTAAAAATAATGTATTTGTAAAAATGATCTGAAATATTAATATAAACTAAACTCCCCCTCACAGCTTTGGTCACTAACCTCTACTCTCCCATTACTTCATGGCCTCTAAATAAAAAAATATAGCTATAATAATTATAATTAAAACTTTAATTATTTATATTTCACATAAATATTAGATTAAAATACAATTATTAATCATTTATTTATTATTATTTCTACTTATAGTAAAAAAAGCTAGAAACCATATCAATTGAAATAGGAGCAGCAATACAAATGGTACAACAGTAAATAAGCATTTAGACATAAAAACAATTTTAACCTTTATTTTCTTGAAAAACAAGCTGATGATATTTACCTTGAGATGTATTGATATTTGTCAACGCAGGGTGCTTACTAGCTAGATAGACAGACATGGCGGATGGCGTTAGGCCTGGTTTTAACCTTGGCATCATGGCTCCTAGAGGCTTGTGTGGTCGAGCAAAATAAGTCGGAGGTAATCCTACAGTGTTTACGCTTGCCAGGCGGGTTTCTTCATCATCATCGCACAAGAGCGATGGCTCTTCCTACACGTAAATTGCACAATTTTAACACCAACTGGAAACATATGATGTTTTATACTCTTGCAACATTTATATTAACTGTAGTGCAGTTTTTCTACAGTATACAATTTTATTTTAGTTGATGATCTGTACAGTTGTGCCACAACGTAAACTTACGCTTCATTACTACATTGTTTTTGACATTGTCATTTATATTTATATTGTTTCTATGATGTTAATAAGGCATTAGAAAGAAAAAAAATGCATAATAAAGCATTTTCAAGGCATTAGAAAGTAGAAAATTGTTTTCATCACCTAGCAAACAAGAGAGTAATGGTTGTGCTTTCCTCTGTTTCTGGTCAAAAAAAAATAAAATAAATAAATAAATAAAAATAATAATAATAAAATAGACCAGTTAATCAGAAGACTAGAGGAAAGTGTCACTGTATAATTAATTTAAGAATAAAGAAGTTCTTAAAGACAGCCGAAGAGATGTCAAGATATCTCAACCTTCTGTCAAAAATGTTATAATTTAGCTTTGACATGGTTTATCTATCCTAAGCACCTTATTTTTACTATATTATTACTTCTATTTTAAATATATTATGAGTAAACATAAACAAATATATTATGAGTAAACGTGATAATGAATTAAGTTTAATTTCAAATTTTCATCTGCCAATCTGTAGTGGAGAAAGAAGATATCTTTATATCTTATATATAAGATTATATGGGCATAAATAGGTGATAGGCAGGAAATTAAGAGTTCCAGACTTGTTATAACCCTAATTCTTCAACTTACAGGTACTGTGATATGTGTGACCGTATCAGAGAATTTGACTTTCTGTCTTGTAGTAGGATTGCTTCGTGTAATGACAGGAAGTGGTGGGGGTATTGTATGCCTAGCTTCTTCTCTTTCCTCACTCTCCTCTTCTGAACTGGTGGAGTCGCAGCTGCATGAACACAATGACTGCGAACAGTCACAGTCGGACGAACCTAACAGAAAAAGTTTTAATCAACGTATGGTGTGAACAGATTTATGTAAAAACAAAACACAATCTACAATAAACATACTGTTAATAATATGTAAAAGAAACAACAATGTGCACAAAAAGTAACTTATTTTTGTAAGACAAAATTTAGATTATTTCATTTGAAATATATAGATAGGAGAATATAGACCGAGACATTTTCTACTCACCAGAGTGGGAACCGCACTCGGACACCTGATCTGCTTTCTCTAAAGCAGCTGTCGCCATAGTAACGTCCCCGACACTTCTGGCATAATGATGCAAATCCATAAAGAGATCATATTCGTTCAAGTCGATTGCTAGACGGAATGCCTTCTCAATTAACCGATATCTGTAATAACAGTGTAAGTCCATTATTTTTAATGGAGAATGAATTGTCCAAATCATGAAAAACAACATCAAAAAAAGAAATATAACTTAAACTATCTTTTTTACTCTCTACTAAAAGAAGTATAAAAAAAAGCCAGATGGTAACCAAATAGCAGAGGTATGCTGAGACTATGCATAGTCAGTGGAATATGCACCCAAAACCGAACCTATTGTTGTTGTAAGTGCAGCCATTGAAAGCAAAACAGAGGTGAGCTGCACTACGCTTTCAGTGGCCACACCTGCATTAAAAAAATAGGTTTAGTTTTGGATGTACTCTACTCCACATTTTGTGGCCACCACCTAAAAAAATAGGTTTAGTTTTCAAATTGTCAAGATGAAAACTAGACAATCTTGAGATTCTTAGAAGAACTAATCTTTATTCTCACAAGTCAACATCTAAAACTTGGTATCAGCTATAAAACAATTCATATCTTAGGGTAACAAATTTTAATTTTGTGTAATAAACAATGCTAATATAGTTAATTTTTGAAAACTGTAAATATCCAAGTTAAAAAAATTCTACTTCTAACGATAATTTGTTGTAAAACAAACATACCTGACAAGTTGATGGAAAAACCTCCTCGTCAAATCTCGCACAGGATCTCCAAACTCCACTTCTGTTGCATGGCTCAAAGGCTGTGATGGCACATGAAAACTTCCCAGTGCTGTTTCCAATTGAACTAATACAAGAACATTATAATTAGTCTGTTATATTTATACACAACAGTTTATTAAAAAAAAACTAAATAAAACTAAAGCATATTTATTTTATATTTTGATCTTCATTTCATTACCACAGATAAACCATTCCATGACACAGAAGAAACGTTCAACACCACAGACAAATTGTTACAATGATAAAGATTTTTATTCTTACATTGGCATAAAGTAGGTTTTTAGACAAGTATTGATATCAAAATATTGTTTTTGTTTTATTCTAGTCAATGTTACAGGCTTCCTAGTGGGGAAAAAGATTCTAATTGTTACATAAACAATTAATTCAAATTAAGTTAGTTCGATGTTTGATAAATCATTTTAAAATTATAAACTTTCATTTCATATTTTAAAGATTTTACCATAATTTATTTGGTAAAATAATTCCACCATTCCATCACAAATAAAAAATCTACTCTTTGTATATATAGCATCAAAATTGTTTACATTAAAGGAGGGTTTGTATTTCTGACACTAATGAAAGAAATATATATATATATATATATATATATATATATATATATATATATATATATATTAAAATAAGTAATAAAATTATTAAATAGTAAGGCAGTGTAATTCTTATTTACAAATAAATATTGAGTGCCTTGTAGATCAAACATACCTTCCCTTTCAGGCGTAAGAGGCAGTTTAAATATATGGTTAGCAATGAGATGCAAGCAAGCGAGACATATGGGTCCATTCGTCTCCCAGTTAAGGCTCAGCAGCAAGTTAACCCCACGCTCTACTTGGCCCACATTAAGGTACTGTGCAACAAGCACATCTGCGGTGAAACCTGGACCCTGCACATCATGAACCTGTCCACCACCGCCTACCAGTCGCAACACTGCCAGAGGACCCCTGGAATTACAAACAACTTCCTTTGAAAATACACTTGGTCTTTAGACTACAAATTGATAGTCACACTGATAGCTGTCTACTTTGTATTCCAAAATACAAGATAATATATACATTTTAAGAAAAACAAATTACAAATTTAGTTCCTGCTTCAAAATATGTTTATAAGATAATAATTTGTATTACGGTCAACATCAACTCTCACGGTCACTCAAGTTTTGGTTAAACGGGAAATAGTAAACATTCTCAAATACAATGTTAAGTTATGAAAACTGAATAGTCACAACATATAACAGATTCTCTCTGAAGTGAAAAATTAATAATACAAAAGAGTCTCACTTAACTAATATTCAGTTGTATCCAACATAGTAAAAGTTAAAAAAAGTTGAATTCTCCTAATATATTTTACACTGCATTTTTTGCTGTGAATGAATCTGGACTCAAAAGTAAACTGCTTCTAAGCAAAACACTGGCAGCTAAAGTAAAAACAGTGTCTGGTCACAAAAAAGTAAAGAATGAGTGACTATTTTACCTCGCAGTAATGCTACAGTAAATCACAAAATGAAACTTGAAATGATTGGCAAATCAGAAAATCCTAGAGCTTTTAAAATCACTACCAGTCAAATATTTTAACTAAAAAAGTGTGTGGATTTGCAGTGACACTTTTAAAGAATGTTTTTTTTTAATGAATTTATGCCAACTATTAAAGATATTTTGGAAGAAAACCATCTTCCAAGAAAAGCTGTATTATTGGTAGATAACGCGCCAAATTATCCTGACTACAAAGTTTTTATAAATGAAGACATCAAGGCGATGTTTTTGCTGCCAAATGTTAAAAGCAATGTGTGAACCAACTGATAAGGGTGTTTTAGAATCACGAAAGAAACTTTACTCTAGAAAACTTTTGACATCATTGAGTGTATTGATGAAAATGAAGACATAACAACAAAACTATGTCAAGTCAATCTGAAAGATGTAGCTGAATCCATTGCACAAGCTGAGAAGCTACAACACGTTAAATCAAGGAATGTGCTATTGGGTGAAGAGTGTAAATTTCTTTCATTTTAAATTAAATACACTGTATTTGTTAACTGTTACACAATTTACATTACACTTGGCTGCACAGTCTAAATGCAGTGAGGCAGTAAATATTTAGGTAATACAATAGAGGCCTATTTATCTGGACGATGTCAGGTGTCAGTCAGTTCTTATAAAACTGTTCAAACGCAGTATTTTTTATGTACAGCTGTTGTAGCTAGTTCATTGTGATAACAAGTGCATCAAAATATAAGTTTTTTTTAATGGACAAAAAAAACGTATTGTACATGTCAACAGTACTATAAATTGTTATTACATAAATACACACTCATCTATATTTTCAACTACATTTCTCCATTCTTGATAATTAGAATTTATTCCTGGCCTCTTCAAGTATGAAATATTGAATAGCGACTGTATTAAATTTAAATGTATCACATTCAGTATTCTTGATTAATTGCAACACTATATTGTGGGTGACATTAATGTTTACACAGACTGTGTGTTAATAAATATTTACTGAATCATCTTAAAAATAGTTTTACAAGATGTAGCAATTAAATAACCAGACTGGTGCTACAAAACATTTTATTGATCTCCACATTATAAAGTTTAACCCCTTCAATGTACTCTCTTTACTGATCCCTACAATGCTCCATACGAATTTTCCATTGTTCAAAGAAGTGCTGGAAGTTCACTTTTGTCAGTTTATTGAGAACCTCCATCGTTTTTGCTTTCACTGCTTCCACACAGTGTAATCTTGTACCTTAAGCTCTTATCTGACATTACAAAATAAGTTGGGCAAGTACGATGGGTGGTTCAACAAATAAGATGGCGAGTACGGTGGGATGCTTTATTTCACAAAGAACAAATTCGCAGACAAGGTGGAATGTGCAGGCACATTGTCTTGGTGAATTAACCAGGAATTGCTCTTCCACAAATAGGGGATTTTTCTCTTCTTACTTGCTTATGAAGGACAGCCAAACCTCGACATAATAATGTTAATTGACTGTCTGAACCCAGAGAACATAGACAATTCCACACGTCAAAAAAAAAAAAAAAAATCATTATCATGGCTTTTAATTTTGATTTGCTCATTCTCGCTTTTTTCTGCCATGGTGAGGTTGAGATCTTCCAATGCATCAATTGGCATTTTGTTTCAGAATCATAGGTAAAAAACCACAATTCAACACAAGCAATCACTCTGTCTAACAATTCGGACACTCAGATGATTTTTGCGAATCAATTTACCAACTTTCTGGATGAAGTCGTCCTGTTTTTAATGTTGGGAGTCATATAGGGCACAAGTCATCTTCAGTAGATTCACATCCCTCCTTAAACTTTTTAAACCATTCAAAAACTTACAAGCATGATAAAGATTCACTTTCGTACACTTTATTTAACATGGCATGGAGCTTCTGTAGCACTTTCTTCCAGTTTCACAAGAAACGTAAGATTAACTCATTGCTTCATTTGAACACTTTACATTTTTTTTTCGATGAGAAGCTAGCACAAGGAGCGATTACAATGAGACTGAGCGTTGTACAACCATGACCATTGAGCTTCGGAAGGGGGAAGAATAACACGCACATATATGTTCAAACCTGCTGCAGTGCACTTGCCATTTGCTGGTAGCAGCACCATTCCAGTTATTTAATTACCACACCTTGTATTTATACTTCCATATTATCCCACATCCATCTTGCTTGCTCATATCAATTAAGTGAAACTCTACTGAACACATTGATACACAAAAGAAAAATTTATAAGTTCTTTTACTTAAGGAATATGTGAAGAAAGGTCTTGAAAGACACTCTACAAAAAAATAAGTTTTCTCTACTAAACTTAATGCTATGAAGATTGCAATACCTTTCAAACAAAAGTAATAAGAAGCCATCAGACTGTGCGAACCCTGAGCACAGCAGCGATTCAGCTTTCTTGTTCCAACCAATATACAGCAGGGTGGGCTGATGCCTATAAAACAGTGAAGAGCAGAAACAAATTTAGCTACAAAAATCTTCAAAATATGTATTTATATTTTGTTGATAATCTACAATAAAACTAGTCTGTTACATTTACCATAGGCTCATTACCAGAAACACTTGTTCATCCTGACTTTACTTATTTGCAAATTTAAAGGTTTGCAATAACCCTTCATGAGCTAAAACGAATTATTGTAATGCATTACATTATAATTGACTGAGTTAAAAAAAAAAATGTTAGGGTGCTCTAAATTATAAAACCAACAAATATACCTAAGAAAGAATGCAATTTTGTTGAAATAATTTTTAATGAAAAAATAACCTTGCAAGTATACATTTAGATATACAGGGAGTGGCAAAAAGATCTGACTGTGTTATTAAATCAAAACAACACAACTATTTTAAGTGATACAAATTCTTTTATTACTTATAACAGCAAGGTGTACATATCAATTAATGAAAAACATGAAAGAATAACAGATTTTAACTTTTAAGATTTGAAGATAACGTCTTTTAATGATGCCCATCTTTTGCCATGCATTCTTCCTATCTTGCACTGAAGCTGTCAAACACCTTATCTAACATTTCATTAGATATGTTAGCGATTTCTTGGCTTATGGTTTCTTTCAGTTCTGCCACTGTGCGTGGTTTTTTATGTATACTCTGCCTTTAAGGAACCCCCACAAGAAAAAGTCACAGATGCTCAGGTCTGGGGAGCGAGGAGGCCAAACAATGTCCCCATTAAGAGAGAAATAACCAGCGGTCAGAAAACTTTTTTCTCAAAATAGCCATCACAACATTGGCTGTATGGGAAGTTGCCCCATTCTGTTGAAACCAAACCCTTCTGCAAACTAAACATCCTCTCCGAAGTTCAGGGATCATGAAGTTATTTAACATTGACAGGTATCGCTGTGAATTCATTGTAACAGTATAACCATCCTCCTCAAAAAAGTATGGATCGATGACAAAACTTTTCATTACTCCACACCATACTATAACCTTGGGACTATGCAGTGGTAACCTTTCATAAAGTGTTATTACAAAATAATGGATCCTGATTCGAAAAAGTTATGGGGCAGCATGCTTCGGCAGAGGCTCGCTTATCGCGTTAACAGAAATTACGATACATGTGATAAAGAAACCGCTTTTAAAATGACTAATCGCAATCACTTCACTAGTTTTTTTTCAGAAAAAGCATATGACTTAATATTAAATGTTAGTATATTTTTCTGGTATATGTACAACGGAAAAAATCCAAATTTTTCATCTGTAACCAAAAGCTCAGTAATATATAAGGCCTTATGCTATATGTTATGAAAATATAATCTAAACTGGAGTTGTCAGAGTTGGAGTGGTATACTGTATCATTTGTAAACCATTTATATGTCTTGAGTAATTTATATATTTTGCTTACCTAAAATAAGCACCCAGATCTAAAATTGTAGAAGGTGTGACATCTTCGCTGACCAGCTGCATCTTGACACATGCTAGTGAAGCATCAAAACACTGCAGTTGACTTCTTTCATTGGCCACCATGACCAAACAAGCATCAGGATGCCAGCACACCAGAGTTGGGATCTAAACATAATTTCAAAAATAATAGTTCTTGTAATTCAAAAATTTATTGAAAACAAATTAATGTATGCAAAAATATTGCGAAAACTGTCTAAAGTTTGATTAAATTATTTAAAAAAAAATCAAATGAGGCTTAGGAAACAAATAAGACTCAGGGGAAATTTATAGCAAATTAAAATAACTTATTAGAATTTATAAAATCATAAAATTTTAAAATGTTAAAATTATTTTTGGCAGGTAACTTATGCTTAGTTCCAAAACTAAACTTAGCAATCAAGTAAAGAGACAACTTACAAAAGCAGCCTTCACAATATGCGTTGCTCCCTTTCCTTCGTCAAACAGTACCAGCGAGCCATCTATACAACCTAGCAACAGTTTGCTGTCATCATGGCTGAACGCGAGACAGCATACATGCGTCTGCAGTGGAATACATGTAACAGATGTACGTTGCAATCGACCTTTAGTGATTTCGTATGAACAGCTTTCTACGGTCACCTCCCCCTGCAATGTTAAAAATACATTACTGTAAAATCCATTGATAAACATATTGTTCCACATATTGAGAAAAATTTATAATATTTAAAGTAGACTTTTACAATATTAGGTTGTCTTTATTAAAATCCTCTATAACAAATAGGAAAAGCCACTGAGCTATTAAAAGACACAGAAAACAATGTTTCATTGATTAAAAATGGTTCTGCTTCAAATACTGTAGCGTCAACAAAGTAATGGGAAAAATGGTTAAAAAATATGTTTGCTCCTGTTTCTCCGTTGATTTTAAGAGCTATTTATAAACTGTATTTGTAACAAATGATCTCATAGATGTAGGTCGTTAACAGTCTCACTTGTACATCGTTACTTTTGTTTATTAGTGCTATATGTTAATAGTTATATTGAGTTCAATGTAGTATTTCTTTATCTCCAGATCAGCAACAAATGTTCAGCCTTTTCACTGTTGCACCCATTCATTTACGTTCGGCCACTGCTGCAGTATAAGCGCTATGCTCGTAAATATAAGTTTTCACTATCCAACCTTATATGCTGCACCTATTTTAAAACAGTTTGTTTTATGATTTTGTCCTGATGCGTTAAATGCTGTTCACATGTGTGTAGTATTGCTTTAAATTGGACTCAGTAAAGGAAATGTTACAGTATACTATGAATACCTTTAAAGTAAAATAAAAATGCAAATTTCAACAAATTAGTGATAATTATGAATCAGCAATTTTCATTCTGTAAACAAAAAACGGTATAATCACTCTACTACTAGGCTCTTCATGTGCTGCTAACTCCACCCATGGACATATATGGAACAAACCTAACAAATAATTTAAAAAGTTAGTATTATTGTTTTGTTACTTTTGTAATAAATCTACAATAACTTTAGGAAAGTTATATGAGTTTATTTTATCTTTTTCTGATAAAAAAGAACTCTTGCCTGAGAAAAATAATGTTTTTCTTTCTTTAGCAGACTTAATTTAGCAAACGCGTAGCGCAGCTGTCATTACAATACATTTGTAAAAAGGTTAAAACTTGTTTGTGTTTTTAGTGTTTGTTTTGTGGGTCAATCACAACAGTCCATGGATTTTTTATTTTCTAAAATATCTCCATAATAATTATCAAATAGTGTTTAAAGATAACTATATAAATAAATAAAATAGATATTAAAAATACTCTGGTTACAAACATTAACAATGTAATCGCACACCTTCCTCGAGACTTTTTGTTCCACGCAGTGTATAAGGTTAGGCTGGATCTGACTGAATGTTATGCAAAGGGGGTCAAATTCCGTCCTATAATAACACATCAGCTCTGAGCGTGTACCATTAACACTGTACACGTGTACGTTGGCTCGGTCCTGATCCTTCACTTGAGGGCTCCATGGATAGACCTCATCTCTCGTGCATCGCCACCATATCAAAACCTACAACATTTTAAAAACAATATCCAAAATAACCCATAAACTTTAAAAATGTCTTGATTAATTTTTTATATATTTTTGGAAGATAAGTGAAAAACTGGAAAGTAAATAATGTTTTCATTAAGGACTAATGCTATGAAAAACTAATTCTGTGTGCTTGTTGTTATTACTTGCAAAATCTCAATACTTTTTTAAAAATATTTTACTTTCAATATTATAAATAACAATCTTAATTATATTAGAATGATATGGTAAAAATACATTTCCCATATTTCTGATCAAATAAAGTTAAATTTATATGAAACAATTGTGTAAAAATTGTACAATCAGAACAGGAGAGTTAATAATGTATGTCTATATAATTAGTTACAAAATGACTGCAGAAGAAGAACAAACATGAAAACAAAGATGTTTTACCCAAGTCTTATGTTACATTACCTAAGTTATATATCAATTAATTTTTTAATGCACAATATCTACTGTACAGCTGCAGAAGATTAAGTACTTACCATGTCCCCACTTGTATTCACCGACAGTTTTCTTTCCAGTCGTCTGCCTGAAGGTCCAGCCAGTTCTACAACTTGTAACTTTGCATCTAAATTGTTCCATTTCCGTACTGTTCCGTTCTTTAATGCTGGCTTTGTAAAGTACACAAGTGTCACTTGATTGTCATTGTAGGAACACAGAGCATGTGTATTGGTAATTACAACTGCATATAAAAATACTGTTGTTAAATTACTAGTTTAAGAATGATAGCAATAATATATACTTTCTTAGTTCTTAATGCCTACAGTTGAATAAATTTTTATTTAATTTGATAGAGAATTTTAAAAGAAAATTTATAGTCTGGTGTCTTCTTATGTAAGGTACTTTTAATTTTGTTATGGCTACAAGGTCAATTAAAAAAAAAAAACTTAGGAGGAAGTAAAAAAATGCCTGGTTTCTTAGTTAGAACCAAAGAAGTTAATTTTTAATTAAATTAATTTAGTTAATTAATTAAATTTAGTTAATTTTTGTTCTAGGGGAAATAAACACATGGAGACAGGACACCATACCCAAATCTATTTTATGCCTTTGAAATGTTAAATCGATTAAAATTGATTTATTTTGACCAAATGTAAACACTTACTTACCATCAGCCACATAATCAGACAAAAGTTTGCTGACCATAAATTTATCAAAAACAATTTCTGCAACATCTCCTGTAGCTATGTTTATAGTGATGTTAGCGATTACACCAGAGCTAAACATAAGCTGCACCATACTGCTGTCACGCCAGTGATGATGGACCACTCTGAGGCTGTCCAAGTAATCCTGAAAATATAACAAATTGAAATTTGTTAACATTTTCTTAAGATAAGTTATTACAGAAATGTATGCATATTTTTCAAAAAAAAAAACTAATAAAATAAAAATATATACAATAACAAATTTTATTTTACTGTAAGCTTAAGATTTTGTTTACTGTAGGCTACTTGTTATATAGCTTAATATATTTTTAACCAAAAAAAGGTTCTTTAGTAGCTATAACAGATTTACATTTACGTGTATGCCTATAAATTATTTTCCTCTGAATAAGATCACTACAGTAGGACTGGAAGACCCTGTCAAGAGGATCAAAGTATCCTAACCAAATTACCAAACATGGGAGAGGGGTGACTGGAATAATTGGAGAGGATGAGGCAAAGTTATTCCTTACAAAACAAAACTGAGAAGAAAATATAAGATACGGATACCAAAATAAATTTGCCCACTTTAACTACTTTTCTTTGCCTTAATTAAAAAAAAAAAAATACTATCATTAGTCTAATACAAATTTAACATTATAAACAACTAAGGTCAAACTTAATCAAGCTTTTTTTTGTTTTGATCCAAAGCCTTAATCAGAGATCTTAAATATATTTAGCCTGTAAACCAAAACTGGTATAAAAACTTCAGATTACCTCCAACTCCTTCAATGAGTCCTTCAGCTTGTTCGGCCTTTTCTTAGCAGGGGTCCAAATCATCCCCCGTTTCTCAACGTATGACTTCTTGCCAACAGTAAATAACGAATCTGACACATTTTTCTTTTCATTGTAGCTGAAAAGCGTTGTAGTAATATTAACAAAAAATTAAAAAAACTACTCGTCTCTTTTTAACCTACAAAGAATCAATGGTAGTGCCGTAGACATAATGCTAAGCAATCGTGAAACTTACTTTTGTACTTGAATGGTGGTCCTCTACTATTCATAATAGCCTATGTTAATTTTTACATACTAAGCAAGATTTACTGCTATTACTTATTACCTTAAAATATAAAAATTGTTATAACAAATCATTTAAAATAGTTAATTATTACAATATTAAAATTGTTTTTAAGAGTTTACCTTACCGTAAATGTTAGTCATGTAACCTTTAACTTATGATTTATGGTTTGGTTAAACTTATGGTTTAACTTATGATAACTTCCAACCATTAAAGTTCATAAAAAAATTAAAGTAAAAAAACAGTGTCTAAAAAGCATATTACAAAGTCACAGAGTATTTGTTTTTCTTTTTTTATGAGAAATATACAAGATTCTTTATATTACTATAGTAGGTCTCTATTAAAAACCATTTGCTTAAGTAAAAACTATCTTTTTTAGTGTGTGTGTGTTTGTGTTGTGTTTTTGTGTGTGTGTGTGTGTGTGTGTGTGTGTGTGTGTGTGTGTGTGTGTGTGCACTTAAAATAATTGATATGAACACTTAATAATTAAAATAATTGTACTTTTCAAACTTAAGCAAACTACAAACAATTAAATTTTAATTGCTGCCCAAATAATTCTGAGTAAAATATTTTATATATTCAAATACTGATTAATTTTCAAACATGAAAATTTAGTTTTAAAACTTTTAAACAGATACTATAACTTTATGTAAATATCATATGACAGCCTATTAATGAATACAATAAAAGAGCCCTGAACAGATTTTTGACAAATTTAATATTTTTAGTTTTTAGTAGAGATGATCCTATCAATGAAATATTGGTATCTGTGAAAACTGATACTGCTACTTTTCAATATTGGTTAAATAAACCTGTGAACTATGAAATAATGCTCTTGGTTCACCTGTTATGTTAATATTGCACCTTCACATAGGCTAATATTAACTTGAAAAAAAAAACAAACAAAAACTGCTATTAATACACCTATTTATCTACACAATTTTACAACTACTTGTACAAAAAACGTATACTGTACCAAATAAATATTATACCAACAAGCTAAAGCTGGTGGGAAAGACCTGTGGTGTGTATGCAGTTAGCAATATCAATATTTATCTCCTCTCAGTAAAGCCATACTAACAAAAATGTGAACTTTGAAAATTTCACAGTTAGTGTGGTATAGGTTAAATGTGAAATAACCTAATTAAGGTGTCAGATTGGTAGGTACCAAATTATGAATCCACTATGCAGGAACAGAGCAAGGTGATGCGATTCTTGCAGAAATTGAAAGAAATAGAGGCATGGATTGGTGGAACAGATTTCAGAAATTTTACTTTACAGTTAAAAACTCAACCATTCACTATTAAATAAATATGTAAAATCATACTATCTGTGAAAAAGTAGCAGTTCTGTGATATCATTAACACCTCTAGTTTTTATATTAGGTTTATTTAAGTAAGCTACCATTTACAAAATTATTTGCAAAGACAAAATTATAATGAGACATATAACAGCACTTTAATATACAATCGTAATAAAGATGCTGCAATCAAAATTCTGTAGTTTATATTATAATATCTGTACAACATAACCATGTTTTTAAATAAATCCTTGTTTAGTGAATAATCTCTGAATAAATTAAGTTACACACAAAAACCTATTTCAATAGTTTTAATTGGAATTTTAAATTTGCAGATTTAATGAAAGATGAACTGTTAACAGAAATTGAACTAATGAAAAGTGATATACACAAATTGAAGTTACAGAGCAGTATTGAGAAGGAACGATTCAAAAAGTCTTGATGGTAACTTTACAATCATAAAGTTTAGCTTGGATTTAAATTACTAAGTGCACCTCTGTTCACAAAATCTTACAAGTACTGTATTTCTCTTTCTTACACAAATCTATAGAAAACCTAAACAAAAAGCAAGATAAAAAATTTAGTTAAATAAATTTTATTAGCCCACTGGAATAAAAATGAACAAATTTTTGATTGATTAATTATCTTAATTAGTAACTGCTAAAGTGTAAACATTTATATAGTGATGAGAAGTACCTAATTAATTTAAATAACAAACATTTAGGGCTACATTTTAGATTATACTTCAGGGGCTTCTTACTTGGACTCGCTTGAATATAATTCATAAAAAATTAAGTTTTTTTGCCATTTCCTAGCTTACCTAAGAAGTAATTTGAAGGTTATTGGTCTAGCCTAAAATTTGAGTAGGCATTTGAATTAAAACAGGAAAAGAATAAATTAAGCTAGTACAATCATTTGGCTTCAAAACTTACCGAAATGCACCAAAATCTGTGTCTCGAATTCCTATTCCATCTTTAAGGCTCCAAAAATGCACTTCACTCAATAAAGTTAGCATTGTTTCAATTCTAACATAACCTCCTCAAGGCATTAGATCGTTGAATTAAAAAATGTAATGGTAATGTTATTACTTTTGTGCACGTAACTGGACTTGAGCATGTTTCAGTCTTTACACAGTATTGTTAATAATATAAATTGTGTAAATTATTAAATAAACTAATTACAGAATGTTTACAACAATGACACTGACACTGACACGAAAACATAATAGTAAACAAAGGCCAAGCGACAGTGATGCAAATATAAAATGGATATTCCCTACTTTTAGTACCCTCATGATTCCTTCAAAAAACAAACTTAAAAACATTTATTTGGGATTTTTGAAAAAGGTAGTATAGTTCTTGATAAATAAATTCACCCAAATTCAGCAGTTAAACAGTCTGAACGTTTGCTGCATGACATAAGTAAGATATTTTAGAATAAAGAAAAGTGTGATACTTTAGGACAAAAATAAAATATTCCTACTGTTGACAGTCAAATTCATGGAGGATAAGCTCTTATGTTACCATGGCAACTGTTACTTTTTACATTAACTAAGGCAAAAATTACGTTTTTGCTGGCATAAAAATTATGAGTTTACATTTTGTATATTTAACTAATTGTTTATCTATTTAATTAGTCATAATTTTTGGTATATTATTTAATTTTAATCCTTTAATTTATAATAAAAAAAAATGAGTATAAGATCTTCTAAAACATTAAAAGGAAAAGTGTTAGAGGGTAAGAAATGTAAAAGAATTAAAAAAAACTATTCCAAGCTTTAATAATAATAAGAATAATAATTGTTTAATATTAAACAAGAACAGATATTATAATTAAATGCAAGATTTATAAAAAATACAAAAGATATAATTTTTTACAAAATAATCAATTTTTCTGATAAACACTATTTTACACACACAAACCTATTTCAATAGTTTTAATTGGAACTTTAAATTTGCAGATTTAACGAAAGATGAACTGTTAACAGAAATTGAACTAATGAAAAGTGATATACACAAATTGAAGTTACAGAGCAGTATTTATGAAGAATTCTTGAGAAGGAACGATTCAAAAAGTCTTGATGGTAACTTTACAATCATAAGTTTAGCTTGTATTTAAATTACTAAGTGCACCTCTGTTCACAAAATCTTACAAGTACTGTATTTCTCTTTCTTACACAAATCTACAGAAAACCTAAAACAAAAATTCTACAATAATAATTATTGCAGACTTTTGTAACTATGTGATTTTAGGCAAAGAAAGATATATTGAAAACATGGAGAAGCAATATCAACAGCATATGGACTCTAAGATTATGAGTACACACAGTTCAATTCCTTCTATTACAAGTGCATCAGTGAGAAGTGTGCGACGTGATACAATTTTGTCTTCTGACATTAGTCCAAGAACCCTTCAATCGAAAATAACTTTGTCTGCAATGCAGGGTGATTCCAAATTAGAGTAAGTACAAAAATCTCAATTTACTCTGCGGATGGACAGGCCTTTCAAGTCCATTTTGTAAATTAATTGTAATTGTAGTTACATGTATGTTATATTCATAAAGCAAAAATCTTTACATGTTACGATATTTTCCAAGCATATAAATACATCTATGTATAATTAATTTTGAAAAGGACAGTTTTTATCAGTTGACAAAACCAGTGATAACAATTTTCAGTTGCATGTGACAAAACAAAACAACTATAAAAAAAGAAGAAAAAACCCAGATTAACACAAAGAAAACATTTCTTACTTTTTTCATACTTTAGTGTTTGTATGAAATGCAAGGGAAACATATGTTAAGAACACAAAGTATTTCATTTTTTTGTTGTCAGAACTATATTTTGTATGAAATAATATAATGAATTACCAGAATCCATAAAAACAAGATTTGAATTTTCACAATTTCGTTACTAAAGTAGGCCTAATTATTTATGATATTTTCTTTAATAATTTATTATAGCTAACCTAAAATAACTGAATAGCTACTTCATAAAATATCCATTAATTACTAGAATGGTTAAAACAAATATACTGTATTACTATTATACCAGGATGGATTAAAGGAGGGTGGAGGGACAACCACCACTTTCAAGACAAAAGAAATAAAACGAAAAAATATAAAAAATCCCATTTTGTTTCTACTAAGTTGAAGTATGTATGAGAAACATGTCACATTATCCTGACCTTAACTTTATATTTAGTTGAAGTTTTGTCTGTACATATGTAAAATTTTGTTTGTACACTTTGTAAATTTTTACTGAGGATGAGAATGGGGTTAATCAATTAGATATTCTAAGTTGATTTTCTCTTCTCTTTGTGTTAACTGCGATATCAAAATGGACTTGCTATATGTTCATAGCATTTTAACAAAGAAAAAAATTACATTTTTTTTACATTATACTTTGTGCCAGTTAGGCTAATGAGGACGAGGATCAGCATTAATGGTAAGGGTAAAGTGACAGGAGTAACTGTGGCTGTATATAAAAAATACAATAAATAAAAATACAATAAATTGGTATATTGAGACCAAAGGAAGGAAAGAACATGATTTTTAAGTACAACTTTTGTTTGAAGATGAGTTTCATTGTAAATAATAGTATTAAAAAAATAACATAATTTTTAAAGAACACTTAAATTTTCATGTATTACTTTCCTGATGTTTTTGTCTGTTTATTTTATATCAGTTTTCACTAACTAGTGTATTTTGTTAATACCAGTTGTGAGCTGACAATTTTTCTGCTCTGTTTTATCCCTAAGTTAGGTTCTTTAATGTGCAATGACAACACACACCATACAAGACACCATCTTTACTTTCCTTTCAGAGAAAGACATATTCGTTGATTTACATTCATCTTAAAAATACCAGTGATCTCAGTTGACATTCAATCTCATAACCTTGTACAAGATTCTATATGCCTTCTATAGAATGCAATAAAGGCTTATAGAATTTGTGATTTTTATTTTTAAGTTATGTAAATGGAGTCAGTTTTGCAAAAATTTTAAAAACTTTTGAAAGAATTCAAGTGGTTTTTTTTCTCTAAAATAGAGTAAACATTTACATATTTTATATAAGTTGTAAATTTCAAACAGCTTAAAAATACTAGTCTTTTAAAGTATTATTTCAAAAATTTATGTCCCCCAGGTAAAGTACACCTCCTGTAAGTTGAATCATCAAACCAACCACGCTGATCCACAAAACTACATTAATCCGTCAGTGCTATTATGTTGCTAGTTTACAGCTACTTAAATGTTTTAATTCTTCAATATATGCTGTAAAACAAAATATGCAAAAAATAAAACAAAAATAGTCATTCCTTAAATTTTTATGTATACAACTTATATACAGGGAAAAAGTTCCCTTGTTACCTAACAATTTCCAGGGAAATCTGAACAAATGGCAAATATTATTCCCTAAATTTGTGTCTAATGTCATTATGTTGCAGAATAAACAAATTATACCTAATAGAATTGATTGACCATGAAATGGAAGAAAGAAGACAATCATTGGAATTGTTTAAAGAAGAGTTCAATGCATCTAAATTTTCTCTTGAAGCTGAAAGTGAATGCGCTAAATTACATCTAGCAGAAGTGATGGACTCACAAAGACAGTTGGATCAGTTTGTGGCGATCTACACAGATCCTTTGACAGGGAAGATAGCTGCAGATAGATACATAAAGTAAAAAAAATATTTTTATACCTTCATAGTTATAAATGCTATTGTAAGTATTTATCCTCATTTTTTGTGCCCTTCCTTTTTTATTTTAGGCATATAGAACAAGGATTAAAAAAGAAGGACCAGGATATGAGGAAAATGAAGTTAAAAACAACTGCATTACAGAGAGAATACCGGAGCCTGAAATCCCGTCAACAACAAAAACTGGAGTTAATGGGACGTCTGCATCCAATAGATATTGAGAAGTTAAAAATAGAAAATGAGGAGTTAGGACATATTTTGGATGAAAAGATGAGAGCCTTATATAATATGAAGCAAGTAACAGGTAGTCCAGGTTTTATTTTCTTAGTACATATATAGTCGTTGAATGACTGTAATGTTGGAACTTCAAAATATCAAATTCAAAACATATATCCAATTTTTTATAAAACTGTATCATTTATTTACAGTTACAACTTTAACTATAGATATTTTTTTAAAATCATCTACACTGTTTATCAGTATTGGTTTCATTTAATTAATGTGTTTTACATTACTATATGATGATCCTGTTTATAAAATTAAAAAAAAGAATGTTATAACTTTCAAGTAAATTGTAAATAAAAAATTAACACACAGACACGCAATTAGTGATTTTGGTAAGATCTGGACATAACTATAATTTGGATTATTTGAAAATCTAGAAATTTGCAAATTTTGTCATAACATCATTATTTAATTTTATTAGACTCAATTTTGTGTTGTATGAATTGCAGGTCAAATTGGCCAAAGCATGATTTTAATGAAAAACAATTTGAACAACCAATCACACGTGTTGAAAAATCTGGCTCAGGAAGCCCAGAAAAAAGATCAGAAACTAAAGAAACTCGAAGATGAAAATGAATATGTGAGAAATCATTTACCATAAGTATCATTCTGGTTTTAATTTTTATTTACTAGAGACATACTTTGCCTTACAATTTTTATATAGGCTAAAATTATTTTTATAAGAAAATGACAAAACATTTTTTCAAAAATAAGTGTGGCCCTAATGGGCCATATTCAATTAATATGAAAACACCTGAGTTTAGGATGTTTAACATTCCAATCGGTTACTGTACAGAAATTTCAGAAATACCAAATTAAAGTGTGTCCTTTTATTTATAAATATATATTTTCATTTATAAATAAATGAATTTATTTATAATGAATGCTAATTTTGTTAATATATTTTCAAACGTCAATTTTATATTTCAATAAATTTACCGAAAAACACGATTTTTATGCAGTTTTTCTACTACTAATTTAAAAGATTAATAACTTTGTCAATTTGTATTCCACAACAATGCTGTTCAAATATGTTATGACATAGACATTTTGTTAATATTTCTGCTGAATTTGACCAACTTTTGACAAAAATTGAAATTATGGTGAATTTTCTTAAAAGTGTTTTTTTTTGTTATCAGCGACTTTATTGAAATAATTCTTTAATAAGTATTTGTAATTTACAGAGTACTATCAGGACTTATGTTCAATCAAATTTATAATTATTTTTAATGAGTGAATGTATAAAGTTACTTAAATAAAATTTTAGTATTAATCTGAACACTAAGCACACCAGGACTTGGACAGTCATGTGGTACTCACTATAGACCTATGGAGTTGTATATATTATTTAAAATGGAACAAATGTCTCACTCAGTAGCTTTATAGTATTAGCCACCCGACAGTGCTGTAACAAGGAATGCCAGTGTGTAATAAGGAAGGAGTGACAGTGGCAAGTGCTACTGGAATGTAATTGAAATTTTGTTTCAATAACTTTAATTAAACACAATTATAAATCTGATTTAACATTGTTGTAAAATTACAGATGTCTGTTAAAGAATTATTTCAATAAAGTTGCTGGTAATGAAATGAGCACTTTTTCTAAAGAAGTTTACCATAATTTCAATTTTTGTTAAAATTTGCTACAAACATTAACAAATGTCTATACCAAAATTTAATTGAACAGCACTTTTAATTAAAATTAACAGTTATGAATCTTGAAAGTAATGGGAAAACTCTGTGAAATCATGTTTTTTGGTAAATTTCTTGAAATATAAAATTGATATTTAAAATATATTAATGGAAATTAGCAAAAGAACATAGTTTAATTTGGTGTATCTGAAATTTCTGTACAATAACTGATTGGAACGTTATAACGTCCTAACTCAGGTGTTTTCTTTTGTGGGCCAGACTATAATAATGTATATCCAAAACTGAATTCTAAAATTTATAGTTAAGTTACCTAATACATAAAATTTCTAAATATTGTTTTGCAATCACAAACACCTAAATTAAAATTTGACTATAACCTATAGGAAAATTTCCCCCATTCAGTCTGCTACTATTAACAAAAATTATTACTAAAACTATTAATTTAACAAAAAGGGAAATAAATTATGAAAGTTTAAACTATATAACACAAACTTACCCACTTTAAAATATGTATTTATTATTTTTTTTAGTAAAACTGTTGTAAAATTATGAAAACTTATTTTTAAGTTTAAAACTCTGATAATTAAAATCACATAGTTGAGTTGGTCTATCTGCAATCTAGAAGTGAACTTTGTACTACATCTGTTGTTAAGAAGTAAACACAGAACTTGACATTTCTCTGAATGAGCCACTGTGAAATTTCACCTCCTTGTTATTACAATGGTAATTAGTACAGTTCTGTAATTACAACCTAAATACACAATTTTGTTGGAATAAAATTTCTGTAAACTGTATTGATTTTTTATAAGATTTTAAACAGTTATGGGTAAATTTATAAATGCAGTAACTGAACTTGATATTTGTACATTTATAATTTTATGTTAAAGGCTAGGAGCACAGTTTTCTCTGCTGAAAAAGAAAACCAATCCATCAAATCTTTGATACAGACATACAAGGTAAGCTTCCTTTACTATTATAGGCCTAGATATATTTCACATTCAACATCTCACTACTTTATTCTTACCCAACAGAAACTATCATACCTAAAACATAATCTTGAACTAATAGTACCAAGCCAGGGACTTCTGTTTGTTTTGGCAGTTTTTATCATTAGGATAGGTTTAAGGCTTCATTTACCAGTTGCTCTGGATAGTCCACTTGCAGGATTGGCCAGGCAGCCTCCTTTTGTGGTATTGAATGTTTGTGGTTTTCTGAAACACTCTTAAACCTACCTGAAATATTATTAGGAAAACCCAAATTTGTGAGCAAGTTTAGACTTTAATATAGATGTTTTTAGGTCATAACTTCATTATATGTTTAGTAAAATATTTTATATTATTTTGATTATTAACCCAACAAAAATCACACTATTTGTTCTGAGAGTGCACCAGTGAGATACTTGGTATCACAGTGCAAAATTTATCAGAAAAGCTTGGTGAATGATACCACTACCTGTACATTAATTTTGGACTGCTCAGTGTATTTTGTTTCATTTATGGTAACTAATTGTTTTAATTGTACTTGTTGCCAATTTCTGTGTCCATTGATGTAATTAAATTAAAAGCTCTGAAAGAATATAAACAAGGGTAATTTAAGGTTTATTCACAAAAAAATGTTACCTAATAAAAACACCAACTTCACTTTTTGTAAGTCACAAATTTAGATTCAATATTGTAAATTTTTAATGAAATTAGTTTTTTCGATTTACAGGCACCGCAAGTTTTAGATTACATAAAGAAAAAGATTGAACTTGCAGAACTGAATAGTGCGGTGAGAGTTTATGACCGTCGATGCAAAGATCGACATTTGACTCATACCTTCCTTATGCACAAATATCAACAGATGGCTAGCGACAGAAAGAAATCATTGAGGTATGGTTACTTTATGAACACTAATATCAAAAGATCTAGTATTTTAAAATAAGTATTGAAAACTTATTTTAAAAAACTCTGATAATTAAAAGGCACATAGTTGAGTTGGTCTATCTGCAATCTAGAAGTGAACTTTGTATCATGTTGGTAAGAAGTAAACACAGAACTTGACATTTTCTGAATGAGCCACTGTGAAATTTCACCTCCTTGTAATAAATGGTAATTAGTACAGTTCTGTAATTACAACCTAAATACACAATTTTGTTGGAATAAAATTTCTGTAAACTGTATTGATTTTTATTTTTTTTTTTTTTCCCAGCGAAAAACCGTTCAGGTTATCATCGCCGTCATGAAGGATTAAAGTATATATATAAAAAAATTAATTAACAAAAGTTTTACTTATAAAAATACAACAATAAAAAAAACAACAACAAACTATACAGTAAAATTAAAATTAAAAAATTTAGTAGCAGGTATAACTATATATATAAACACTTAAGAACTAAATAACAATAAATAATGAATAAAATTTAATAATAATTCAGTAAAAGTATATAAAAACATAACAGAAATAAATTTTTAAATAAAATAAATAAATAAAATAACACAAGAAATTACAAATACAATAAATTAAATTTTATTTAAAACATTCAGACGATGAAGGAATTCTAGAACCCGGTCAACGGCCGAGGCACTATCTCCCAACATCGTCTGCAAACAGTTGCTCAGACCACACATAAAACGCACATTTTGGAAACCATCACAATCGAGCAGTATATGTCTTAATTGTGATGGTTTCCCTACAGAACTCGTGCATTCAGGTGGGTCCCCGCGTTCCATCAGAAATCCATGCGTTAACATGGAGTGACCGATGCGAAGGCGGGTGATCACCACCTCTTCTCTGCGACTTGCACGTATTGAGCGACCCCCAAGGACGAACTGTACTTTTGATTACCCTCAATTTATTACAGCTTGTAGCTGCCCATTCATTTTCCCACTGTAGATGAATTAGATGTTTTACGTGACAAAGGAAGTCAGACACGATTACACGTTGAGTGCATGGCGGAAGAAAAGTTGCTTCCTTTGCCGCATTATCCGCTATAGTGTTTCCAGATATTCCACAGTGGCCAGGAATCCAGATAAATGATACTCTTGCACCTCGTAGTTCAAGTCTATGGACAGAACACAGAACATCTTGAACCAGAGGGTTTACCGAATACATATCCTGCATTGCCTGGAGTGCACTTTTTGAATCAGAACAAACTACGTAATGCAAACTATCGAATTTAAAAGTGATTAGAGCCTTTAAGATGGCAAAGAGTTCGGCTGTAAAGACACTGCAAGTTGAGGGTAATCCATACTTATACGTTTCGTCCAGTGAGTAAAATGCACACCCAACATTGTTATTCATCTTAGAGCCATCTGTGAAAATAAATTTAGCAGATGGATATGAACTAGTCAGTCGAAAAAACTCACGTTGATACACAATGTTAGGAGTGCTGTCTTTCAGGTATGTACACAAGGAGAAATCAAATGTCGGCATATTGATTTTCCATGGAGGGACAAGACAAAAGGACCTTTCAAACATTGGGGGTAGTTCAATACGTAAGTCATCAAAAACACGGGAAGTTCTAATACCAAGAGGGGCAGTAGCATTCGGTCGGGTTTCATACTGTCTCACCAATTGATTTTGAAAACTGTATTAAAAGCAGGGTGCCATGGTTTAGATGATAAATTGCTTAAATAAGTTAACTGTAGTTTCTGTCTCCGACGAGAGAGTGAAGGTTCGCCAGCATCGGCGAGAATGCTTACGACGGGACTAGAACGGAAGGCACCAGAAACAAGTCGGATTGCAGAGTGATGGACTGGGTCTAGTTTTTTTAAAATCGGATGGTCGTGCAGACGAATATACAATGCTGCCATAATCAATTCGTGAACGAATCACGCACGGTAAAACATCAGCATACAACTCCTATCAGCGCCCCATCGAGAACCACTAAGCACCCTCAACATATCGAGAATTTTGTTACATCGTAACTTTAAATCACGCAAATGAGGGTTCCATGATAGTCTTTGGTCGAATATTAACCCCAAAAATCGAACAGATGGAATGGTCGAATTTCTGTACCATCGAGAAATATTGAAGGAGTTCGGATCTGTCTCTGGCTGCGACTGAAGGCAATACATTGAGTTTTAGCGGCAGAAAATTTAAAACCAGTAGAATTCGTCCATGACTGCAATCTATTTACTGTAAGCTGAAGTGTTCTTTCAGCTGTGGCCAAACTTCCTAGCACCAACATAAATTGCAAAGTCATCCACAAATAGAGAGCAGCTGAACAGGAGACCGCACATTAGTAGTTATACTATTGATAGCAATAGCAAACAAGGTCACACTAAGTACACTTCCCTGCGGGACACCATTCTCTAAGTAGAAACGATCTGACAATGTAGATCCAAGGCGCACTCTGAAATATCTGTTAGAGAGAAATTTTTAATAAAACCTAGTATATTACCTTGTATACCCCATGATTTTAATGTATTTAGTATTCCTCTTCTCCAAGCCATATCATATGCCTTCTCTAGGTCAAAGAATATTGCAACAAGTGTTTGACGTAACAGAAAGGCATTTTGGATTGCAGATTCTAATAAAACTAACTGATCGATGGAAGATCGCCCTTGCCTGAAACCACACTGGTCCTTAGAAGAGTAAATTATTATTTTCTAAGTACCAAACAAGACGGCGATTTACCATTTTCTCCACTAGCTTGCATAGCACACTAGTAAGAGAAATAGGGCGGTAGCTGTTTGGATCAGTTTTATCTTTGCCTGACTTAAGAATAGGAATCACTGTTGCTTCCAACCAAACATCAGGGAAAGAGTGTTCCTCAAACATACGATTGTATATCTTCAGGAGGGAAATCCTCCCGATGTTGGAAGATTTTTAATCATGGAATATACAAGGTTATCAGGGCCTGGTGCTGAATCTGAAGAGGATGACAGTGCAGATTCCAGCTCTTCTATTGAGAAGGGCGCGTTCAAAGGAGAAACAGACGTACCAACGGCGAATGGCATTGCTTCTTGAATATTTTTGAAACGACAAAAACCATTGCTATAGGAAGTAGACGAAGAATAATCTGCAAAATATAAACCCAATGTATTAACAATATCTCGAGGATCAAAACTTATTATTCCGTTCCGTTGTTTGATGCCCATCAAGGGAGTTGATGCAGATGAACCAGAAACAGAACGGAGTTTCTTCCAAACAGTTGATACTGGTGTTGTTCTTGATATTGTGTTAATATACTGGGTCCAAGAATTTTTCTACTTTGTCTAAATATTCTACGAGCTCTAGCTCGGAGAATTTTATACCTCTCAAGATTTTCACTCGTTGGTCGTCTGTTGAACCTTCTTAGAGCTCGTCTGCGTAAAAGCAAGGCATTCTTACAGTCCTCAGTCCACCAAGGAACGGGGGACGAGATTGATGAGTCGAGAGTTTGAGGAATAGTTTTATGTGCTAAGTCTAAAATATTTTCAGTTAATGTTTGTACTATTTCATTAATAGAGTTAAAATCTTCAATGTCAGGTGATACAAATTGCTCTGTGAAATCCACCCATTGTGCCTTTTGTAGAATCCACGCGGAGGGCGTTGATTCGGACGGTGGAATGTACAAAGTGAAACATTAATCGGAGTATGATCGCTGCCGTAAAGATCAGACATCGCCGACCATTCGAACTTCGTTGCCAAAATTGGACTGCAAAAGGTCAAATCAACGACTGTCCAACCACCTGTAGAAGACGATAAGTGTGTTGGGGAACCATTATTTAAAAGACATAGATCTAACGTAGTCCTTATATTGTCAATTCGGTTTCCTCGTGAGTTACATGTAGTAGAGCCCCACGATGTGTGGTGAGCATTAAAATCACCCATCAATAGAAAGGGACAGGTAACTGAATTAATAAGTTAACTAAGTCGTTGTTTTGGAAAGCATAGCTAGGCGGTAAATAAATGCAACATATGGTAAGTTTAAATGGTACGGTAGTCTGAACTGCGACAGCTTGTAAAGGAGTCATTATGTCCACAGGAACGGCATCAATAGAGTCACGAGCGAGTATGGCTACCCCACCCTTCGCTCGTTCTTCCGTTATGAAGTCGGCCCTGACAACAGAATACCCTCTTAAATTGAAAGTGTGCGATTGGTGAAGGTGCGTCTCTTGAAGGCAAATGAATAATGGAGACGATCGCGTACAAGAAGTTTTAAATCTTCAATATGACTTTTGGCTCCGTTAATGTTCCACTGTATCACATTGTTGTAAATGGAAGGCGTTGACATTGAAATTTAATACTTTAGTTTATGATAGGATTCATATTTTCAATAGAGCATGCTTTAGATTGGTCAGAATCAACGGACACAGAGTCACAACTAATGTCAGACTCTGATGATTTTTTGGTTTTGTTTACAAGAGGTTTAGTACTAGAACCTCCTTTAGAGTTTTTTTTTTCATTTTTTTAACAAGGTTTTTCCCTATAGTCGAATTTTTATTTTTAGGTCCAACAGTCGGTGGACAAGTGTTTGATTTTTTTTTAAAAAGTATTCCAGTCCTGGAGTGGTTTTTTGTCAACAGGCTTCAACACTTCATGACGTTGTCATTCGTGGCTTGGTCACTGGAAATTTAAGCTTTTTAAAAGTAGGCTCAGGAGTTACTTTTACAGGAGAAAGCAATGTAGGGCCTTCCTTCACAACCGAACCGAAATTTGTGCGACATTGGACGTTAACAAAGCTAACAACTGAGCAACTTGATCAGTCAAAACCTTTACAGTTTTGGTTAGCTCATCACAATTCACGCAAGATATTTTTTGATTGGCTGTAGCAGAAGCAAACGATTTTCCACTTATAAGAGGCTTAGAGCTTTTATGGATCTTCTTGGCTTCAGAAAAGGATACCTTATCTTTGGCCATTATTGTAAGAATGGATTTTTCTTCAAGAAACTTGGGGCAGATCGAAGATCGAGCGGGATGATCACCGCCACAATTCACACATTGCGGGCTAACTTGACAACCTTCACCAGAATGACCTTGAATACCGCAATTTCCGCAAACCTCAGGCTTCGTGCACGACGAACTCATATGACCGAAGCCTTGACATTTAAAACAACGCCTTGGATTCGGAACATATGGCCTCACCGACAGCCTTTGATAACCAGCATAGATATAATCAGGTATTTTAGGTTTTCCAAATGTCAAGATCAAGGAGGTTGTGGGGATTTTTGTCCCTTTTCCATTCGCATTATCCTGCAGACATCAACTACAGCTTCTGAAGTCAACTCCGTCTTAATTTCACTTAGATCCACATGTAAAAGATCTCGGCAACTTATGACACCTTTTGCAAAATTTAAGGTTCTGTGGGGTTCTACAGATACCTTGACTGTTTCAAAGAAGGAAGTCATTTTTAATAGCGACTGGGTCTGTTTGTCGCTATTTGTTTGTACAAGTAAAGTCCCGTTTTGTAGTTTTTTGATAGAAACTACGGGCCTGCCCTACCAACAATGGCTTTATTAATTAAAAGCGGCGAGACTTTGGACAAATCCGCTCCTTCCGCTGCATTTTTACGATTAAGAATTCGGAGAAGGTAACGTAAAGTTACCATCTCCTTGAACATTTGGTGTAGTCTCTTTTCCTATTGCTGCACTAACATCACTTTTACAGACTCGTTTGACAAGGTCAAACGATGCCTCTTTAAACTCATTTTGGCGCTTTTGTTTGTTATTTTCCATAGTTATTTTGCCGAGCGATTCATGAATGAAGACTTTCGAACAACTGGCACAGGGTGCACCCAAACGACCACCAGCAGCCCAGGATACTCGAACTAAAGCAATAAAAGAACCCCAAAAAAAAAAAAAAAAAAAAAAAAAAAAAAAAAAAAAAAAAAAGAGAAAAAATGGGGGGACCTCCAGATATCCTGGAGCCGAAATACATGGTCTGTCAGCACTCCAGAATATTTTAGGAATGGGTTCCGGTACATCGTTCTGGTTCCCCAAACCCAAGTACCACCGGCAGCCGCTCTCTATGTACTCACAGAATGCAACCATTTGTTTCGATAGACCCAGATATGGGCTCCGACACCCATAACTCAACATTCATGCGCTTGCCAAGCGCCTATAGGCTGCTCGGTTCCAGAACCTGTCCCATCAGAAGTCCTCGGCAGTGCTAGGCACACATCAGGTTCCACATACTTGGCCCCGCCAAAGGAAACCAAGCAGAATCGCCACTCCCAGACGTAACGAAACAAGCACAGCAAATCCCTAAATGTACGTGTGAGTGTGAAGTGTTTACATCGTAAGTGTAGTGCTGTAAGTGTTAAGTGTCTGCTAGACTCGGGTGCCGCGAGGTTCGTCTAGGTCCTCTCACTAGGTGCAGCTAGTCTGCACCCCCCTCGCAGTGTGTATGTGTTTGTGTGAGAGAGTGTGTTTGTGGATGTTGTGTGTTGTGTGTATGTGGAGTAAATGAGTGAGAGTAGAATGAGCTAGAGGTATGGTGGGGTCGCTAAGCCCATCAGCTGCTCACGTCAGCTGCCTCCGCCGGCTATATAAGATTTTAAACAGTTATGGGTAAATTTATAAATGCAGTAACTGAACTTGATATTTGTACATTTATAATTTTATGTTAAAGGCTAGGAGCACAGTTTTCTCTGCTGAAAAAGAAAACCAATCCATCAAATCTTTGATACAGACATACAAGGTAAGCTTCCTTTACTATTATAGGCCTAGATATATTTCACATTCAACATCTCACTACTTTATTCTTACCCAACAGAAACTATCATACCTAAAACATAATCTTGAACTAATAGTCCCAAGCCAGGGACTTCTGTTTGTTTTGGCAGTTTTTATCATTAGGATAGGTTTAAGGCTTCATTTACCAGTTGCTCTGGATAGTTCACTTGCAGGATTGGCCAGGCAGCCTCCTTTTGTGGTATTGAATGTTTGTGGTTTTCTGAAACACTCTTAAACCTACCTGAAATATTATTAGGAAAACCCAAATTTGTGAGCAAGTTTAGACTTTAATATAGATGTTTTTAGGTCATAACTTCATTATATGTTTAGTAAAATATTTTATATTATTTTGATTATTAACCCAACAAAAATCACACTATTTGTTCTGAGAGTGCACCAGTGAGATACTTGGTATCACAGTGCAAAATTTATCAGAAAAGCTTGGTGAATGATACCACTACCTGTACGTTAATTTTGGACTGCTCAGTGTATTTTGTTTCATTTATGGTAACTAATTGTTTTAATTGTACTTGTTGCCAATTTCTGTGTCCATTGATGTAATTAAATTAAAAGCTCTGAAAGAATATAAACAAGGGTAATTTAAGGTTTATTCACAAAAAAAATGTTACCTAATAAAAACACCAACTTCACTTTTTGTAAGTCACAAATTTAGATTCAATATTGTAACTTTTTAATGAAATTAGTTTTTTCGATTTACAGGCACCGCAAGTTTTAGATTACATAAAGAAAAAGATTGAACTTGCAGAACTGAATAGTGCTGTGAGAGTTTATGACCGTCGATGCAAAGATCGACATTTGACTCATACCTTCCTTATGCACAAATATCAACAGATGGCTGGCGACAGAAAGAAATCATTGAGGTATGGTTACTTTATGAACACTAATATCAAAAGATCTAGTATTTTAAAATAAGTATTGAAAACTTTCTGCAACAGCACACAAGGAGGCAATACTGTTGGCTCTGCTTACATCATGTTTCAACATTCTGACTTCCGTCAGCTTTGTTCTGTACACATGGCTGCACCACTCTGTTTACACCAAACTAACAGACTGCAGTGATTAATGGATGAACATTTGCCACAAGCTGAAATAAAAAAATTACTTCAACACAATACAGTAACAATGTTTTATCACAGCAAAGAATTACGGACCTTTGTTTGCATAATGGTCCAAGTCAGTATTAACAATTTATTTTATGTGGTCATGTTTGTGCTTTTATACGTTTTTGGATCTATTTTGCAAAAACTTATGAAAGTATTTTGTGAATAATGTCAACTGCAGAACTATAACCTATTTGTGTATATGTTTCAAACTTCATCAATACTCCCTCTTTCGTTGATTAGAATCATGGCACAGACTTGCTAAGTGAATGCCGTTAAATATTCTGCTCTTTTCTTTTTTTAACCTTTCAATCCATTCAGGTAAACTTTGTCTTGGTAAAAATTTTTTCACCATATTCTCTTGAAAGTTTTCTGTGCATTTTAAAACTCCTGATAGATTCTGGTGTCTATAGATCATAAAAAATAGATCTATTTTTACACAGTAGTGTAGCCATGTTTATGGTCCAACAGTCCCAGAATTGTGCAACACGCCACAAGCAAAGGCATTTTTAACGTTTACCGATGTATGCTTGCATATAGCCAACCTACAGGATTTTTTTTTTGTGTTTAACGTCCGACTATTGTGCACACTTGGGCTAATGCAGACGATGGGATGATATATAGCGTATGAAAATGCCAAGCTCTCACCGGGAATCAAACCTGGGTCCTCGGGGTGAAAGCCCAGTACGCTACCCACTAGGCCACCGAGGTGGTTTCCAACCTACAGAAGTGTGTAGATACTTACCAAGTAGATTTTTCTTCATAATCACGAAACTGTGTTTATATAATCATTTAATCTCAATTAACAAGAGGCAAACAAAATTCTTACAAATGGGCTGTTCTTATGATGTTTGAGTAACCAGGAAAAATTGAGAATAAGTTCTAACATGTTTGGTTTTGTGTTTCAGATCGCCCTTCAAAAAAACCGCCAAATTGGAAAACAACTAGGGTATTTTAATTAAAACCAAAATTATAATTTATAATATTTATTACAATTAAAAAATAACTAAAACAAACAATAAAAAGTAAAAATAAATATGAAAACAGAGAAAGAGCTCTGCTTAATAAAAAACTTTTAGGAATAAATTTAGAAATATTAAATATTAACATTTACGATTGGCTTTAGTAGGAGTGTTTTGTAGATATTGTCAATATTGAAATCAAATTTTTTGTATTGTTTCATTTCTTCTTATATACAAGATGACTACAAAGTTCCTGGGCGATAATTTTTGTCCATTTAATATTCACTGACTTTACAGTTGCACTGGAAGAAAGTCTAACATAAAGAGATAAAATTTTGAATGGTAATAATAGAATAGTTTAGCACACATATGAACATAAATCTAACATAAATATGTACGCGGGTAAGAAAACTTCTTGCCAAGAATTGGTTCACAGTATTTCAAGGAGCTGTAATAAATATTAATCAATAAAGTCCTGAATATTTAATTTCTGGTAGATAACAATAACAAAAAGTATATATACAGAAGTGTAGGATGTTTCTGTAGCATCTTCAAGATTAATCAGTTACTTGGGTTTCTTTCCTCCCTTGTCTTAAAATGTTAGTGAGACACCCTCTCATCCTGTAACTGACCTAAGTATAGGTGACACCTGTCTGATGATTTGTCCTCACATGAATATTTTAAAGTTCTTTATTTATGGTTTGAAAATACATAAGCTTCCTCCTCCATGTATTCATTCTCAAGGTACAAACACAGCCATCTCTACAAACACAAGAATATGTTTCATGCCAATGTCAGGGTCAGCATTTATGCACTCACTCTTCACTGATATTGACTGTTCTAAGCTGTCCAACTCAAATGAACTTAAGAGTAGATAATATTTAGGTTTATAGCCTATTGTTTGCTAACTCTTCTGTAGCAACGAAGAATCGTTATGCAACTAAAATTTTTAAAACAGATTTTAAGAAACCAGACTTTTACAATTCCTCCATTTCTAATAGAACTTTCAGATAGAATTTTCAATACAGCTTTTGAACCATATATAATACAAGTTCTATAAGCATCCTGAAATATGAATATGCCTTCTTAAAATACAATGTTAAAGATATTTATTCGTCTGTAATAAAAAAAAAAAACATCACCAGAGTGCTTTGTTAACAGACAGAATATTTGTTCAAGAAGAATATTTATTCTGAACAATACCCTAGTCATAGTATTAACAAAATGTAACGTTCAGGGACTTTGTACTGATTTCTAACAAGGTTTGGTACAGATATAGTAAATTAATGTTTATAATGTTTAATTCATATTTTAAACTTAAAAACAAATATTAATTCATGTAAAAGAATCGATAATCTATAAATAAAATAGCTGTTAGTTTATTAGAGCCTATTTCCATCTCTAAACAGTTTCATAGAGGTTTTGCTCTTGTCAACTTCGGTTTTGTAGTCTTCAAGCTGTAACAAGGAAGAAAAAATGTATTAGTATATTGTTGACAAGTTGTAACTATATTGCCAACATAAATCCAAAACAAAGTAAAAACTTTGAACAATTTGATATTTTTAACATAAGACACCCTGCTGACAAAAAAAAAATAAATAATTTTCTTATAGAAAAGGTAAAAGTTTCCATGAGAAATGAATGGAAATGATCAACTGTAAATATTAAGTTCTAATAATATTTCTATGGTAAAAAAGTATAATTTTTATAACAGCTGTTGAATAAAAACAAAATTTATTATAAATAATTAAGTTCTAATAACGATTTGTACATAACAGTTTAAATAACAAAATGTAAACAAACTTTCGTAGTTGGCTCATAAAGTGGTAGAAATTTCTCTAGTCTTCATGTATTAGCATTTTAAAAGTTCAAATCACCTAACAATACAAAAGTAATCCTGACTGCTGTCAAATTCATTTTCTTAATTTCAACGGATTCTGAAAATTGAAAATGTTAATTTATGCAGATTTTGACAACTGATTACGACAGTGAAATCATGTTTTCAAAAAAATGTAAGAAAAAAGTTACGATTTAAAAAAAATTTAAATGGTTATCATTTTCAAATGTTGAATTAATTTTTGTTAGGTAACAAACTTGTTCAACCTATTTGTAATATGAAAGGACAGTCATTAAATTAAAGAAAAATGGCAGCAAAACAAATGGAGTATTACTAGGTCGTTTTGAACAAATATAAGAAATTATAGCCGTAGAACATAAGTTTATTTTATGAAGAATGATTTTATATAGTAAGACTGGTGTACTATAAATGGATTATGTGGATTCAGCATATTATTACTTACTGTGTCACTTTATAAAATCTTACTTACACACACTGAAGACGAACACGTTTCATGCATCATTCTACAGATGAAATTACTCAAACTGATTTACTGAATGCGAACATTTTTACTGTAAACCTTAAAAGTTTAAAAATATATTTTGACAACTTAATGATACAAATTTGTTAAATTTAATCAGGAGATTTTTTTCAGTTGGTTAATTGCTGGCTTAATTTTTAAAAAAATTGAGTTATTTTATACAAAATTGGTGTTTTATAAAAATTTAAAGCAGAAAACTAAGTAGGAACTTTTCTCTTCGATGAACCATGCAAGAAGTGCATCTTATCATGCAAAGTCTGGTCTATCATGCCGGCACTCTTGCTGACTTGCCTTTTCTCACTGTTCAAGCTTCAGTTTGTAAACATCGGTCCAATCTTCGGTAAATTTAAGCCTCCATACAGCATGAACACTACCTCCAAAAACATCCAACTTTTAATCAAATCTTGATACTAGGAGTTCAACACTTAAATTTATTTTAAGAATGAGATGAGCTTAAATGATTTAAAACAAATAGCTGTACACATTGTTTCTTTTGTAGTAATACAACATGAACAGGATAAATGTGCCAGGGAAAGTGGAAATATTTCTATTTAAGGACCATTCTATAAATCTTTATTTTAATTATCTTTTTTGTAAGAGATAAAACCAAAATGTTAAAAGAATTATTTAAGCGTCTGTCTGCAACAAAATTACTAGTGGGAAATATTTCTTTTCTCAAACAAAAAAAGTTAATAATTTCAACAGCTTCTATTTTGAAACAAATTTTGCTGAGGAAAGAACACATGTCCATGATTTTACCTGATTAAATTTTTTGATTGAATCAAATTGGAACAAAATTTTGCAAATGCTAGGTTGTTACCATAAATTTGTTAACAATAACTATTTCATCAACTAAAGGAAGTGAGCAGTTCTTTCACCGACTGCAAGCTTACTAAAACAATGGTGTCAATCCCAAGAAAATAAATTCACCACCACTGATTCACCACCACTCTGCACACCATTAAACAATTTAGGGAATGATATAATTCTGCTGTTGAGGGTAGGTTATTTAGTGGCTAATTTATGCTGACAAATACAAGTGTTATATATAATTAATTCAATCCGTATTTAATAACACTGCAATTTAAATTTAAGTGTTATGTAAATTTCCAAACAAAAGGCTGGTGAATTTAATGAGTATTATGTGCTGGATGCCAATTGTTAAAACAGCTCAGTTTATAAAACATTTGTTACACTGTTATTTGTGTAAAAATTTAAAAGTATATTTACGTTTTGACTGTTTTCTTTTTTTCTGAAACAAAAAAAAAATAACTTAAGTATATTTATGACTTGTAATTTTATACACAAAAATTTTTAATGTACAATGGACTTTCTAACCTCAAAAATATTTTTTCTACATTTTTTTAAACTGTGTGAACATTTTTAGTTTTGTTTCATACATACTTCTGTTGTCAAGTTTTAATGATTTGATTATTACGAAGTTCATACAATGAATGAACTTATTGGCTTATTCATGAATGGTCTATTTTGTACTAGAGAAAAGGGAGAGGGGAATCTAGATAATTAGTTCATTCAATAAACGTGTAACATTTCACCAAAAAAATTTTTAATTTGGATTTTCTGATGGTAGTGATGTCCCATCTGGGATCGCAATATAGTTTAGCCATGTGTTTCAATCTTTGTTGGTATTTATTAATTCTATTTAATTTTTTCTAGATGTTAGTGTAGGTCCACAATATAAAATAGGGGATAATGAAGGATACACTTACTGAAGGAATAATGAAATGAACAAAAATAGTTTTTAACTAAGCAAAATAATTTTTAACACTTAACTACAAAATAAGCTTTAAAAATTTAAATGAAAACAAATATTTTTAATTAATTTCCTGGTCCGATACCATTTTTCAACAATACTTAACTTTATTTTTTTACACCTTTATTCATACGAAGTTAAGAAAAAAATTGTTAGTTTTGAATTTTTAGAAAATTACAATTGCATCATATTTTACTTTGTATGAACCATATTAAGTCTAGCAACTTGATATAAAACTTTGTAAGAATTTTCTGCACGAAAAATAATAATCCGTCAAAAAAAAACTTACACATACATTGCTTTGTCTAGTTAAAATACTAGAAGTTATATCTGAAAGGGTCTTTTGGCATCCTGTAAATATCCAAGAAAAATCTATACTAAACTTACCTTTTTCCAGTCAATTTCTTTCACTTACAATTATTAATCATAACTCCTTAGAGTTTAGTATCACTAATTTTTGTTTCCATTCTTTATTGTTGAACATCGTCTGACATGAAATTGTACACAATAAGTTATGTTTACTGTTCATAATTTTGTTTTTGCAATTTACAAAAAAACCTCTGCAGGCATTTCATTGGATCTGGATGTGCAGTCATGTATCAAATAAACTGAGTGCAAAAGATTATGTAAAAAGTTTGTTAGCTATGCTCATTAGTAAGCCATTATTTATTAATACCATTTACAAGTAAATTCCTTGTTTTGTAAGGCAGTTCTCAGTAATACAGTATTGTAAGTCCATGTATTATTTATTTATAACAAATACACATATACTGATGAAGTTAACCCTTTGAGTGCTGTGGCTTTTTGCCATGTCATATGCATACATTTGGGAGGAAACACCTGTAATATTTCCACCAATTTTTGTTTTGACAAAGAACATAATACAGATATATGATGATTTTACAAATGAAAACAAAACTGTAGACATTTTTTTAGTAGACAAAACCAAGTTTGAAATGAATTTTGAATAAAATATTTGGAATTTTTTAAACCAAGTCAAAACGCTTGAAAAACAAAAATAAAAATCCTGTATTTTAGTACCATACTACAGCTACTGACGATTTGACAACAGCTGCTGGACAGATAACATCAACTTTACAAGAGATAAATGAGCTTGACAGGACAAAAAGTAATAAAACTGACCTCAATAAGTACCTTAAAACCTTAACATTGCCATAGACGGACATATTGGTCAGTACAACTACATAATATAAAACAAATATTACTCATATATGAAATGTCGTAAATAGCAATGCAGACATTTTGTGCATTTATAATGTTCTAATACTTACATGCACTCAAATGATTAAAAATACTTAGTACAAATGTGATAATATTAGTTAAATTGTGCCATAAATAATAATGATAGTTGTAGTTTTGTTACAGGTCTAAAATTAACAGTTCAGTTCATTTAAAGGTAACAATTATTTGTAAATTTGGTTTTTTTGTGAAGACAACATTATTTATATAACATAAAAAATCCACTGAAACCCACAAATGATTTGACACTGGTTCAGTTAATTAACACATAACTATACAAAGTACAAGGGAAAAACTGTGATCATATAAAAAATTGGTTTTCAAAAATATATCTGTTTTCAGTTCCCCGAGTCTAAAAAAGTAATTTTCATCTGGATGTGTTTCTTTTTTTGCATAGAGCTGGAGGCTATATAGATAAACATTTCACTGAAATGTGTTATGTAAGTACTGTACAGTTTTAGTAAGAAAGCTGATTTTGGGAAAATCCTACTTTTCATAATTTAAAAATTTGGGTAACGAAAAGGTTTAAAAATAAAGTTTCAAATATTAAAAAAAAATCATCAAAATTATACAGAGATCGCTGGTTATACCTTGGTATTGATGTAACATGGGTCCGGAAAATCCCACCTTCTTAACGTGTGATGATTTCGTGCGCATAAATAACTCAAATGTCAAATCTTTTCGGACAAAGTGATGACAAGTTCTTTGAAAAAATTGCTTCCAAAGAAATATTACCGCTGATAACAGATGATGTCACTCTCTTCTCCATTCTTATAATATATGAACATGAGACTAATAAGTCTCAACAAGTAATGTCAGATTGCATTTATTGCTCAATTTTTCATTCCATAATACTACTTCAGAAGAGTGGAGATTAACAAATATACTGAAGTATATTTAGACAACACGTTTGGCTGCCAACAACACCAAGTTATTTACAAAATTTTTTTCTTCATTCAATATACTGCTGATATTGATACAATGGTGGTCTGCTTTCTGTGTGAAAATACTTGTTTTAACCATCAACCACTGTATCATCAAAATCAGTTAATCATTGCAGAAAATTTTCTATTTGATAGCAATGGTTATTTTCATTTTACTTATGAGTCAAATATCTCTTCTGTTTCAAATTTCTATACAAACTTCTTGACTTTTGTCTACAGAATAAATTCTTCATAATTAATTTTGGAAAAATATATTTTTTCATTTTTTTTTACCAAAAACGAGCTTGAAAGAAAAAAAAGAAACAAATGTCTCTGAGGGTTAGGCAACAAACAGAAATCCAACAATCTATTTAATCACATTTTAGGAAAATAGATAAATCCATTAAAAACTCAAGATTAAATACTCATGATCACAATATTTTCTACACACTTTGATCAACCTCACACAAAACACTGACTACACTATGTAACTACTTAATTAAACAACAAAATCAAAGAACTGTTAAGTAATGAATCAAAAAACCACAACGTGCAAACACTAAAAACAAGAATACTATATGGCTGGATAACACTTTGTGTGCCGATAACATAGGAAAAACTCAAGTTTTATAATTTCATTTAGTACACTGATACTTTGCTAATAGATTTTATCAGTTCATCGAGTTATTTTACAGATATCTTCTGAACTGGAATTGTTGTAAACAAGAATAGCATTTAAGTTAGATTTTAAAGAACCTTCAGTGGGAAAGTATGAAAAATTTGAACCCAATCAGATTATAGTACACACACTGGCTGTCAAAGCAGAAATAAAATTTTAAGACTATTGAGTGGAACGAAATACACACATGAATAATATTTTAAAGAGGACTAGAATTTATCAATAACAAATAACTATTAGTCATTTTTATGCTAAACAAATTGTCTCCATAATATTTTGTTGAACATTTATTTTTGGATGTACGGGAGTAAGTTTCCTGCACACAAAGCGTTGAAAGGACAGGCGTGAATGGGCAAACTAAAAAAGCATGCTGGATATTAAATAACAAGATTTTATTGATGTGCACTAAGCCTACATAAAGTTTAGGTTAGCCACTATGCTATAATTCAAATTTTTTAGCGAGTGTAAAGTAATATTTATTGTACAAGTAATACATGCTTAGAGGCTACCATGCATTCAAACATCCTGCAGTTCCTCCTTTATTGTGGGAGGTTCAATATTAACTTCGTTTGGTTCGGCTTTAACTGTTGGTTCGTCAGTACCTGCAATGCCAGTGATGGCTTCCGAAGCAAAATACTTGACGTCGACGTCCGTGTCTGCATTTAATTTGTCCAAGACGGGTTTCACTTGTGATTGGATACAGCTGTAACAAGAACGAGTTTAAAATTTGAGATAATTTACAATACAACATTAATAAAGCAAAGGTGGGACCATAACTTTCTTATACTTAACCTCAACAAACAGTATTTCAAAACCAAATTTAAATTTAAAAAAATTTGTTTATGTGTGTGTGTGTATATAGTTATAATTCAAAATAATATAACACAATTAAAATAAAAATAATTTAAATTATTCTTGCTTTTAAATAACAAATTTAAATAACCTAAATAATATAAATAAATATACATAATGTTTACTTTCGCAAAAAAGATGAATATAGTAAATTTGTTCACAAAACCTTACACACCTAACAAAACAATTGCCCCTAGAAATTGTCCAAAATTACTGTAGGATCGTCACAATAATAACAAAAAAAAAAATAAATAATGAAAAGTAAGATAGTTTAAATGGAAAATTATATAAAACATAACTTATTAAGTAAGTTATTTATTTTATGTGTATGTTGAGGTGGTCTTCCATATTCCAGCCTTGATGGAATGTACCTACTCGCAATGGGGGCAAGACAATATGCAACAGATTAGAGCTATAAATAAACAGGTATAAATCTTGTAGTGATGGCTGCTAGGTCAATCTTAAATGGAAATTTTCTAATAAGCATAAAAAACTAGGAAAAATAGTCTAAAAAACAGTTAAATGTTTTACCTAGGATCAAGTACAGGTCCAATTTTTTGTAAAGTTTTGGCAACATTGAAACGAACGTTAGCGACTGAATCACATGCCATCGCAATAACTGTGGGCAGCATAAGCCTGGCAGTTATGTCTGGGCCGCACACTGGTGCCAACAGCTGAAATAAAGAAACACATTTATTTGTAAAACTTAATAATTGTTAACTATGCACTTCTTTTTGATTATACATGAAAATAAACCAATTTTTTTTCTTTTTTTATCTTCATAAAAAAAGCACAAGGGCTGATCACAAATAATAAAACTCATATTGTAAAAGAAATTTCACTAAGAGAAATTGGCAACACTACACAATTACATTTTCTAAGTGAATATTACAATAAAAGTTTTTGAGCAAGTTTCCTATCTGCCTTGACCCAGTTCAGACTCTAGTTTCTTCTAATTTAATGAAGCACAATATTTTAAAATTTGTAAGGGTTGTGTCAAATTTTACATTTCAAAATACAGGGCAATTCAATAAGAACGTCGGTTCTCAAATACTGAATGAAGTACTTTGTATTTACGAAATATAATATCGGTCTTTAAGTATTGAATAAAATACTTCATAATTATGAAATGTATATCAATATACAATATGAAAACATATATCAATATCAGTACAAAGGATAAATGTTGCCTTGATATATATGAAAAATTACACTTGATATATGTTCTCCATGTTGTAACTCAATAAATGAAATGTCTTATATTGTTATATCCACCTTCAGAAAAGTGTTCCTTCAATTTGGGTGATTACAATGTGAATCTCTTCCTTTAGTTGTGGTATTGTTCAGGTTATTTTGATAAACTTGTGATTTTAATTTAAGACACAGGGTGTTGTTACATTACCCTTGCTTGGCCAGTTCTAATCTACTTTGCGTGAAAAGACTCGGGGCAGAAATTGATTTCTCAAAAGGCTATCGTATTATATGAGCTGTTGCAGGTAATGCCATCCTGTTGGAGCCATAATTACTGAATATTCACACTATTAAGGTTAATGCTATAAAAATTATTCAACCATATTCCTGTTGGCCATTCACCAATATGGCATTTCCTTCATCTTCAAAAAAATACGGCCTGATGATCCCATTACAAAGTTACTCTCTGCAACTTTGGAAGGGTTGCACAAGGATTTTCTGCCCCCCATGTGATAATTTGGTTTAATAACATAGCTGTTTAAATGAAAATGTGCCTCATCAAAAAAATTATTGTTTTTGCAAAATTATTGTCTGCATGTTCTCTCTCCAAATCCATTCAACAAACTGTCTCTTTTGTAAATGGTCTGTTGAGTTTAATAAATTTTGAAGGCCTGTATATGGAGATCTTTTGCGAGAATTCACTGAAGGGAGCTTTTTGAGATGTTCAACTACTGTTAATGAAGGCAAATTGAATTTGTGAACTCACGGCAACACTGCTGTGCACAAGTGTTCTAATCAGACTGGCTGGAACAAGAGCGTACTGGTGTTTTGATATCTGCCATTGAACCTGTTGTCTCAAATTTTAACTGTTGAGTCATTATTATGACCAGGAGCCATACAAAGCTTCCTCACAGTTTCTGCACAACACTCGCCATATTTGTAATATGTTTTCACTATTAGTTGTTCTATTGTAAAGCAACCCACATGATAACTAACTTAAAAAATACTGATTAACAAAGATATAAATAGCTGCCATGGTAACAATAGCTTGTAATTTAAAACAGTTATTCTTATTGAATCACCTTTATATAAGAGGGGTGATAAGGGGGGTGATAAGAGGGTTGATATTTTACCTGCACATAAAACATATTTTTTTGACAAATCAGTCAAAAAAATATATATGCTTCAAGTTTTTTACTTAGCCTAAATAAAAAAATAATAAATTCAATCTACCAGCTGTTTGTTATGAGTTGACTTTTCACTTACATTTATACTAAACAAGCAGGTCATACGATGAAGGTAGTTCTGATCCCGTGACATCGCTAATACTTTTGGTATCACTGTGTTTTGTGCCCACTCGGCACCAAATTTTTCCACCAACTTTTTCAAATTTAATGTGGCTGCTTCACGTATAGCGTAAACTGTAAGAACAATTTAAATATTAATACAAACATTGTCTATAAATAGTTTCAAATGTGTTCAAGAGAGATTAAACAATTAACTTAATACAAGACAAAAAAAAAATTTTGTTTTTAAAAATATTATATGTGTGTGTAATTGGTATGTATATATATTAAATCCATATATATAATAATTATGTATTATATATAAGGCTATTATTGCCTATTAAAGACAAAAAAGGGACAAAAATAAAAAATACATAATACAAAAAAAATAAAATTAGATAACATTATTAAAACTATATAAACATACCAACAAATAAACTAAAAAAACAATGCAGGTTAAAAATAAATATAAAGAAACAACAAAAGAATAATAAGTTACCTAAAACTAGTTAATAATAACTAGTTTTTATCAAACAAAACAACAATCAAAAGAGTAGGGCTATAAAGTTTCTATACAAAAACAACAAAATAAATGTTGTTACTAACCAGCATGAGACGTGTTTACATACTCTACTGCCCAGTATCACACAATAAATATAAATGAGGCGTACGCTGTGATTTATATTAAAGATAACAATTGTTTTTCTAATTCACAAATTTTGGTATAAAAGATTTTAAATCATTACATCACCATTTTCGAAATGTTACTTACCGTGGTCGACCAACCATGTCATACACAAAGCGTTCAGTTTCTCATCAAAGAACTCCACTCCTAACTGACCTGCGAGTAGAGGCATGTACTCAATTATAGCCAATCTTACTCTCCACTTTGAATCTTCGGCTAATTCTACGATTGCTGGCAATAACGACTGCGACAACTGCAAACAAATTGTTGAGGTATTAGCTCAATATACAGTGACCTTGAGTTCAAAACATTCATTTACTTAGACCACTCCAAACTCTTATTACCGTAAGCTTATTAGGATTCAGGTAAGGTAGATAATGTTACAACTTTTTTATCTATGTATAAGATATTGGTAAACTGTGAAAATCTGAACAAGTTCAGACAACATATGAAACTAACTTGTCACATTCACTGAGTTAATAAACAAAATGCACAGAGGGTGATAGACAGGTGTAACTAATAATGTCAGTTATTTGGTAATTGTCACCAATATCCTCAGAAAAAGGAGAAAATGCAAAAACATAACTGACCCATACACAACCTTCTTCATCATCCATTAACAATCCTCAGAGAAAAACAGACGTGTATTGTTCTTTTTAATCCTTTGAGTACGGTGTCCCTTTAGCCAAGTTGTGTACAAAACTGCTGGCATATTTTGCCTTAATTTGCAAGCATTTAGGAGAAAACAGTTATGCAACATTTTTATAATTTTTGTTTTATTGTTTCGCAAAGAACGAAGTACATATTACATATTATAAAGAAATGTTGCTCTGTAAAAACTGTACAATCAAAAGAGCATTGCCACAATTTTTTTTTTTAGAACTAAAAACAGTTTGAAAAAAATTTGACTCATATTTTTTTGGGATTGTATATACCATGTCAAAACACATGAAAAACTAAAAGAAATCATATATACAGTAGAACCCTCAAATCCGAACTCCAGAAATTTTAAAACCCAAACTATATAAAAACAAAATTAAAAAAAACCCATATAAAGACGTAAGAAACCCATTATCTGTATAAACCTATTTTAAATAACTAATTAGGACTATTGAAGAATTAATAAAATACTGCATGAATAACATACATATTTAGGCTACTTATGAAAAACAGGACTACAACAATTTGTCAGAAATACAGAGGTCACTGCTTATAAGGTACAAAAACTATACAAACATAAATTTTTTATCAGACAATCAGACAAAAGAGATCCACTTTACAGTGTTAACTCCATGGTATGTCTGATGGAAAAAAATTCTATATTTAAGCTTGTAGTGTTAGGCACGCTAAAAAAAAAAAACAGCCACAGGCTTTCTATAATATTTGTTATCTGGCAAAACATGCAATGGCATGTTTTTGCTATTTACGATATAAGAATGACTTAAAAGACTGTGTGTTTATATTATGAGAATGGAATAGAGATACATGTCTGTTATCAGCAGTACAATGATTTTTTTAAAGCAATATTTCCTAAAGAACCAGGCACCGCTCTGCAAAAATTTATTTCTTGACATGAGAGACATCTGTATTCAAACGAGTCATTACATGTTCAGAAAGGAGGAGGGAAACGACATGTTGTTACTTCTAGGTATGATATAACCGTAACAGAATTAGATTACCATGAACCACAGATTTTTCGGCAAATCCGGATAGGCTACAACCTTAACTAGTTTAGATTTGAGTTTTACTGTAATACAGTCAACCTCGGATATAACATGGTTGAAGGGACGAAACGTATATGAGCGCTGTAAAAGAGATAGCATTATAATCGAGCTTGTAAATGGCGGCAATACAAACAAATGTAGTTAGTTAATGACTATTTTATTACACATATTACATATGTGTAGTAGGTTGATTTTTTATCTTTAGAACGCCATATGCCACGAACTGTTGAACCAGCCAACCCCAATTTTCGACACACATCGATTTTTCGCCTTTCTCTAAGCACGCGATCACTTCAAGTTTTAACTCAAATGACAAAGCTTTTCTTTTTGCCATGATGTATGCGGCAATACAAAACTGAAACGTAACGAACACAGGCTATCACACTGCTACAGTAAAGTCTAGTGTGTATACATGCAACACAATGCATACTTTGGTATACTGTTGTAAGGGTTCATGAGATTGAAGCCTTTCCCTCACTAAGGCATATAAGTGTATGTGTGTGTGTGTGTGTGTGTGTGTGTGTGTGTGTGAGACCACTTTTGTGGAACGGACACAATTTACATTCTTTGTTTAGCCTGCAACAAAATTTTAAGAAAGGAACCATTTCTATTCTCAACCTTTATTCTAAAAATAGAACACAAATTGTATTTAAGTGAGAGTGACTATAGGTCAGAAGCTTAGAAAACTGCTAAAAGCACAAGTGGGACTCCGATCAAAAATAGAGAGGCAGTGGATCATCAACCTAGCTCGAGAATAGTAAGCAATCTCCAATCAAATGTAGTGGTTAAGTCTACTACAAACTATCACAAAGAGAAGTACTTTGCCAGCAAACAGATAATGTATAATAAGATAAGAATTAGTAAGCATTCCGGCCTTAGAAATTGGCATTCCAAATCCTTAGAATATTTAGGATTCTGAATTTTTTTTTCCGGCGAAAAACCGTTCAGGTTATCATCGCCGGAGGATTCTGAAAGCATGAGAATAGTGAACACCTTAATTCTTATGCTCGAGAATAATAAGCACCCAAATATTTACACTCAAGAATATTTAATCATTTATCCTTATGTTTGAGAATATTGAACAACTTATTCCTTACACTTGAGAATACTGAGCACCTGGATTTTGTTTAAATTGCGCAGTTATTGGCAGCTGCTTACTGGATTCTACTTAAATAGGTTATTTAAAAAAGCAAAGTCATGTAGATGATTTATTTATCAACTTTATTTATCAGTCATGTAGTCATTAATTTTGTATATACGGCCTGAAGCACTAACCCTGCAGCTATTTTACCATCAGAAAGCCTCTTTTGGCGATGATGACTATGTGGATGAGTAAAACAAAATCATGTACTGATTTTTTCAATGAGCCCACTTACAACTGAGCCAAAAGCCCTTCTCTAAAATACATGAAGCCTTTATGCAAGCAGCTATAAAGCAGCGCAATAGCAAAAATAACGTTACAGGATTAAACAAACTTGACAAGGACAAAGAGTAACAAAACTGATATCAATCAAAAGCTATTAGTTTCAGTTATATATTACAATAAATATTACTGGTATACAAAAGGTCACAAATAGCATTGACATTGACATTTTATGCACTTTTCACAACGCTGCAAATAGCAATGCAGCATTTAAAGGGTTACAAACTTTTGAACACCTGTTTGTTTTGTATCTGTTTTTTTACTTCAGTATTTATATTGGATATTGTGCACTATATAAGTATAATTGATGATCCTATCTACTCTATAAATGTAAAAACATAAAGTGTAATAATGCAACAGAAACACTGTTACGCTTTGATAATGTGGGACGGTGAAGGTAATGTTCACTTAAGAATTTCACACAACAGCTATTCCTTCAATAATACTATTTTAACTGAGGTAATGTTTATTGCATTATTTATGATGAACTTATATAATAACAAATACGCCATTATTTATTTACCATTATCAATACTGAATTATTAATTAGTTTGTCTACAATGCAATTAACTAAAGTGATTAGTGTAATAAATTGTGTTTTAATTAACAATACGTCTGATAATTTTATTGCATAAACTTCAAAAATCATCATGGATGGTATAAGATTTAACATTTTGAATATGTAATGAAAATGATTACAAGTGGAAATTATTGACTTAGCGGCGTCAAAGTAGTCAGTAACTGAAGGCCAAAAGCCACAGTGGCACTTAAAAAAAAAATTAAAATAGAAAAGGAATAACCCTGACAATAGGAAATATGATAAAAGTCAATAAAATGGTAGATTTTAAGAAGAACTTCAAATAGCCTTCTGAAATGAACTACAACTGTGAAACATAACCTATCCACTTACCTGTTGAATTCCTATCACCTCGTTAACACAGTCCAGGTTGGAGATAATATTTAGCCTGACCTCAGGACATTCATCTTTCAACTGTGACAAGAACAAAGGTAGAAGGTGTTCGATTGTGCTGAAAAATTACATAAGTGATTAAGACAAACACACTGGCATGTAACAATTAAGGTAACTAAATGGTGGTTAGGGTCTATCTCCTCCCTAATTTACTCCTTAAGCATAACTGTTAAACTGTTATGGTTACTGTTCTTGCTTAATAAGATTTTATTGTTGACTTAACATGAAAATGAAAGTAAGTATGAATATCTGACCAATAAGTAGTTTACAAGTTTGAGTTTATAGAAACCAAAATTTTTTTGTTTATAAAAATATAATTGCATTCACATATAGCTAAATAGGATGATAGAGGGCCTGATAACAGCAAGCCACTAGAAAATATATTTCTATGACATTTTCTCAAAATTGGTTTCAACACTTCAAATTGGCTAGGATTTTAGTAATCTATTTTAAATTAATAGTTCAGAAGTAAAAAAAAAAAATACTAATCATTGATGGTTTTTTCTTATTTACTTTAAAACTTTTTAATTTAAAATTTGTTCTATATGGCCAAATTTAAAGAACACTGAGCAATACAATCAAAAAATGTTATCTAAAAAAAGTAAGACAGATTCAGATATATACTTTGGTTAAGATTTAGAAGGCATATGAACTCTGCATATAGGCAATGTTAATATCATCATAATACAGATTTATTTATACTTTAAGGTTAGGTTTGTTGAGAAATTTTTATACAATAGAAAATATAAGGAAGTAACTGCATTAATTTGTAAACTACTTTCTACTTACTACAAAACTTAGTAAAGTCCAGAATAAAATGAAATAGCTGATATACATTGAGGAGAAAAGAGGTAGAAAGGTTTAGAATGATATTGTAAGGCAAATAACTATAAACTGATTATACCACTTACTTATTTTTCCCCAAAATTGGACTGAGTCCCATGATTACGGATGCCAATGCAGATTTAACATGCTGGTTTGGGTCCGCCACTAACTCTTTGACGTATGGCAGTATCGAATTCATGATAATCGCTTCTTGCTGGTATGAGTCTAAATGCTGGCAGAAGTCCCGCACTTTATGTGCCGCTGCCGCTCTTACTTCCGCTTCAGTGTCCTTGAGTAACGACTGGAATGCGGAGACCAGGTCGGTTTTGGTGATTTCTGGGCCGACTGCTTTTTGTAACTGCGAGAATAAAACAGTTTATTAATAAACAACAGTTGAATAACAAATTTACAAATAAGAAGCTGAAATAATAGTTGATAGGAGCAGTAGGATAATGTTATGCCCCCTCCCCAGTCATCACTCACTTGATGAGTGATCATGTTGTACTGGCCCAACCACTCTTTTTTTAAGTACCTATCTGTTGTGTTAAAACTATCAGTGATTTCATTTATGTTGCAGTAGTGTTGAAACCTTCTGCAACCAGTTCTCATCACAGAAATATGTTAAACTTACATGTTTTCATTCCTCTTTAGTGACATTTTTGGTTCTGTTAACTTCTCTACTGTCATTACAAACACTGTATAAATACAACACATACAAGCAAAGCTGAGTGAAAAGTCAACGATTTTTAATAAAAACTGCAGCAGCACTTAATCAGAAAAGGATCTCCTAACTGAGAACTCTGGATTATAGATGAAGAATAACCCCATAAACCAGCAACCATAAGATAGTACTGCGACAGTCAAGAAGCAAAAAATTTTCATACCAAGAATAAAATTAAGGCAGTTTATAAATAAATAACTTTTGATGTAATCATACATTTACTAATATTATATTGACTCCTAGGTAGACAAATCTACTAATAAAAGTCTAGACAATGCATGAGAATATTATGTTTAACTATGTTTTAGATTAATTTGCTGAAATTTTACAATATCATTTCTATACTTTCTAGGATCAAGGTTGTCAACTTACCTCTGTAAATTTATCTGCTACCATATATCTAACTCTCCATGAAGTGTCACCTGTACATTGTCTGAGAGTAGGCATAACTAACTGTTCCACATCCTCTTGCTGAAGCAGAGAAGCAATGCTAACACAAGCTTCAACAGCCAACAGACGTACAGAATCCTGTTACACAAGTTATAAGCACAACTTTATTTTTGTAAATTTGGAATATAATTTTCATTTAAAATATTTCTTTTTAATATACATAATTAAATGAATAAAACTAATAATATCAAAAAGCTAAGTCTGTGTGTGTGTGTGTGTGTGTGTGTGTGTGTGTGTGTGTGTATATATACAGCTTATCTCAGAAACGGCTCTGGCTCTGCAATTTCTTAAAAACTTTTACATAAAGGTTTTTATGCCAGGAATCGATTGCACTAGGTTTCATACCTGTGAAAAATCACTAAATAGTTAATTAGCATGATTTTTTTTAGCAATCAGCTGTTGTATGCCTAAACACTGAGCTAATTGATAAAAAACCCTGTCGAAACTTGATTTTTTTTTTTTTTTTTGGTGTTTAATGTCCGACTATTGTACACACTTGGGCTAATGCAGACGACGGGATGATTTATAGCGTATGAAAATGCCAAGCCCTCGCCAGGAATCGAACCTGGGTCCTCGGGGTGAAAGCCTAGTACACTATCCACTAGGTCACTGAGGTGGCTTGTCGAAAGTTGAAAGTAATATTTAAATTATTACTGTATATACAACACTTTTTAATGTATCACTTTTACAAGTAGAATCGGTAAGACAATGTATGCCAGTTTTAATATGTAAATATTATTAAATAAAAGACTGCTTTTAGTAAACAATAATAACATTCAGTTATGCATAGCGATTTTATAAAAATACAAGAATGACCTAACCTCTTTTTCATTCATGTAAGAATTACTGAACAAATCAGTTTTAAAAGTAGAATTTGTAAGACAATTTAGGCCAGTAATAATATGGAAATGTTATTAAATAAAATACTCTGCTTTTAGTAAACAATAATGAAATTCAATTATGGATAGCTATTTCATAAAAAGTACAATACGTCCTAGCTTCTTTTACGTTCATGTAATAATTACAGACTGAATCAGTTTTTAAAATACAATTGGTAAGACAATTTAGGCCAGTAGTAATATGGAAATGTTATTAAATAAAAGACTTTGCTTTTAGTAAACAATAAATACTGACATTCAATTATTAATAGCAATTGCATAAAAAATATAAGATGGCCTTACCTCTTTTTTCTTCACGTAATAATTATTGACAGAATCAGATTTGAAAATATAATTGGTAAGAAATTTAGGCCAGTTTTAATATGTAAATTTTGTTAAATAAAAACCTCTGATTTTAATAAACAGTAAATGCTGTAGCCTAATTTATGAACATAATATAAAATCTTATCTAATACAATATTAAACGAGCTATTTCTGTATGTATGTATGTCCAGTAATAGCCTATTGAGCGAGGCTCATTCATCAGGTACTAGTAATAAAACCAAAGTTAAATCAAATAAACACTTTTTTTAATAAAACTGTACAAAATATATACTGTACAAAAATTAATGAAAATTGTTTATTATTGGTTACAGTATCCAAGACTAATATATGTAAAAAAAAACAAGGAAAAAATGTCTTACTGACCTGTTCATCCTGAGCGAGGTTAACAAACATAGGAATGAGATGCGACTTGAGATATTCCACTTCAACGACTCTAGCGAACTCACCCAACTTACTGGCAGCTGCTCGTCGTACCATGGGTGTATCATCCTGGCACAGGCCACGGAAATAATTACGTTGTTCAGCTTTAACTGTAGGGCTGACTCGTGAATAACATACGGAGAACAGACCACACGCTGAAGTCCTTGAAGTAAACCAGTCACCAGTGGCCAGTCGCTGTACAAGAGGGACAAAATGTGCTTCCAAATCTGCAGGGCTGTGTTGTGCACTGATTAGGCGTAATGATTCTACAGCTTTATCTCGCACCACGGTTTCTTCTACTGTTGCTAATTGTTCTAATGGGGCCTGCAAACAATTTAATTTAATTACATTTATTTAAATTTTATAAGCTAACATCACAGAGATTTCACTGTGTGTGTGTGTGTGTGCGTGCGCGCGCGCGCACGCATGTACCATTGTAATAATGCATCAATGGTAAATTGGAATCCTCATAAAACCAAGATATAAATACAACAGTCGTATCACAAAACTATGTTTTCCTAACTTTATTCATGTAAAGCAAAAGTTAAAGTGAAAACTTATTGACTATTTCAATATTACTGACTTTGGAAACTATTAATGAAATGGTTTCAATTTGACAATTTAATATTTTTTTTTATTGTTTTGTTACACAAATCTGGCCAAATAAACTGACCTATTATTTTGAAATTTGGTGTGCTAGTACCTCATATAAAGCCAAAACAACGTTTGTGTAATATTTCGCCCTCATTCACTTTCCAACATTTTTTGTAATTATTATTGCTACTGGTAAAAATTGGTGGTAAAAATTATAGCACTTTCGTGGAGCAGTGTCCCAACAATTAAGGATATACATCGAGGTCTACTGTTCTTTGAGCTACTAGTGTAGCTAAGTTGTAACTAGTAGTTAGACATAGTGCCACTATGGAGGGAAGCTATAGAGGAAAACTACATTATGTCTTGTTAGTCTAAACTGGAGTAACTTTACAATGCCGACCTAATCAGGAAAAATGCTACAGGCTCTATGTGTGCATATCTAAATTTAGGGGGTGTTTTAATTTAAAAGGTTAAAATAATATGTTTTTTTTTCTAAATTCTATAATGAAAACATAAAAATTCTATTTATGAAATATTAATAATCTGTTAACTAAATCATCACACTGGAAAAACAACCCTTCTCCAATGATAATAAATTGGTTAATTAAATAGAATATTTTTTTTTAATCAGTAACAACTAATTTTATTTTAGAACATTTTTTTAATTACAAATGTTATATTTGCATACTGTGTCCTGAGCCACCCTATATGATAAGGTTACTATATTTTATATGAGATACTCTAATAGACACAAGATCAATAAATATTTCTGTTGTATCAGACTTTTGATGCTTTGCCAACAACACGACCTTGAACTGTCATAGCATATTTATATTTCTCCTCCATCCTTCTATATATTGGACATGCCAGATTTAATCTATTACAGTTTCAATCAGATAATAATAAACAATTTCAATGAATATCTGAAAATAAAGGCTACAAAAAAAAAACCAATGCAGTAACTTAAATGAATTAAATACTTAAATGAAACCTTTACACAACAAAATAAATTTATTGACATTCTACTGAAAAATCCAGTCTGAGTTAACGAAAAATGTGAAAATTCAACTAATACCATTTACTTAATTTTAGTTATCATTTAAATAGCTAAGGTTTATAAATCGATCTACACAATGTAATTACAAATTACATATACATAAAAAACAAAAAATTAAAAATGAATCAAACCTACTTTATTTTTAAAGTGCAACAAAAAAGTTATTACTTTCTTTACATTACAAACAATTTCAAATAATACTTGTACTTGTGGAGCCACAGAAGTGATACAGTAACTAATGGCAGACCGATGTGGGGGAAATATTCTGATCACAATATGTTAGATATTAGATGTTCTATTTCAATTGTGATAGTTGAAGAGTTGTTTTAGTTTAGCATTGTCTAAAAGTAATAATCTTCTCAAATTTTAATAACTTTTCAATTACTGGTTTTAAAAATACCAGCAAAGAACAAAATATCGCCCTGGAGGAAAGCATTATTAAACAAATCTTTTGAATATAAAAAACAATTTTTTTAACTTACCAACAAGAAGTGGACATACTCAGGTCCCCCAACAAGAGGGGTGAAGTTTCCCAACTGTTCTGCAAGTGCCAACAATACTTCGTCTTCATCATAAATAGTTTCTGTCAGGAACGGGATCAGTTCACTCCTCGTTCGTTCAACTCCCAATGCCAAAGCAATAGTAGATAGTTTCTTAATGGAATTGAGACGCAGCTACAAATGAACAAAGTTCAAATTATAAACCTATGTAAATGAAATCAACACTACTAAGATAAATTACTTCTTAAAACTCACAGAATAACTATGTCATTGATAGATCACTTGAGAATGTTGCTGTTGTATTTCTTGACTTAGCACAGGTGTTCAATAGTGTGATATATAGGCTTATTAAAAAAACAACAACTTCTTCCTAAAGCTATAACCAAATATTAAAATTTTATCTATCTGATCAATATTTCCATGTTAAACAATGTGATGCTATTCAGAGCTAACAGAGATGAAGATGGGAGTTCTATAAGGCAGTGTTATAGGATTCAACACTACCTGCTGAGTAGTTAATAATAAAAGCATGAACTTAAAAAAATACCTTAAAAACTTAACATGGTTATTATTATACGGAAGTTATTAACCTTGTAATGACTGTCATGGAAATATCAATGTACTGAAAACAAGATTTTGACAATGTGGATATGTCGAAGAATAATAAATGACAACAGGCCTATAGTTCTGTTAAACATTGCATAAAATCATAACTTACCACAAGAAATTTAGTCTTTTGTGGGTAATCTCTTAATTGCATAAAAGAAAAATCATTTGAAAAAAAAATTGAATTTAAAAATCATTAATTTGAAATATCACCAAAAATACCTAATATTACTCAGTATAATCGATATTTCAGTAAATCTATGTACATCCAACATTTGAATCAGGTTACGAATGATGAATACATCAAGTAATCTTAATATTGGTTAGGTTATTTTAGAGCTATCAATAATTTCAGCAAAATAATATTTTTAATTCTTATTTATATATAGCCTATAAGGTAAAAGTAAATTAAATATCTTGGCAGAAAAAAAAGAATATTAAATGCATGATACCAATTTACTAACACATTTTGTATCCTAATATTTAGAACAATGTTTACAAATGTTATTACAAGAATAATATATAACCATTATTCTTTCAGTTCTTCTCGAACGAATTTTGTAGTTTTAACTTAACTCTAGTAACATAACACAATTTATTTTTTACAAGAAGCCTACACACTACACTTTTGTTATATTATTTTCATATTTCTAGAGTTACACATTTTACAACCTTATTTTAATTTAAAGGTGTGGTTTTCCATTCCTACCTTGTTCCACAGTTCATTGTTAATTTCTAACTAGTTTGAGATTCGAACAAGGCCAGCCAAAGTTACTATATCTGTTTACAAATAAGAAGATTAAAAGTTTTCTGATAAAAAAAAATTTGGTCAACCAAATGTGACATGGTTTTTTATATTATATATATACTGCATTTACATATTAGGCCCTAATTCTGCAATTGAAAAATAAAAAAATAAAACTGATTTTCAGGACTGGGTAATTTTTGCATGAAAACGCTTTATTATATGCCTAATATTAATAATCCAAAATGTGAAAGTGCAGAAACAAAGAAACTTACAAAGCATTGAAAATAAAAGTGACAAACATAACCTCAAAATAACCACCATGTGAAAACAGGAAGTGTTTTTCATCACGAAAATGACTAGTAAATGTGTGTTATAATGAAATTTTTTTTAATTTAAAAAAAAAGAACTTTAGACCTAACTTGACCCGGTTGTTGGGTGTTTAACTTGGTTGTAGCAAACATATTTTTTATCACAAAAACGATTACTGAAATGCATGTTACTAATAATGAAAAGAATATAAACTTAAAAAAAAAAGAACTTTGGAACCAACTGGTTATTGTTTAGGACTAGTATTCCTTCCATAAAAGCTAAGTTTTGTAACGAGTGTTATTGCAGTAGATATAAAGCTGTTGCTGCTTTGTAAAATTGGATGTCAGATAACAAACAGTTCAATAGTAAATGGCTAAAAATTGTAATTTATTGTATATTTATCATAATACCTTACATGGGTTAATATCTCTCAAGAAAATAATATAACACAATAAAATAAAAAATTATTAAAAACATTAATTTTTTAAAAGTCCCAGAAAGTGTCAGAAATATCAATACAATACTTTCATCTGAAATAAAATATTATTTTACTCAAACAAGCTATTTTTATAATGGCTATCTTATACCTTAAAACTTTCAATTTTCCAAAAAATGTTGAAAGTTGAAAAATGTTGAAAAAAAACTACCTACGCAGCCACAGTTTTTGAGATCACTAAAAAATATTGATACCATGTTTTCCAAAAAACGTACACTTTTAGGAAAAATTAATGAAAACATGAATTGGTGGTCAAGTTAGTTTACACAAATTACATATTATTAAAGACAAAGAATTTAGTAGGTTATGCTTACATAATCTACCTAACCAATCAGTACATTTGAAAATATTTTAGAAAAATTAGCATTACAAGAATTTTTAGATATTGCTGCTTATGCTTTTGTGAATACGTTGAGGCTCTTTATAACTGAAACTGCTAAAATGGGTATAAATAACAGACCTAGCCTCTGTATTTAATGTTTAACCTCTTTCAATCTAGGCTCTGTAACATACTATTTATGCTCTTGCTAAACAGGTAAAAGTTTGGCTTACAATAACATTGAAGAATATAGTTTCCAATAAAAATAATGATTAGACCAAAGTCAGATTGTGCCTAAATTATGAAATAAAATTCTGGGTAAATCTATACTTTCAAATGATTTGTAATTAAAAAAAAACTTAAGAATTAAACTTGACTTGTTTGTTGGGTATTTACAGGTATGTATTCAGTGTAAGTTGTTCTTTATCATTTTAATGATCAAAAACACATTACCTACTTTTGCATGGTAGTAATTTTGAGGCTATGCAAGTCACTTTTATTTTTGATTTCGTACTTCTCGTGCTTTCTACACATTTATATTATGGATTTTTTTTTGGGCATGTAATAAGTGTTTTTGTGAAAAAAATACTGAAAAATTGAGGACAACCTACACTGTATATTTACCTGCTTACCTGACTCAGTTGTTAGATATTTATATAACTCAACTCGGTTGTTAAGTGTATAAGTGATATTCAGTAAAAGCTGCTAACCTTTGTAATGACTGTTATTTATAGCGGATTTCATGCTTTGTAAAACATGATGAATTCTTTGCCTATAACTACCATATTTGGGTAAAACTGCACTTTTGGGCCTCATCATTTTCAGAAAATTAATCTTCTATGGATGAATATCGTTTAATAAAAAAAATGTGTAAAAATCATAACTTTAGAAAATTATCTGGAAGTGTAAGACTACCGATTTAAGGTATCATCATTGACAAATTCGAAGAAGTTAAACAATAAATTGATTAATCTAAGGTAAGGCTTTTAAGGCTAAGAATGGAATGCTCAAAGGCATGTAAGCTTAGTTCCTTCGATGCAATTTATATTGACATATTTTTCAAACAAACCTATCAGTTGAAATTAAACAAGTAATGTATCAAATATTGCTTTATATATGAATTAAATTACGAGTTATTTTGAAGCAATCACTTTTTTTATGAAGCCGATGTAACAACCTAATTAGGCCTACTTTTTATTAGAGATGTACAATATGTTTAGATAGTTTAATTATTGAAAGAATATAAAAATATAATCTTAATTTATGTAAAGTCTCTATAGCACTTACTTGCACATCATCATTTTTTAATTCGTCAATTAGTACAGCTATAGGGTACAAAGAATCATCCGTAGATGAATCACTTGCTGCCATTTTGAATTTGGCCAAACTGTTGAGGTTCTAGAAATAGGAAAGACTACACCCTTGAAAAAATTAGAAACAGAAATAATTAAAAAGATAAACTAATCACTGTAACTTCTTTCACGTTAGGACCTAATTCATAATTACTGCTATGATTAAATTCACTGAAATGTCCAATTTCCTTCAATATGTCACAAAATTTACTGATTTTTGAAGAGATCGTTTAGTTATCCACAGCCTTCAACATTTAAAGAAGCATGTATCCTAATCTCGTCTCTTATTTGATTTTAGTAAAGTGAAAGGAATTATTAAATCTAAAAAGCATTGAGTTATTTAGTAATTTATCTATGAATTATAGTATTACTGAAAATTATAATCACAATTACAGCTAAAGATTTATAAATGCTAAAGAAGTGACATTAAGAAATAAAACTTACAAAAATGCTAGTATACGTTTATACATTCATCCATTTATTTACGTTGCAATACAATATGTATTATAACTATTTTACATTTATAATACAATTAGCTTTTTTTTACAATATAAATTGCAAATAAACATTGTATTAATTATGTTAAAAATATTTATCAAACAAACTTAAAAATCGGCAAATCCAACAAAGTAATATTTGATTAATTACATTAGTAAGGATTAAAATACCTATACGGAAAAACAATGAAACTGTTTGTAATTATGTATATATTATGTAACTATTACAATATATATACATATATCCCTCATTTAAATATATATATATATATATATATACATGAGTTTATATATCTCATCATTATTATTTATTATCATTATCATCATCATCATCATCATCATCATCATCATCATCATCATCATCATCATCATGATCATCATCATCATCATCATCATCATCATCATCATCATCATCATCATCATCATCATTATCAACATTATCATATTATTTAACATTTAACATCTTATCAGATGATTATATATATATATATATATATATATATATATATATATATATATATATATATATATATATATATATATATATATATATATATGTGTGTGTGTGTGTGTGTGTGTGTGTGTGTGTGTGTGTGTGTGTGTGTGTGTGTGTGTGTGTGTGTGTGTGTGTGTGTGTGTGTGTGTGTGTGTGTGTGTGTGTGTGTGTGTGTGTGATGTGATAACATTTAAGTTAATTATCCTTTCAATTAATATATTTAACGCAACATTACTATTAATTGTTTTTCGTATTCAAACACATAATGATCCTTCATAAGACATTATTCTTCACGAGGTAGCAGCACGATACAGTGATATAAAATGTACAGTAATACTGCAATTTTTATTTCACAGTCAGTGGTCATAGTTCTTCATAGAGCTACTAGATAGCAGGGCAGTGCTGACCTATTTTTACTGGTCATATATAAACACAACAAAGAGTACTGTGTCACTTTTTAAAGGGGTTTTTGCATTCTTTTACCTGGACTAGCACGTAGCGAACTGGCACGTGAACTGGCACGGAATTCAGTTGCACACAGCAAAGACATATAGTATTTGCTAAATGTTGTTTTAATTTGACCTATGTCTGAAATCGTTAAGTAGATCTTCTGATGAAATCTACTGATGTCTCTAGATCACACCATATACTTGGGGGGAAAATAGATTTTAACACTTAGATGGAATTTTAACTGCAAATCGCCCTTAAAGCTGGTTGAACATAATAAAAAGTAGGCCTGATTGAGTTGTTACATCTACTTTAGCAAAAATGATTGCATCTAAAAGACATAAAATTTAATTAATATAAAGCAATATTTTTAAACACCCTACTTATTTAATTTTACCCTATAATTTTTTCTCGAGAAATATTGATATAAATTACAACCAAGAAACTAAGTTTACATGCTTTTGAGCACTTTATTCTTGGTTTTAAAAGCTTCACCTTAGATCAATAAATTTATTGTTGTTTGTGTTGGTATATTTTCTTCCTACTTGTTTTAACTTTCTAAACTGTGTATTTAATTTAACATTGATTTTTAAAATCTACAGAAAAAGAGTTAATTAATTCATTTTTTTAAAGTTTATATTGAATAAAGATTTAATGATGAGAATGCAATAAAATTTATAATGGGAATGCTGGTGGAATTATTTAATTATTATTATAATTAATAATGTATTAATTATTATTACAATTAATTATAATGATCATAATTAACTATAATAATTAATACAATAGCAATAAATAATTTTTCAAGTTAATGTAAATTATTGCCCTTCCAGCAATCAGTTACGTGTACTTTTTATAAAATAAATAAAATTCAATTGCATAGAAATCAAAATGTTTACTTCTAAAGATCAATCGTGAATTCTGTTAAAATTAACAGGTTTGTTTAAACTATTGTAGCCTAATACTTTATCTTTTCGATTTTGAATGGTAAAACCAGAATCAACTTCATAAATCTCTATTTTACTCGGCCCAATTCCGTTACCAAAGGGTGGGTTCATCCCCTGAGGCGGGCGGACGTGTCTGAATGCACATAATTACCTACTACATCCGGTCACTAGCTGCGGACTGATAGATCACGGAGGAGGGGTGAAATTATGATAGATTGATTTACATTTTAAAACCTCCCCTCCGGCTTACTCGAACATGTTATTAGGGCAGGAAATAATTATCGTTTTATCTGGTAGAAAGATATATTTGCTGCTTGAACGTCTTCATGCAGGTTGTGTTTCGGTTAGAATGGTTTACATGGCGTTCTTGCAAATTCAGCACCAACACATTAAAATTTATCATAATCACTCCAAAAATGACGAATGGATTTTTCTATTTCTATCTGAACCATGCCAATACATTTATCTTTTTAAATTAGTCCATTTATTTTATCTAGTTTGTATAAAAATTTAAAATAAAGTTTTACTAGCAATAGCGAGTAAAATAATAGTAGTTTGCAGTATTGCTAATAGATAGCAGAACAATGCGAAGTTTGTGTTAGTAAGTTAGTTCTGAATCTACCAGATGGCAGGGTAATGCTGATTCGAAAAAAGTTCCAATTTTAAAAGTTCTATCATGCATTCCTTTTATTTTTAAAATAAATAAATCAGTTTGGGAGATCTTTATATTTTCAATTGTTTTATATAGCACTAAAACTCGTAAGAACTTTCTAATGCAATATTTAGGTGCCTTGGAAAGGATAAATTGCTCTTTAAAAACCTAGTTGAGTTAAACAAAAACGACAATTTTTTGAAATATAAAAATATGGACACCGGTTAAGATCTTATTAAAAACTTATCTTCTGCTTTTAGTTTTATTACATAAAAATAAGCCATACTTTAATTTGGTAAACTTCAATCATTCTTCGCTGTATTTCTGTTATAAAATACAAAAATGTTCGCAAATTAAAATACATGTTTTTGTAATGTTATCAAATTTTGACAATTTTGGAAATTCGCTTCTATTACGTCATCGAACCACGGCGTCTCTTTAAATTTGTAGACAATGTAACCGTAGTTTCTATAAATATGAACGGTTTTGTTTAAAACCATCATTCTTGCTGGTATTATTTCACAACCAAGCCCCTTCGTTTTAAAAAAGAACCATACCTCTTTGGGCATTCCAATTTTCCTAATTTCAATAAAATAAGCAAGAATATAATAAACGTCACGTTTTATATTGAAGCCCAAATTTGGGCGCAAGGTGTAAGCTCACCTGCCGCTCATTACCGCCTCCCTTATACAATCGGGGCGTGTGCCTACACCTGTCCCAACAACCCTTCTCTAGCAAGTACTCTTATATATATATATTTTTACTTTTATAATGTTTCTAACTTTATTAGGGTGTGATGTGTTTATAGCTTCAGTGTCTGCATACATAACATTTCCATTCGTTCTCCATCTGGTACTTCCACTTTTCTTGAGCGCCGGAAGGTACGCAAAAACATTGCACAAACATTCTCACACTCTATATAGCGCCTTTAAATTTAGCGCGTCCTAGATTATTATAGTTTTAGAAACATTCTCACACTCTATATAGCGCCTTTAAATTTAGCGCGTCCTAGATTATTATAGTTTTAGAAACATTCTCACACTCTATATAGCGCCTTTAAATTTAGCGTGTCCTAGATTAGATTAGTTTTAGAAACATTCTCACACTCTATATAGCGCCTTTAAATTTAGCGTGTGCCAGATTAGATTAGTTTTAGAAACATTCTCACACTCTAAATTTAGCACGTACTAGATTAGATTAGTTTTAGAAACATTCTCACACTCTATATAGCACCTTTACACGTACTAGATTAGATTAGTTTTAGAAGTTAAGGCCCGTTTACACGTTGTTAGTGCGCGTTCCAGTTGAGATTGCCAGTCACTAGATGCTCCATGCTAGTGACTGGAGAGGCCAGCAAGCTCCGGGCGTGCCAGTCGCTGGCAGCTCCAGCAGAACAAATATTTTTGTTTTACTGGCATTCTAGCTTCCTCCTCCATCACTCTACCGCACTGATGCCAGCCGCTGGCACTGCGTAAACAACTGCCGTCCACCAGTCGCTGGAAACATTCAACCACGTGGATTACGTTCAACAGGTTCTGTTTAAGTAGTTAAATTAAGTTAAGAAACATGGCTTGGAGCTCTGTTTCTCTCAGCCATGTTATTGCAGCTCTAAAAGGCTGTGTCTCTCACAAGGTTCTATCCCTTCCGACGTTTTTATTTCTAGGCCTAGTGGATAGCGTACTAGGCTTTCACCCCGAGGACCCGGGTTCGATTCCCGGCCAGGGCTTGGCATTTTCATACTCTAGAAATCATCCCATCGTCTGCATTAGCCCAAGCGTGCACAATAGTAGTTAAACACAAAAAAAAAGGTTTAACTAGATGCTTCCTTTGTTATTGCTCCTGTCCTCTCAGTTTACCCTTTTGCGCTCCCGAAAGACGTTTATACGTCTATTTATTTGAGATAGTCTGTCGCCTTACCGATTTGTGATGGCTTGCATAGCAAGTTGGGTAGTTTCACATAGCATCCTCTCAGGCTGCTGCAGTTTACTGCTCGTGAGTTCCATGAGGTTAGGACAGCCGCAGTTTCTGTGGAAGAGTAATTAAAAGCAACAGCGGATAGATTAAAACTAGAGGTCCCCTGGTATCCAGAGTGGCCACGCAGTCTTCGGCGTAGCAATCTTGGTCTCAGATGCTTTTAAGTAAGAAAATAAAACTGGTCGATTTTTTAAAACGATTTTAACAATGAAAGATTTATTAGAGTTAATTGTAAGTAATTTAGGTGTAAAAATAATTGTATTATGAACAAAGTAAAAACAATTTCGCTCAAGTGTTGATCTCGTAGGGTCTAATAGTGATGAGACGGTAGAGGGCCAAATGAATGGCGGTCGGTTTTTATATCTACTCCCTAACAGTAATGTTTATAATTTAAAATTTGCTATATTCACTTAATATAGGAATGTTCATTAATAGCCGAAATTTTATGAACATCTGATGAACAAATTTTGATCAAAATCTTTAAGCGGATTTGGAAAAATCAAATTTTTAATAATGTTTTGACCGAAAAGACTTTAAAATAGGTACTTTTTTGAAACATTAAAAAATTGTCTCGAGATATGAACAAAACAAGCCACCGTAATGGTTACCATCACCGTGGGTATGTGTCTGAAAATAGTTAATAACAATATACAGTAGGCTATATCTTATGAACATAACAAAATATACTAAATTTATTGTAAGGCTGAAAATTATCGCTACAATAATAACAAAACACTCGAATGAAGCAAAATAAACTAACCTGAAAGTAAAAACAAAATTTAAAAAAAAAAATGAATGAATAAACAAACAAACTATTTGTTGCAGAGCTGTAAAGAGGTCCTACAAAAATAATATTATATTTATTAAATTTTTATTAAAAACATCCAAAAGATGAAGGTACTTAAGAGTCTGATCGGTGGTCGAGACACTAATCAATGTTTTACTCTTATTGCCCACAAAACTCTCATTCAGGTAAGTTCCCGTCTTCCATCAGAAAACCATGAGCCAGCAAGAAATGTCCGATCGGAAGACAACTCTTCCCGTGCTCGAGTTGGCAATCTAATGAAAGATACACAACTGGTAAAAGCTACACTTGGTGGTATCCAAAATTTATTAAATCTTTTTGGATAAACGATCTGACTGGATCTTTACTTATATCAACGTTCCGAGTGGTTTCCATTACGTTGACTTTTACTAGTAGTCTTATGGTTTATTTGAAAATAACGTAGAAACAAAAACACGGCTAGCAACAAGTTATCTCAGACGGGTAAACACAGTCGTCCGTCTGTCCGTCCGGCGATGGTTTCAATTATAACAATCGTTAACAGGTCGGCCCATAAAACTCCCGGTATTACTTGGTTTTATTACCCACTGGTTGCTAGGCAACATCAATTAATAAATCCGCGTGTTTCCAGTGGTTTTATTACCTGGTCCTTACTCCAGCGTCTAACAATATGTGTGAATAACAAGGGTTTTCCATTAAAGTAGAAAGTTAGTGCTTCGATATGGGGTGGCGATAATTGGGCGTCCGGAGCTAATCAGTTGTAGCTATAGCCTACTTAAAAATGTACCGAAACCACAAATTAAGAGCGAGTTGGCGTAGATAAACAAATGTAGGTAGATTCACAACAGAAGGCAGTTGGCTGCGACTCTGACAAGTGCACAGGTTCGACTTTGGATCGTAACTTTAGTTTTTCCCACCCCGGCGGAAATGTATTGGCAACTAGGCTACACCAGATTTCATCGAATTAGATTTTTTTCTTACTAGTTAGACTAATGAAGACGAGGGATCAGTGTTAACGGTAAGGGAAAAGCAACGGGAGCGACTGCGGCTAGAACTAGAACCTTTAGGTGCGCAGTTCAGTGGCGCAGTAACTGACCGGTGCTTTAGTCACTTCGACCATCTGAGCCCCTCGAACTAGAACATTCAGTGCCAAACGCAATATGTGACACACAGACCGCAATATGTGACACAAAGAACCACATTTTTGATTCAAGGGGTGTGGAGTAGAATTCAGAATATCCAGTAAAATCTCTAAGAGAGTATGGGAAATACGACAGTAGAAACTGTTATTGTTTGTTAGCGCGCCAAGCACACAAGCTCACGTTAAGAACCCAATTTCAAACAATGCAGTTGTGTATTGTTACAGTTTATTTGAACATTTGCCACCGTTTGTGTGTATGAAGTAATACACGAAGTTCTGAAAATATGGATCAATGCTCGTCCTCAAGTGCCTAACTTAAAACCTAAACTTGCACTTATAACCTGAACTAGAATATAAGCCTAGATGCCTAGGACTATGTTAAAATACTTAAAAACTAAGAAAAAACACTTAGATCCAAAAATACCTGAATGGCCAAACTACAAGTAAAACTAAAACGCAAAAAAATACGTACTTACCAATGGCTAGGTCTACGTTAAAATACTTAAATTAACTAAGAAAAAAAAACATAGAATAAAAATACCTGAATGGCCAAACCACAAGTAAAACTAAAACGCAAAAGAATACCTGCTTACCAATGGCTAGGTCTATGTTAAAATATTTAAAAACTAAGAAAAAACACTCAAAGCTAAAAAATATCCAAGTAGCCAAACCACAAGTAAAATTCAAACGCAAAAGAATACGTACTTACCAATGGCTACGTCTACGTTAAAAAGTAAAAAAAAAGTCATAGCCAAAATAACTGAGTGGCCAAACCACAAATAAAACTAAAACGCAAAAGAATACCTGCTTACCAATGGTTAGGTCTACGTTAAAATACCTAAAAACTAAGAAAAAAAACACTCAAAGCTAAAAAATACCTGAGTGGCTAAACCGCATACGAAACTAAACTAAAAAAAAAAAATATCAGCTTACCAAAAAAATGGATACCTTCAGTTCATAATTACAAAAGGTATTAAAGCTAAGGGCAGTACAAAATGAGTGAAAACCTTTAAGCTTTTGTAACGATCTCTTATTGACGAACTCTTATCTCTCTTGATTATTGGAATTGCTAGACAATTTTAAAAACTAAACAGATTTCAACACACAAAAACTGTTAGGCATCATCTCGTCCAAACGAAACTGTTAAATGACAGTCAGGACATTAAAAAGTATATTTACAGTACAAAAGGTGAATGCAACAGACAGAAAGACGCAGCGAAACAAAAAGATGTCTGAACATAAAATAAATGAACACAAAAACAACACGCGATTAGATCTTGGAGGTAAAACAAAAATAGCCGAACTAACGAGATATGGTTCGAAAATCATAAACTTAATGGTGAAAAGGCGAATTAATTTACCGGGGGAATAACAACTTATATAAACGTAAAATAATTGAAGTCTTGTAAATAAAAATAACGGACAACCCTATCAGTCAATTTAGTGTAGAAATAAAGTCTCTATGGCTACCACTAGGCTATTAAAAAAACCTAAATTGGAAAATAAACATAATTTTAAATTTAAAAAGGCTGAAATTTTACAGATTAAAGAAAAAGGGTTCATTACTAGATCCCCGGATAGGACACTGAAAGAGGGGAAAGTCAGGTGTCAATAACGTCGGTAAGGTAGTCCCCTCCACCGGTGTTGGCAGGTACAAAACATTAAAATGGTTATTACTGTTGTCTTGTACACACCCTCTGTATCAGATCTTGTGTAGCTTTTTCGTTTCGTCTTCTTGGTGACTTATGGTCTCCTGATCACATTTACGTCTGTTTTATTCCTGGTTTCTTATTTCACAATACTTCTGAGCTAAGACAAACAGAAACCTGTCATATTGTGTAGGTTTCTGGTTTTCTTGATGACTTGTTGTTTCCTGATTACATGTAAGTCGTAGTTTTATTTCTGTCTTGACCACTCGGAGATCTGTTCTGAGTTTTTCTTATTTTTTAAACAAATATTTTAACGTATCCTAGGCATAAACGCGTATGTTCTTATTGCACGTTTAGATTTTAAGTTAGATACTTGAGAACAAGATTCGATCCATACTTTCGAAATGTCCTTTTGTGTGCTTTATACACACAAATGATAGCAAATGTCCTAATAAACTGTAATAACATAAAATACATCATTCAGTAATAATTAAAAAAAAGTTGTATGGTCACTTTATATTCTTCACTTGTTTAGTATATGCCTACAAACCGCCATTGTTATGATGCTCAATCTACATATTCTCCATTACTCTTTACGTCGTGCCTGCTTCAACTAACCTCCCTTGTACCTAGGAGCAGTTAAGATACAATAAACCGAAAGACTTTAACGGCGAAGTAGAACGAAGTCGCTTGACAATACCTCTTCATAAAACCAGATAAGGAAGTTTATGGAGTCCAGACAATGATATCTCTGTGTAGAGGAAGATTGACGATAACCTAACCTAAAGAAACAATAACGTTTCGCACTTCTGCTCCACCCACGCGGTCCAGATATGCATCTTCTTTGTCGATACAATGCGTAATTATTACAAAGGAGTTGATACAGATTGAATCGAGATCTCTGCCGGATTACCGTATTAGCGGAGCAGTTCGGAAGCGTCCGGGGAAGCGGCTGCTTTGGTACCGCCGAATTTACTTCTTTATTGTGATACGGGATCCTGATCCTGTTGTGGAACGGTATCTTGGGTTGACCTGACGGAACGGAATTGCGTTTTGGATGCAAGTTTGGATCGGGTTGGCGGTCAAGTGACGAATTCATTTGGGATGAAGGTGATTTTCTTTCTTACTCTATATGATGTGTAGAGAAAGTATTGTAATAGTGAACTCAAGGGATTTTTTGACAAATTTCGAAAAAATCAGTGCACTTGACAATGTTTTATTAAAAGTTTAGTTAAAATAAAAATTTAAAATAAAATCTGTTTTGAGATACTGCAAATCGATTAGTCAGCCTACGTATGAAGGAAGTTAGTGCAGTTTTCCGAAGTATTTATTGGGCCATATAATTAAATTTGAAGAAATGCACAATAATTTTTTTCTTTTTGCACATCTCATGAAGGCACTTTGGACCTCAGGGGGGGTATCGGGTATATACAACTGTACCTTTGTACAGTGTGTAACGAACAAGATTTAATTATCTAATATTAGTTTTAAATAAATCATTGAAAAACTGTAATACACTAGTAGTATTTTTTAAAATGTATTCATAGTACATTTTAAATCTTTAAATTTTCAAGAAGTCCCTCTCAACAGTGCATTAAATTCTTAGTTAACCCTTTGCCGAGCTCCTAACCACAACGTTAACGTGGCAAAACAACTCGGGTTAATCGGACTGGCGCACTTCCTGATTGCGCGTGCATGCAAATGCAGTTTTGTGATTGGCAATAAACAGGAGCAATAACCGGAAGCTGTATTAGCACGTCGTAACGGCTTCTTGATCATACCGGATGTGGTACATTTAGTTATTACCTGTTTATGCAAATACAGTACGTATGCCATACGGCATTACGAATTGGGGCGAATTAAGGATTGTAATCACCGTAAGATAATTTTTTAAGAATTAATTTAACAAAGACGCCTTAGTTTATTTATAAGTACTCTATAAATATTTTTTTAAATCAGAGCCAATTCTAACCTCTAGATCTTTTTTGAGGGGGTCGTTAAAATTTGTATAATATACTCGTACAGACCTAATGTGCTTGTGTGTCTAAGCATGATCACGTTCGCAACTTGGAAGGAAATCGATTTTGTTAGGCCTAATAACTTGGTAAATTTGTTAAGCAAAAAAATTCGGCCAACAGTTTTAAAATGGCGTCTATTTCAAATCATCAAACATTCATAACGTTTAGATTTTTCAGAATCCGTTGAAATTGAGTGATTTAATTTGACGGCGGTCAGGGTTCAGTTTTGTATTTTCAATGCAATTTTGAAGTTTAAAAATGCTCATACACACAGATGTTAATGCTGATTACGATGACAGAATCAGAGTTTAATTAAAGGGTATAATAAAAAAATTACTTTTGGAAATTCGCTTCCATCACGTCAGCGAGGCCGAGATTATTTTTTAATTTTAGCTCGGATATCAAAGTGGTCAAACTGTGAAGTTTAACGATTTGCCAACTAAAAGAGAATTTTAACAGACGGATAAAACGTGGATGTATGAACTCTACAACCCTGTCATTAAGTTAAGTCGTAGAGTATAAAAAAATTTAAAAGCTTAACAAAAAATGTACTTCAAAAGCTTTCACAATATTTGAAAATTTTATATTGAATGGCCGCCATGTTGAATAAAATAATTTTTGAGGACTGTATTTAGTCGTTCAATGTGTGAGATCGATCTACGTATTCAGTGTTACGGAAGAAAATATTTCCGCACTGAAACAATGAATGCGCCTACTGCCTTTGGTAAGAGGTTACCTTGCCAATCTAGTTCAGCCTCTTGTAACAAGTGCCCATAAAACGTACCGTATCAAAGCCAACGGCCATAAAATGACCCAGGCCATTATTTGGTCGCGTTTACTTGGGAATTTTAATTATCCCCGATATTATCTCCAGTCTGACATTTTGTAATTATCTTAAGGGTTAGTGCGGGGGAAATTTCGTGTCGTAATGTTGGTAGTTAACCGTGGCCGGGGTAATGGCTTTATTTGTACAGGTCTGGCGAACACGGGGAAATCTAGTTAGCGTGTAGCTTGTGTTCTACTTTGGGCTGTTTTGTTGTGCAAATATACAGGATGAGCGGAAAATCCATGCATCACTTAATTATACCGCGGCGAAAGAAGTATAGGCTTAACGAGGCGTCTCGAGAGGTACGACAGAAAGTCCTGTCATCAGATCACACAAAACTGGCCAGATCCTTAATCCTTAGGTCCTGACCTCGATGTAGCAAGGGGTTGTATAATTAATCAAGTAGAATATGGATTTAGCCGATCCACAAGGAATATGGATCTTCCTTATTTCCTTGACATAATCTCACATATCACATACGTTGGTGAAAGAATGTTAATGCATCACTGAAACACCATAACTGTACTGTTCGAATGTTTATACCAACTGTCACATCACCTAAACCCATGCTGAAGTAATTCACTGTTGAGGGAGAACCATCCCTTACAGGATTTAAAGAATGAGTTCTTTTGGCGATTCTAACAGTTGGGACATCTACAGCGACATCATCGTTTATTCAAATTAAAAAAAAGATCCATAAAGTTTTATTAATGTGTAGTGGTGTATAGGCAGGCATGAGTAACGCAGTAGAGGAGCGATAGAGCGGGGGGAGAACGTGTCACGTGACAGTGATTAGCCTGTTGTTCAAAAAAGATTAGCCTGTAATAGGCTGTTCATTGCCTAAAGCGGGGTTTCCGAAATACTAATTATTAAAATGTCAATTTTCGCTTACTCAACTCAAACCTACAAAAAACTTAGAACTTAAAATAAGATTTATCAAAGTATGTCTTATTTGATAACGGATCAAGATGAAGCTGTTCGTATCAAAATAAAGGTGACTTTTTACTAAAAGATGATGCACTGGTGACATATTTTACCACAAGATGAAGCACTGTTGACGTCTTTCATCTCAAAATGAAGCACTGTTGACTTATTTTCCCACAAAATGAAGCACTGGTGACTTATTTCACCACAAGATGAAGCACTGATAAATTATTTCACTACAGGATGACGCACTGGTGATTTATTTTACCAAAAGATGAATCACTGGTGACTTACTGTACCACAAGATGACGCACTGGTGACTTATTTCATCACAAGATGAAGCACTGTTGACTTATTTTACCACAAAATGAAGTACTGGGGCTAAGATGAAGCACTGTTGACTTATTTCACCACAATATGAAGCACTGATAACTTATTTCACTACAGGATGACGCACTGGTGACTTATTTTACCAAAAGATGAATCACTGGTGACTTATTGTACAACAAGATGACGCACTGATGTCGTATGTCACCATAAGATGAAGCACTGCTGACTTAATTCACCACAAGATGAAGCACTGATGACTTATTTTACCATAAGATGATGCACGGGTGACTTACTTCATTACAATGAAGCACTGGTGACTTATTTCATCACAAGACGAAGCACTGGTGACTTATTTCACCACAAGATGAAGCATCGGTGACTTGTTTAGTTTCATTTCAGAATAGTTCAATCGTAAACGTAATCTACCAGAAAAAAATGAATCTTTGGAAAATTTTTAAAATGTCTTGAGATAGGGGCGAACTATATCATACCCTAAATAATTTAAATCGATCAATTCTTTTTGTCCCCAGCAATGTACGCAGGCAGACGCAAGCACAGACAGACAAACAGACAGACATTCAAGTAAATATGTTTTGTGCAGGCTACTCAGGAAACCTAAAAACGGGTTTTTCAAAGTTTCAAGATTCCAGTTTCATCATGGTTACTTTCTCTAATGAAAATAAAACCACAGAGGCAGTGTTAGGGGCTACAAAAAAGGGGAACGAAATAATAAAACTGGACACAATTAAAAACCAGAAGCAGGCAGTCGGTCACGCTTTTTTACCCCTTAACGCAGAAAGTTTTTTTAAAAATAATTACTTATTAATCACACAAATATTGAGAATGAAGCCTCGGTGGCTTGTTTGATGGATGACGCAAAATTGCAGCTTACAGCGGTCCCGCGCTTTGAATTATCGACTTTTACCGTACAAACTAACAGAAGTATCGATCTATCGATCGGAAGCATTGTTGTTGTTATCTGGTTTAATTTATTGCAATAGAAATCGCATTGTGTTTTAATTGTGATTGCGGTTTGTGAGATAAGAACGGTACCGCCCCAGTTTGCGTAACATGTGTGGCAATTGTAACTAGTTTTGTTTTAATTGATTCGCTGTTGGTAGCTGTGATGGTGGTGGTGGGGGGACGACTTCGTTTCTATCCGTTGTTAAAGTTTCTTCAGATTTTAAGTGAGAAAATATTTTTTTCCGGTAAGCGGGAGAAATTGCACAACAGTTCTCATGTTAACACAAAATTTGCTCAGATTTATTTCTTAAGTTTTTACCGCTAATTCTGGAGAGACAGGTTATAAACAGGCAGTTGAAATAAAGTAACGCTAAGGGAAATAAAAGGATGAACGAGAAGGCTTTGTGTATGAGCAGTGGTCTTTGTATATACAGTATCAGTGAAGATATAAAGCATCTTCAGCAGTTGGAAGGAACATGTTAAAGAATCTTATAATTCAGTACATACCTTTTGGAGGGCGAGACGTGGGACGAACGGCAGAAGTTAAAATCTCTGGAGAAGAATTACTTTCCGATTTTTGTAGGTATCTTCCGAATTGGTGTTTTTTGCAAAAATAATTGAATTTTGAAAATTTGTGTAAAACAACAACTCGAAGAATGGCCAAATTTAATCTTCGAAATTTATAGAATCCAATCATTCGGTGTATGGACGAATACGAAACTATTGCCTCCTGCAAAGAAATGAATCCACTAAACGCTTAGTGTTTGACTCTCCGAGATTATACACATCATTTTACGCATGGCGATATTTTAATGCCGGATTCAGTGAAGTACTATGTACATTACCCACAGCGACTGGCAGCAAAAAAACCGTGAAATGACTTCTGAACAAAAAATCGCAGCCTGCATTTGTTGCAAGCTACAGAATAAATTACACGTACGGTGCATGCGCAGTAGCTCGGCTAGAAACCCAATTAGTACGTCAGACAGACAGACAGACAGACGGATTATCTTCAAGATAGGAGGGAACCCCGGAGAGACCAATATAACATCATATTCCTCAACTAATCCTGCCGCACAGTTAGGCATACGATTTTTATAGTTTATTTTGCTGCATGAAATGTGCACCGAAATGCTTTAAGATTGTGCAAAGATTGTGTAAAGATTTTCTTGTTACTCTAGCTTATAGAGAAAGTAGTGTTATAACTTTCTGTAGAACATTTTATGATGCTAAATCTATTGTAACGTTGGATTACACCCATATGTGTGTTAGGTGGAGAGACTGAACATATTCAACGATAACTATTAAATTTGACAAGTAACTTAGGCTCCTTCTGACAGATAGCAATGTTTTGATTGTGCTTTGGAGGACCACCTTGAAACCGACTTTGAAAAAATACGATTTTATGCAATTTTATCAAGAAAAGATCGAGGTAAGAGATCCGATTTCCGTAGTAGCTACAATTTGCTGTCGAGCGAAATTCGTTCAACCTGGTGGTTATTCCAAATATTAAAAGAACCTAACTCTTTTTTTTTCTTATTTTGTTTTGAACATCTGATTTAGCTGTCATAATCAGCGTTTAAATCTTCAAATTCAAGTAACAACAAATTCAAGCATTTATTTAACAAATTCAATTGAAAATTTGTTATATTTTGAAATTTTATTACGTTTTCGAAAGTTTGTTTTCATCACAACAGCGAGACAGCTGCGTGACGCAATTATTGTTCATTATAAAAGCGGTATGTGGGCAAATTTCTTCTAAATCGGCCAATTAGTTTAGTTCAACGCAGTATGCACAACCACATAGAATCAAACACATCCAAGTAAAAACCATTTTTTTTTTTAGCTCAATCAATACAAAACGGATAATCCATCCAAATATTAAAATCGATTTCTTTTTCAAAGTGAAAAACAAAATAAATTTCTCAATAACTATTTTTCGAAGAAATTCTATCAAAATTAATTTCAAACTCTTGCGCTGCAGACACACGACAAAGATCATCTTCCATCGAACACCGTGTAGATATTGTTACACCCATCAAAACCAATAAGACGCCTTCATCCGTGTGTGATTTATGGAAGATTTCAGATAAGCCGCCATTCCTTGCTGTCCGTGTGTCAGAGTTAGATGCACAAACTTTCTCACACACGAATAAAGATAGATTCGTCACAAACTGGATCCGATTCATCCGGCATGAACTGACGAGGCTCTCGGAATACTTCGGCCGGGCTTCGGCAATTTTCGGAAAATTTGCGAGTGTAAATTAATGCTACTGCTTAACTGCATTAATTTTTTTTTAAAGACAGGGATTAAAAATAAATTTCAAAAAATAAAAATTTAAAACTAGGAGGACATGTACATTTTTTTAAATTACTCAACTGTTTATATAAACAATAAATATATATTTATTGTAATAAAAAATAAAACACTAAAAATTATTAAGTTTTATAAATAAAACACAGTTTTAATCCACTATAGCACAAGTTGTGTAATAAAGCTCTATAGTGGATTAAAAGTGTGTTTTTATTTATAAACCTTACTGTGCTTGTCTTCCACATAAGCAAAGCCTGAAATTTCAAAATAACTAAGAAATAATTCTGACGATAGTTAGAGTTCATTTCCGCTATGTTACTTCAAGTATTAGGTACAGTTTTAAACCCTGTAAGTTCAGTGTCTGTGTGTGTGTGTGTCGCATATTTCTGAAAACCTCCCTCATGGTATCCAGCTTTTATTTTCTGGAATTTCGATAAAAAACACTACTGTTCAAAGTAAAGTATTTTGTCTGATCTCCATTTTTACTATCAAACTTTTATCCTCAAAGTTAAACATTTCGTCAATTCCGTCTTACCGTCACGGGCGGATCCTCAAATTAAAAGGTGACAATTTTTGTATAGTACCGTAGTTTCTAAAATTTTTGTTTTTTTGGTTACTGATGGTTTTACGAGATGTTTAAATATAATGGACTAACCTAAAACATTGATGCATTAAGCGCGTATACAATATTAGTGAGTAGTAATAAGATACTACAAAAGTTCTCAGTAGTGTATCCTGCCCACTTCTTTGGCCCAGCCCACTATATTTATTAATTTTTTTGAATTGTACTATAAAAATCAATAATAAAACTTAATTATTTTTTATATATTACTTGTTTTTTAATTATTTATATATATATATATATATATATATATATATATATATATATATATATATATATAAATGTTGTCCTTTATATATATATCTTTATATATATATATATATATATATATATATATATATATATATAAAAGTTAGTGTGTCCTCAGAACTAAACACAGGCTTACCGTTTAAACGCTAGTGACCTTGGTGCGCACGCTAGGGCTACCGTAAGACGTTGACTCTCTATAAATACACCTCCGGCAAGTGCCCGGAGGAAAGACAGACGGACAGAAGCCGTAATTTGGCCAATATGATGTGAGGTGGCGACTGCGCATGGGGCGTGACCGGTGCGTCTATAATTGCAAGCTTGCGCGCATGCGCGTAGTGATTACACAAGCTTTATCTTATCCGTAATAAATAGTTTATCCGCGCAGAATCGCTACCAGAATGCGCCAGTAAAACTGGTGGCTGATGTCCTCGACTAAATTAAAAATAATTGTTAAATTCTAGAACAGCATGACTAATGATCTCTTACGATTTTATTTTCTTCTTGTAAAAAGTACAGAGAACGTATGGTGATGGTGAAAAATCAACTTGCAGATTTGAATAGATTTATTAGCCTTTAAATGACCTTATTACAAAAAAGTGAGTGTTTTCAAAAATTCTTAAACGTTGACAAAAACAGGTTTTTATTAAAATTATCCCTAACAATTTTGTAATAAAATTTGTTCTAGTGTAGTCTTTAAGTAGGCGCCCTTCCAAAAATCCTAGGATCATAAACAAAAAAAAAAAAAAAATCATTGACAGCTTCTGGACCGGTTGTGTAATGTCTTGCAGCAGTTTGCGATTTTTTATCGGAAAACGTATCACAAATCCCATAACCAGAAACCATCCAAAATTTACCACCTATTAACTTCTCGAGCACAATATTTATGTATCACTACAAAGAATATTTCTTAAGAAGAATCGGACGTGAGTTTGGCAGAATAGACCTTGAAGGCTCAGGCCACACGCTTGCACGATATGCTTGAAGACGGGCGAAGTAAGCTGAAATGAACATCCACGATGTATCAATCCGCGAGGCCCGGAAGTAAGTTGAGTAGGATCGGTAGCATGGCAGGGTACACTTCAGGCTACAACAGTTTGCGTGCAATAGAGTGCCTGGGCAGTTTAGCGCGATCCTTACAGTAAGACTAGATTGATCAATCAAGAGAGAACGTTTTGACCTTGCAATTACAGGGTTGCTTTTTTTAATTACATCAATGCCTTTACTTTTATTCGACCTATTTTTCTGCTATTAAACTAACTAATTAGTAACAACAGCGTGACCAGCTATTCTTCAGATGAGGGTAAACTAATACGGTGTTTAAGTGTAAACTTTCTTAAAATGTTTGAAATTTGTGATTATATAACGCCGATAAAAAGACCTGCTAGACAATGACTGGAGAATTATTTGAGGGAAATTTCTTTAAGTTGTTGTCTCTAGAGAAACATTTTTGTTGTCATGGATGATAGTTCATTATATACTTCAAAGGAGACTTTAACGCTTTAGAAACGAAGTCGCGCCCCACTGCTACCAACTGCAATAAAACACAACTAGTTCCCAGCTTTCCATAACAGACAACAAATTTAAACCCTAATCAAAAAGCAAAAACTCTTCCTTAACTAAACTGTAACTTTCTCCGGGTAATCCACAATCACGTCCTTGGTCCTTGACAGTTACCACGCTGCACACCCGCGGGGTATTTCAGCTTTGGATCGGTTCCAAATAAGATTAATCAGTTCGGCCGCAGCGGAAACTGTCGCAGTGTTGGTTATTAGCGGCACCTGTGCTCCTTGCCTCCTTGCGTTCCTACCCAGTTTATGCCCATTTATAATTTACAGTTCTGTCTCGCCTCGGGCATTGGCTTTCTTTATAGGCTACGTGAAAGTCTCCAGGTAGATTCTAATAGTGACCTGTAGGTTATCCGGGATCCGAGAACCCATTAGTGCAAGATATCTGTAAGCTGTCGTCCAAGGAAAGAAAGGAATGTGTTAAAACTGCATATTAATACAAACTATACAATGCTGTTTGATTTACAAAAGGAAATAAATGTCACTAGAAACAAACAGATTAATTTATCTGGAATTAAACGAATTCTTTGTGCAAATAATTAACTGTGCAAGTTTCCACGTTCAAAAAACAGCAGTTTGTTAATTAAATTATTTAAGTTACTATTAATTATTTGCGGTTCAAGGAGCAATGTAACACATGGAAAAACATAACGGTAGTAACTACATTCAGACTTACTAAAGTTCCGAGTTATAATGAACTTATTATGCGAAAATTGAAGATTTGTAAGAAAAAAATACAAATTATTTAAAACAGACTTATTGCATATTAAGGTACACAATTTTAAATACAATAATCGCAGCACGCTACTGTCACGCTGACGTGATGGAAGCAAATTTCCAAAAAGTAAAAACATTTCATAACATCATATAAACCATCCCTAATCGCAGTAAAAACATGACCCTTTTAGCTTAACTTTTTGCAAATGCAATTAGATAATTCTAATCAGCATTTTATGTTAATTTTCAATCAAGTATTTTAAGTTCTAACTTTTGTTGATTTTTTTGATGAAATGAGATTAAAAAAAAATGTAATATGAAAAAGTTTAAAACTTTTCAGATTTTGAATTACACGAATGAACGGCTCTGCTGGGGAAATTGTACCAAAATTTAAGTGCTAACACATAAGAACGTGTTCCATATTTCAGATGTCGCTATCACGGAATCTGGGTGCTACTATATCACGGAATCAATGGGTTCCAATATTAGTACCATTGAGCAATACTATTAGTACCATTTAGCTAACTCTCTTCCTCGGGTGGTCGAGGCACGTACTGAGCCGAGTTATGGCTTTATCTGCCTTATCCATCAACATGCGGTCGAGTCTGGTTCGCTCTCGAACAGTGTAATCCGCATTTGTTTGCTTGCTCAAATATTGCACAATCTTCAGTAAAATTAACTTCAAATGTTCACGTGATATCGAGAGAAAGTATTGTTATCGTCTTAAAAAATTGTTATTTAACAGATATTTTATTTTGTAATGAAGTAGGAATTTCAAAAACCACGAGTGCGTGTAACAATAATAAGTGCCCTTAATGATGGACACTCAATTGGTCGAAACGTCTCGTCAACACAAAGGTTGACATTTAAGGTCAGCCTATATAAAGGTTGACTTACGTTCAACTGACATTACTTTGAACAGGTTTTTTAGTGTCATAAAAACAGAGATAATTGAATGACATGAAAATGAACAAAAATTTGACAGACTGATGAACCGGTTTGGAAAAATTAAGTTATTTAATTTTCCTCGTGGCCGATTTTCCTGTTTTCCGTCGATGTGTACACCGAATTTTGTTTTTTTTATCGTAACCTTAGAACGGACTTTAAGAAAATACAACTCTTGTTAATATTTAGCCTGTGCGTTTTTAAATTATACTTTCTAAATTTTCGAGGTAAAGTATTCCGAGTTTTATAAAATATTTGTGAATAGATATGCAATAAAATATACTTGTTAATAACAATAGGAATTGTGCTTATAATTAATAATTTTGTTTATAATTATACACTAATAATTCAGGATCTCCTCAACGTTGCAAGTTACCTTGAAATTTTTGAAAACTTAATAATTTTTTTTTAATTTTCTGACTAACTCCAAAAAATATATACATAAAAAATCCTATTAAAAACAAATAAGCGTACTGTATGCAAAATATAAAACAGCTGTTGATCAAAATAATTATATTAATTCCTTCAAAGTTGAGACCAAGATCTTTACTTACCCTTCAACCATGTATGTGTGTCTTACCATATTGTATTCAAATTTGGCCTTACCGAACTACATAGAATTATTTTTGTGAAACAAAATCATTCCTGCGATTTTTATGGATGTATCCTTTACGAAGTCCTCATATTTGAAGACAATGTTTTTATATAAAGACAATAGTTTTAAAGATTTTTTTTGAAAAATGAACAAAATCATTTTTTTAAAAATCGGTTTTAACGATTTCAATGAAAATTTTCTTATAGGTATTGTTTTGGTTGTTCAAGATATCATGAAAAATATAATTTTGTTACATGATTACTCAAAACTGGTTCATCAAATTTGTTCAAATATGAAGAGTTACAATTGAATTTGAAATACAAAATTATGGTTCGGGAGTAAATAAAAAACCCGAAAAGTAAACCAAAACACAAAGTTTTAAAAAAATTAATTTCTAACAGTAAATTTTTTAAATTTAAAATTGGTGTACTGTATTAAGTTATGTGCTTTCGTATTTGACTGAAACTTCAAGAACCGGTTTTGATATATTATTTCGATATTTCAACATTTTTGTCAATAGGTTCTGGAATGATTTTGTTTTGGAAAACACATTGTAGAATGTAAAACAGTTTGTGTAATGTTTTTGTACCATATGTTTAAAAAGTATAAAATCATACAGGCAAGCTAAATATGTCAAATCAAAATCGGTCATCTAGCTTAGTCTGCAGCGATACATAAACATACAGGTAAAAGAAACACTTCTTAAACTCTGCAGACATCCTAGAAGAGGATAACAGTTTATATTGTACTAAAATAAAACAGTTGCTTATTTTTAGTTAATATTTACAAACTTGTCAGTCTCGATACCCCGCCCAGGGCGTCATTGGACACAGGGACTGTTTTTCAGCATCCTCATGCAGGGATGCCACTCCTCGAGGCAGACATACAAGCACGTTCTTCTGATTTAATCAAAGCTAATGAAACCTTCAAAACCAGACCCGCTCCGAACATCTTCCTCGCCTAATTATAACACAGCTTCTATCACCGGTAGTCGCTCCAGTAGTTGGCACGTTTTTACTTCAGGTCATCCTCACTTTGATCGTTATTATTTTGAACATTTTGTACTAGGTTAGCGTATTTACAAGTAACTTGTATTTTTTATCGCTGGCTACTCTAGGAAAATTTAGCCGTTTAAAAAGCACAGTCGATTTTAGTGAAACAGCTTCAAATTCGAGTAGTTAAAAACACTAAAAGCATAAATTTTATATAAGAACTTTCTAATTTGGAATGCCATAATACCAGATTTAATCAAAAGTACTAACTATAAAAGTAGATGTAAAGCTAATAAAAAAAAATTACGTGTACACTTGGGGTAGGGCCGACAAAAGTGAAATTTCTGTATAGGTCATGTTCATTAAATAATTTAACTGCACAAATTAAGAAAATATACATTTTTAAAATTACCAAGAACAATAAACATAACCTCAATTGAAATGATATTGAAGCAACAGCTGTTGTGCGAAATCAGCTGTTTAAAAGTAGTCACTTCAAGTCTACATATATACAAGAACAATTATATATGCTGTGAGGTATGCGTTACGGAATCAAGCGTGACGCTAAAACCAATGTTCTCGTGATTTACCCATGTTTTGTCATCCGCGACCATTGAAGTTTTCACTTCAAAAATTTAGGAAAATTATTAGAGGAGTGTTAACATTCTCCCGGTGTAATTAGAAAGGTTGTGACCGATAGTAGACGAGGGGTACAGTGAGGAATATAGGACTGATTGAAAGACTAGTCCTTGTGAACGACATCTGGCTTTGTCGAAGTTTTTATAAGCTAAAAAGAATGAGTTTAAAAATAAACACGAAAAATACTAGAGATATTAGGAATGAGAAATCAGTGGTAGAGATATTCAACGTAAATCAGTGGTAGCAGGGAAAAACGTTTTGCTCCAGAGTGGAACATTTAAAATACTAATTTATATAGATTTAACGCCAAAAAAATCACATTTTCGAAATAAATGGTTATTTTCTTGACGATTCTGGATGCCCTCTTTTTTAGAACGGATGTACTTGCCGAGTAAAGACCTTGTGGAACACTAAAATCAAATTTTGTGTTAATTTTGAATCAAATTGAATAAAAACTGCTAACTCTACAGTGCTTACTCGTATACATATATACATTTCTTAACGACTCTTTAATGTAAGGTCAGAATCGTTGACCATGTCTGGGTTTTCTATTGGCCGATCCAATAGTGATTTTGCAATAAACGAAATAAGTGTGTTGTATAGTCTTTATTATACTGATCCTCGATGTTTGGTTTCCAACACAGTTAAGACAATTACCGATCTTGTGACTGATCTCATATTGATATCTACTGCGTGATAAAAGCTGATTAAGAAAACTCATTTGAAAGTTGACATAAATACAGAACTTGGAGTAAATTAACAAGCGTTCTTAAAAAACCCGATCTGGACTTGCGTGATGCCACAAAGAACATAATGTACCGCCGACTACCTAATCATCGAAATCGTGGGAATCCCTCAGAGGCAGGTGGCTTTAGTGTGCTGGTAGTTTGAACCATCGAAATATCGAATCTACGATAATTTCTGTAGGTCCCTAGTTCCCAGGATCCATATTTTGAAAACAGTTTTCTATATAAGCCGTTAATCAAACAACAAACAATAATCGTATTCTCTGCATGCGTTGTTTCTATTCTAACAGTTCCTAAGTAATAGTATTTACTTAATTTTTTCTCTGACGTTTCTCGGCTAAGTGCAGGTGTCTCGGCTCACGCTGAGAACAAATTAAAATTGTAATTAGCTTTTGCAACTTTAAAACAAACAAACAACACGGCGACCGCATGTTTTGTGTAAAAACTTGCTTGTTATCCGCGCGTTAATGTCTCCGAAACTGTTACTCAGGTGATATGAATGCTTCGCTGATTGAGTAAGAAGTTCTAATTATTTTTAAAAAAATCACATACAGTTATTTAGAAAAATATACTAAGTAAGAAAAAATATGATGCAAAAACATTGAACCAAAACCGATTGTGCAAAATACAAAAAACATCAATAGATCGATATACAAATAAAACAAAAATGTTTACTTTATTAAAGAAACAAATAAGTAGGTCTAATAATAAATATCTAGTCTGTCTTGAAATTAGAGCTATCAAACAGAATCAGTGATGAACATCCACTTTTACAATTGTATAATAATGCATATAAATGTATTTAGACTTAAACGTATTTTTGAAGATTCGTGTGTCGTTCCAAGAAATGGGTTTTATTCTAAGTTTAAATGAGACAGACTTCACATTCTGTGAAATATAAAACTACAAAAAATCTATTTTCGGTTAGGCTGCACACATTGTGTTCTTAATTTCTCAAGTCAATTAAATCCACACGAACATTCTTACCAGGAAAACTACGTAAGAAAACCAAACCGAAGGTGTTCTTCAAAACCTAAAATACAACTGCACTAATTACACCTCAGGACCTGTAATATACCATGTGGGCTCGTATCCTCAGAGGACCAAGGGTACAACAAACAGAACAGTAATAACATATATTAAGCAGGACCACGGCGCTACCGGAGCACGCATGCGCGTAACTCTACAGCATATCTGCGGCAAATTACCGGCTCTATGTGTGTCCACAATGGATGTTAGTATCAGCTCCGTGATTAGCCCGGGAATATTCGCCGCACGTAGGCTAATCCACGCTCGGAAACGATTTCATTTGGTTCGGTTCGGAATTTGGGAAATTAAAAGAATAAGGGTCATTAGACGTAGCGTATATGTGGGCGCTGTTTGTTTAAATTTGTTTTTGTTTTTTGTGAACCGACTGCAATTTCAAATATTAATAATCTCTTTCGTGATAGGACTATGATCTGATCTGATATTACAGCAAAAAAACTTTTCAATATTTCTATTCGTAAGTGGCAAATAGTAGGACGTTTGATGTTTAGCAATATAAACATATCACACAATTAAGGAAAGGTTATTGTATGAGAAAAGAATTCGAATAATAGAAGACGTCTTACCTGATGAACAACAATCAGTAATATTTAAGGGAGAATACTATTCAAATAAAGATAAATAGAATAGAGGAAGAAGACATAACACAACGAGTATAAAGGGAAACGTTAGTAAAATACTCCTTTTTATGTAAAGAAAAATTGAATAATAAAAAAATAGAAGGGAAACTACAGCTTTGAATGAAGATCATTGATACAGAAAATGAAAATGGAAGAAATGGATCATTCTAATGTAGGTAAATCAAGTAGAGAAATTTGATTAAATATAAAGTAGGGGATAGAAGAAACAGAGTAGAACAGAAATATTAAGACATAATAAAATAAAATATACCACAAGAATAACGGTTACTAATTTAGTAGATAGAATAACACTTAAATAGAGATTATAAGATCGTAGAAGGAGGAGATATAATATAATAAAACTTGACTAGAACGAGAAAGGAAAGCAAAACTATACCATTTAAACAAATAATTTGAATATCATAATACAAAAGAATAGAAGAGAAAACATACAATTAATTAATAACATTAGTATATATAAGAGAAACGGAAGAGGCTGATAACTTCCATGAGAACAGGTAAGCAGAATAAGAATAAATAAGATATAAAAAGAATGGTAGAAACGATAGACAAAACACAACAGTACACGCATGATAGAACAGAAGACATTCTGACAAATGAACAACAATCGGTAGAACAGAAAGGAGATTATCTTTTAAATGTAGATAATTAGATTTTTGTTTGTGTTTAACGTCCGACTATTGTGCACACTTGGGCTAATGCAGACGATGGGATGAATTATAGCGTATGAAAATGCCAAGCCCTCGCCGGGAATCGAACCCGGGTCCTCGGGGTGAAAGCCTAGTACGCTATCCACTAGGCCACCGAGGCGGCGTGTAGATAATTAGAACAATTAAGGACAGTAAAACTAAAGTATTTGAAAAAAATGAATTGAATACTAAAAACAGCACAAGAGACAATACAACTTTGAATAAAAATTAAGAAGGCAACAGAAAAGAGAGTGATGGATAACACTTGAATGTATTAATATAATAAAGAAAGGTGACAAAAGAGAAAAATTTTACTTAAACAGAGATTGAGCAAAACAACTAAAAGAATAGTAACGGAGAACAATTTCCAACAGCAAAGCTAAAGCCGTTCAAATTACGTCACAGATGTCTTCAGACAGACTTAACTAATCTTATAAGAACAACTGTTTGCCTAGGAACTAAAGCCAAAAATTTGATCTTCATTGCCGATTGTTTAAACTCAAAATGTAGATGGAGCCGCTGTAAGTAGAATAACAGATAATTTTTATTTTTGGCCTAAACAAAACGTATTCGAGTCTAACGTATCACAGCGCCTTATCATCTGAAGTGAACGATTTAAAAGAAACAAAAGTCACAGTTTGTAAGGAAACCAAAATAAAACCCAAGTTGGTCACGTCAAGAGCGCCGTTCGGTTGGGTTAGGTAGCTTGATAACCGCACGAACCAATCAGCGCACAGCGGGAAACTGCCACTGCTAACTTGATGCAAATAACACTTCCTCTGTACAAAAAGATTAAGAAGGCATATTTTGTCCAACGCGAGTTGGAAATCAGAATCGTGAAGTGCAGCCTTGAACGTAATAATTCTTGTAGAAACTTTAATAAATCGAAATGGGTTGGACTGAAACCATTTTTCAGAAGCTGCATGTTAGAGAATATACAACAAGTTTGGTTTAGGATTGCCTGATTGTATTAATTTGATATTTGTGAGTTGAACTGAGGCATCTACTACATGAAAAAATAAAGTAAATGCTCAAACACAAATATTAAGTTTATTTCGATTAGATGGTGTAAATCACATTGTTGACTCTCTCCAGAGCATGATAACCTCCTATCGAAGACCAATGATTAAATATGATAAAAACTTAACATTTCTGCAAAAACGTAGAGTTTAATTAATTGCTAATTTCTAAATAATGTTGAGCACGTTTAATAGTTCGTTTTATTAGATTTAATGGCGCAAACTGAATGTTGTGATGCACTGCAAAGGACATTTAATTTGATTCATCGTCAGATAATTTTTGTAAAAGTTAAACAAGTGTTCTATAGGGAATAAATGAGCAATATTGTCATTGTGCATTTTTTATTGTTAATGAATCTATATTTTTCAGAAAAAAGTGGATTTTAGTGTATGTGCATGCGCACACAACTGGTAGACTAAACGTTCTGATTGACGTCGATATAACACGTTGTTTGAAAAATGTTAAAACAATATTTTGAAGGTATGTTTAGTGCATAGAACAGATAAGGGTAACAAAAATCGGATTTAACCGTTTTATATCAAATTTAGCGATCAAACAACTATTCAAGTATCCAAACAAAACGTATTGCTTTCTGTTCCACAAAAAGGGTTCGTGGGGATGTCGACAAAAACCACAGCAATTCGGAATACAGTATGTTGTAGGCTGTGGAAGAAATTGAAGACGTCCGGGCAGCGGGTTGGCGACGTTTTCTTCCAATTCGGAATAGTGAAGTGAAACTAGGAAGTCCGTTTGTTTATAGTTGGTCGGATCCCTCCTAGTTCCTCCCGAGCAAGTTGTGGTGTCGTGTGCTGTTGGTGTTGGCAGGCTACATGTAGTTGTTCTACAAGTGTAGTGAGTGATCCTCCTTGAGTTCTGCCGAACAACGACTTTCGACCTGTATTTATTTATTCTCGAAATTATGGCGGACATCATCATTTTTTTAGAATTCCATTGTTAAAACTAGAGAAAGAACGCACCAATCAGATTGAAGCTTTCCTGCATAGAAGATGCTATGCGTAGGCAGTAGTGTCTGGGCAGAAGTGTATTAATCTAGTTTAGTATCGACCTGAGATATGCGTGCCCTGCGAACCAATCGGAAGTGAGTTTTGGTTGACGGCAGTGAATTAGGTTTCGCAGGCTACGGCTCTTTTCAAGTCGGAGGAGACTTTTAGTGTGGTTGTTTTGGTATTAGTAAGCGGAACTAGGCTGTGTAACTCAGTTCCTATGTTGTTTGGGCGATGACAACCCCATAGAATCTGCAAGCAGGTTTTAGTGGAAGACACAAAAACTCATAATTGTAGTTAGTATAATGAATTGAAATACTGGATTTTTTAAAATTTTCCCATTGAAAAGTTAGCTACGCTTACATTACACTTAACTGTTTGCAAAATCAAGTTTTTCAATAGCTTCAAGAAATTCATTAAACAAAAAAAATCCGTTAAACAGTTTCAAAATGGGTCTATTTTAATTATTAAAAACTTACAGTAACTCTTTATCTAACACGTTTTAAAAATATGATTTTACCATTGTCAAAAAAAAAAAAAAAAAAAAAAAAAAAAAACAAACACACAAACACTGTTTTTGCGTTTTTTTTTTGCCATTTTAAATGAAAAATAATTGTGGTATTGTTATTTTTTGGGAATTCCTTTCCACACGTTAATATTATGACTAGCTTTTTTATTATTTGTAAGTTCTAATTTTTCTATATTAGGCCTTCTATAGTCTATTCACAATATTTTTGTTGTAAGTAACCACGACTATCTCCGTCTCACTTGCACATAACTCGTGTTGTACGTTACCGAAGAACAGGTAAATTAAATTTGTCGCCATAAATCGGTTGGCACACTTGAAACAATGCAGTCTAATCAGCGCCACATTTAAACTGCATTACGCTCTGAGCCGAGTGAAACAGTCAGCTCGTAAATCCCGGTAACCGAGCTGTCCACGCGGCTCATAACTCCGGGCACGGACTCATAACCCATGTCGTTGCCCAGTCACCGTACTTTATTCCTTTAATTACCGCCATTTCTTTCAGCTTCTATCGCCACATTCTGTTATTTATTTACTTGAGATACGTCGATCGGCGAGTCGTTCATTACGCAACCGTCGTAATATTACCGAGCACTCTGGCGGAAGTCAAAGGTACTAAGCTTTGAAATATCTACGGAAAATAAATTTTACTTTGCAAGGTGAAGAATGTTTTTGCGGTTTGATAATAAAATAAAATTATTAGAGCCTGTAAAAGTAAGATGAATTTAGTGTTCGAGGCAGCAGTAAAAATAAGCATGCCATAGAGAACATAAAACGTGAAAAATCAACAGTATGGAGCTACGTACTGCACAATCGATTCTAAAACTAGTAAATCTATGTGGTTAATACTGTAGATAAAACAAAGCTAGGCACAGAGGGAGAAAATGCCTGGATGATCTAATAGGCCGTGAATACTCTAGGTAGCAGTGGCAGTGATAAGCATCGTGCGATCTAGATCACACAGTCAATTATATACTGTCCGGCAACAATATGAGTGGCGCGCCTGGCGGGAGAATGCGAAAACATAACTTTAACGGGTGTATTTATCGAGGTGGCAGTGGTATTTGTTAGGTTTGTACCAGCGCAGTGTAGTTGACGCTTGCGACTGGGATAACTTTGGTGACAAGGAATATTTAACATTAAGTGCAGACACTTCCTCATATTTGAATGAGTGATACAAAAAGGCGCTTATACAAACATATGACTCCCGTCTGTTCAGGTTCGGGAGTAATTTACATAAAGCAAAACGATTCCCGACGTTAGTCAGGGTTTATTTCGATTTTACGATTTACTTCCAGTATTATTTTTGTTCACTGTTACACTGATTTGAGTTGTGAGAAATATAAATAATAATTTCAAAAAGTAAGTTTTTTGGCCCATTTCCGTACTTAAAGAGCTATATTTGATTAAAATCGGTAAACCACTTTGTAATAATTCGATTTTTATTATTTTAAATTTAGGGCATTAAACCACTGTTTAAGATAAGCTAACTTAAACAAAACGTATGGGTCTCTGTGGTTCGGAACTACCCACAATAAAAGTATAAAAGCGGTCCTGCAGATGTTTCTCAAAGTCTGGTCACTAATTGCGATTTATAAATCACCAAATTTGAAATGAAAGAAGCGGAAATATGTTTGCAGTAAAACAACGTCAAAATTTTCTCGATTTACTCTGGAAATAGAACTTGCTTTTGTTTCGAATGTAATACGAATACTTGAGTTGTGAATCTTAACACAACAAAATTTTTAGAAAATTTGATGAACCTATTTTGAGATTTGGCTAATCAGAAATTTTAGTTGTAATTCTATTCGGAGAAATAAACAAATGAGAGATGGTTTGTGCAATGTTTTTGCAAACATAATTAATTGATAATTAAAATTAATTAGTTGAATTAACAGCGCACGTGTCTATAAAGAGACGTAATTTAATCAACTAATTACGTCTGTCTGTCGGTCCCACTCATATTAGTAAACGACGTGATCTATAAAATTGGAATTTGTGGAAGCCTTTATAATAAAAAAGTAAGTAGTCATTGAGACTGTCCGCAGAAGCGTTACCTTCTTAATATATATATATATATATATATATATATATATATATATATATATATATATATGTATGTGTGTGTGTGTGTGTGTGTGTGTGTGTGTGTGTGTGTGTGTGTGTGTGTGTGTGTGTAACGTCTCGTGAATATAAGAAAAATAAAATCAAACGCACGTGTTAACTGAATATAAACCGTATACAATTGAACTGTTGCTGCTGGCAATATACACAATGTACACAACATCATTACATGCGCACGCGAAGAGAACATGAGAAGAAGAAAAGTGGAGAGAAAGAGAAAGAGAGAGAAAAGAAAGAGATAGCGAGAAGCACATACATACGCGAGCGACCAACTCAATCGGAACCGGCAGATGAAAGGAAGAAAAGCTGAGAAGTGGAAAGGGTCTGTGTAATACTTCCACTACTCGCGTTACTTACGCTTCGTATGCCTACTCGATGAAACCGAATCACTCCATGGTGACAAATACAAAGTTCACAACGCGGTATAAGAAGGTAACGCTTCAAAAAATAACTTTGTAGAGCTCTAAATCAAATAAAAATACAAAGAGATGATTGACGACAAAAATGTTTAGCGGGAGTTAAAGGGCAAAATCATAAGTTTACAAATATTTTTATTTAACCAGTGTGTGGTGTTATTTGGAACGAGAAATGATAGTGATTCCAAACAGAAATTCTTCGCACATCTTAGAAATTTCACGTTTTCATTTTTTTAATAACAAAAAGTGCTTTTAAGGGATTTTTCAATATAAAGCGTTTTTATGAAGCTCAATGTAAGTGTCTTTTGGATAAATCAACAACCACTTCAGATGATTTTTTATGCCACTCGACTTTTTTCTTTGCGGTTAAATTCAAATAAACAGTCCGCGTCGCGGCAGTGCAGACAAGCAAGTCAGCTGATCCATTCTTGTATTTGAAACAGGTCACCTACGTGCTTTAAAACCATTGCACTTATTAATACCTGCCGGCAAACCACTTCCTATTTAATACATGACTGATTAATACTAAGAACAGCTATAAACGGAAACACCCGAATCTTCCCGAAGTGTTCCGGAAACAGGAAAACCGAATTTGGTGCGAAAAAATAGTTTTAATTGAGGAAACAATCCGAGCTTCGTCCGCCGACATTTTGATGTTATTGAACCCGAAAATACAACACAACTATTGCAACATTTTGAAAAGTACAGGTGGTCAATAACACGTCGTGTTTCGTACTTTCACAATGCAAGTTCATCAAACGTACATTCAAATTTTAGTCCACTAAACGAAATAGTGAACTCGGAAAGTATTGTAACCTTAAAATAATTCAATGACTATTTTGATTCGGGTGACTTAAAGCTACTTCACTGTAAATCTTGATGTTTCGTTTATCCGCAAGGAATGTTATAATTTTGTAAAGTACTTATTACAAGTTTCAAACACTTATATTTGTTGACGCGTTTCGGAATACTTCCATTTTCAAAACGTTTACCGTACTCAACAAAAGTATAGCAGGAAGTTTTAAAAATGAAAATATTCACAATTGCGTCAATAAATATAAAATGTTTAAAGTAAGGAAAGCCACAGGTATGTATTTACCAGAACTTGGGTGTGTTTGCAACGAGAATAAATATTTTGAAGTTTACGTCAAGGTTTTACAAATATAATCACAGTTTGACAGTATCTCGTATTGTTTGTTGTATTTTTAGGAGTTGTAGTCTTAAAAAACATATAAAAACATTTATGGAAGATAATTTAGTATTATTTTAATTTGAAATAACTTTAATTTAATGCGAAAAGTACCCGAACAAAGAGTATCAGTATTAGATACAAAAATCGGTGTAATATAACGATATTAATCGTAACTCAAGTTTTCGTTAGGATGCTAAAACAACAAACCCAACGAAATTCAGGGTTTATTTTTGTTTCAAATTTATTCTGAAACCGTATATTTATTTATGTAGTACTGAGTATCTTTTGAAATTAGAAGTGGTATTGGTTCCACATAAATGGCCAGATGTCTTCGAAGGACCAATTTTCTAATTTCGAAATGTTTTATTAGAAATATCTCGAAAAATTAATAAACCTAGTATGGATAAAAAAAGTTTTCAGAATTTCTCAATATTTTACACATTTTATGTTTTTGAAAATAATGTTTTTTTAAAAAATCACAATTTTTTTACGCTACTCAACCTTTTGCAGCGTGAGTAAAAGTAGCATAAGTAGATTAAAATTCAGTCGTTTTGGCATCAATAACTTTCAAAAAGCGCTTAAATCGTAAGCTACAAACGTTACAGCCTTCGTGATGTGTTTGAGTGACTAGCGCGGTCTAGTCCGTGTTGTGGCAGTACAGGTGACACGGAAATCAGTTGATCTATTCTTATTAATAGATTAGTTGTCATTTTAAGAAATAAAATGCAAGAAATAAAAGAATGGATTTTGCGTAAAATACTCAAGATTGTATTCAACGATCGGACACGAAACAAGGCGACAACATGTCTGGCCATTTTATTTCTTAGTCAGACATTAGCGGCTTAGGATTAGAATGACATTGACTATAGGTCAGTCGTTTAAAAATCGTCATTAGAACAGAGAGAAAAATGTGTAAGTGAGAGGTCGAGTCCCACTCTTTCACCACAGCTCCTTCCTTTTACTTAACTATCGCTGATTAGTAACGGTTTGTAGAGATTGGCAGACTCTGTGTCACTGGACTATTGGAGGGAGCTGGAGGGGAATTCTCCTACATGCGCGAGAAAATCTTGCGCAGGCCGTTTACTAAGTGGCTGGACTTTACATGACCCACAAAAACAACAACTCTACTACTGAACAACGAAAGTCACCTAAAGCGGTGCGAATGATAACAAAACAAAACATGAATGACTGGATGACGTCATTAGAGAAGAAAATACAACGAAGAGGAGAAAATCAATTACCCTATTGAATAGTATGTGTAGGGTAAAAATATTTCAAAAGAAAACAATGAACGAGTATACAAAACCACTATAAAAAGTGTATTAACAGCACTGACATTAAAAAAAGATCAGTGAAAATTTATCAGCGACAGAAATAGACTTTGGAAGAGATTTGCAGGCAGATCAAGGTTGGAAAGCGTACTGAACCATAGAATTGGGAAAATTATTAAAGGATTGATCCGTAACACACGACATTAAAGATAAACAATTAATATGGTTTGTAAACGTACAGAGAAAGCCAAAAATAAAACAACTAAACAGATTTCACAGTAGAGAATAGGAGGAAATCGAAAACCAGCTAGATCTAGAGAAAGCTGGTAAAGTGGAGTTGATGAAGAAATAGACAAAGAATACTAGAAGGATCGTAATTAGTGAAAAATGGGTATCGAAAGATGTAAAACGTTGTACTTTTTATAATTTATATATAAGATTGTCTAAATGTCTTATATATATATATATATATATATATATATATATATATATATATATAAGTTTCTAAGATTGTCTTGAAAGAAAGGTTTCTAAAGGTTTCTAATGGATTTTGTGTAGCTTATTTCGTACAGCGATAGTTAAAAACATTTCTTAAGGTCATGGAATTTACATTTCTATACCATGCATTACATTCTCTATGTATAATACCTAACGAGGTTATAAAACCCGAAATAGCATCATACAATAGTTGCACAAGAGCATGGGCGCAACCTGATGGACCAGCTCGTTACTTCTGTTTGGCCGATGATTAGTGTTGTTTAATGATAGGTCGATCTTTGCCTCTACTTTCGATATCTTATATTACAGACAACAAAATCGATTATCTCCCGCCAAGGAACCATATTAAAAAGTGTTATTATTATATATAAGTGGTCCAGAGTTCCATTCAGTCGGACGCACGCACAATTATTTTACGCATGCGAAGTTTCAGACACGCATCCGCGCACGCAATCCTAAATTTGGCTGAATCCGTTTTTACCGGTAAATTTAGACATTTACCTGCGGCCGGTGAATTTATAAAAGTAAAAAATAATTAATAACATAATAAACACACTTTTTAATTTGTAAAAACGTTTTGTATTTTTTAATTAAAACTAAAATAATCTTAATCGATATAGGCCCTAAAATCCGATAATTTCAATTCACGTTTTCAAAATTTTTTCAATTCATAAATTAAGCAAATTTATGAACACTGATTGTAAAATCAGCTTTTCAAAAACATATATGATAAGAAAACTGTTTTGAATTTAAGATTTTTATGAATCTATGAAACCGCTGAACAAATTGTTGAATAACGATTTTCCACTCTGTTACCGTAAAATAATCCCTGACCGCTCAACAAAATTTATTCCGGGACTGTAAATTTTGTGTGCTTCACATCTAGTACATTGATTTAATGCTTATTCATAGTTGAACAAAATACAATTAACCGATTTTAAGAAATTTGGCCAAACTCTGAGTTTTCCAAGGTAAAACGTTTTAAACGGATTTTTGGAAAATAATTCGTGAGAAAGTTTCTGAAATATTTGTCTTAGATTGCTAACCGACAAAATAATAAATCGTTTTTTGTTAACGTATTAAATTTTTGTTTGTAAACGACTAAATTTTTTAATTTTTAATGGCTAAAATAGTAGACAGGATAGCGGGCACTTCACAAGATCTGGGATCTGTACGCAGGTTCGAATCTATTTACTACTGTTGTCTTATCCTAGTGTTACAGTATTCTCCAGTTTCATTAACCTAACTGTCACAAAGCAAGCACGTTAAAATAAAATGTGTGTCAACTCAGTAGTGAGTAATAGGACAATTTAATTAAGTTTGTGTATGACTACCAAAAAGTATCGGAGGACAATTTCCTTTTCTAAGTTCTATGAAGGCATAATTAAAATATTAATCTATAATAATTCACTTATTGTACTTAAAAATCTCTAGTTTGAATGTAGTAATTTTTGTTTTGATGCCAAGTGTAACCATTTTGCCTATTCAGCGCCTGAAGGGTTGCTCTGTTCATTGTAACTAAAGCAAGTACAGTAGTATGTGTGCATATTGCATAACTAACCCCTGATTATGTCTAATAGAACAGCGGGTTTACTGAGGCAATATTTTATATTGGAAAATGCTATTGGATCGGTCATCATAACATTACCCAACCCTTGGACCTTTAAATATTCACCGACCCTGACCAGTAGAACACTTTTGAGAGGTCGTTTCAAATTTTATAAATAATATAAATGCTTTTTGTTTAATAAATATTTATCAAGGTGTGTATATTAGCAATCAAGATCGAAACTGTGATGCGATATGATTCAAACTTAGCACATAAATCGATTTTTGTATTCGCTTGGACAGTTCGTTACCCATAAAAACTTGTTTAACTGTTCGAAAACGCACAGTTGATTTTGAAAAGAATCAAACTTTAACTTTTTTGAAAATTTTATTTCGCCATCGCAGTCAGCGTTAAAGTCTGTATTAGAAGTATTAGGGTTAATTTTTATTGAAAATTAAAAGTTCTAATTTGCATACGGAGATTTAAACGTTAATAGTATTGATGAAATCGGATTTTTCAAAAACGTTATTGTTAGGTTATGTGAAGTTTTAAATCCGTTTTTAGGGGTCAGCAAAGCAGTTGCGTGTCGCTATTATTTTATCACAAACTGCGTGACTTCTAAACACTAATTTAAACAAAATCGGTCCCAAGTTGGGTCCGTGCGACATTCCTTTCTCCTATAGCTTTCATTAAGCACAATTGTAGCCTGGGAAACTCTATGGTAGTAGAAGATAACCGCGTGTACACAGAAAGGGCCGTACCATAGAGCGATGTGATTATATACAATTATTACAGTATCTAGTTGAACACCACCACACACCACATTTTACCGCATTCGAGGAACAGCAGGTAACAGTGGTGTAGAAGGTTGGAGGTGCACTCATGATGGGGGACAAAATTATTCAGGAGCAGTCGATAGGATAGCGGGCATTTCGCTAGAACTGGGACATATACGCAGGTTCGAATCTAGTAAATGTACATGACTCTTAATGTGTGTTAGATCGATCTTGCGTCGTAATTAGTTATCTTGTTTTTGAAGTTTTCTTCAAGGTCTACAATTTTTGAAAGGTAGAACGGATTTTATTGAATTACGAACGCGTGCTCTCTCTCTCTCTCTCTCTCTCTCACACACACACACACACAAAACACAACACACAAACGATATTATATTCTAGACCAGAATCGGGCACATTTCAACGTCACTGTATCGGTTTTACCACGACCAAAGGAGATTCGTTAGACCTAATTAGAAATTTATCGCGGTAAAAACTGTAGTTAGCACATCCTAGCAAGCAGCTTTTCCTATGGTTACGGAATAACATAATTTTATTTTACATTGAGCCTTGTGACTTTTCTAATCTTTTTAATAATAATATTATTATTTGCTAACAATATAACGTAGAATAAATTGACTGATCTTAGCCAACGTACACCTCTAGGGCCTAAGTATTTATTATGTAAGTTTTGAAATCTTCTTCGTAATGTTTATAGATACGGTACTTATTCCCACGGATTCTTTGAAAGCTGTCAAATGCCAAATTTCGGGAAGTCTAAGAGAATATTTTTTCACGGAGCTATAAAAACAAATTGTAAATTAATAAACAAATATGTTTATGTACTTATGTACTGTTACATATACTATGTACTAACATGTACTTATGTTAGTAAAAGATACATTTTGTAAATAAATATAGAGAAAGATAGGCCTATACACTTTGTAGCTAATGCACTTAAGTAGCTTATGCCGGTTGTAAGTCAACTTATTAAAGTAAGGGACAGGATCCCACGTCAAAGAGTGCACTGAGCCATATCAGTGCGGCGGCAAAACACCTTATATATTCATTAGCAAGTCTTGTGGCAAATGTCCAGCTCTGGGAGACTTGAATGCTTGGACAAGTTAGAGTGTCAGTGGCTGACCACTTCAATACATCTGTAACACTGATACGATATAACGTGAGAAGAATTATATGGGAACTTAAAAACTTTATGTTACTATTGGTCCGTCTGACAATTTTGTGATGACACTAAATCGGTTGACCCATGTGTGATTCAGTAAACACTTTAAACGTATATGTAGCTACTAAGTATAAATATATTGAAAAAAAAATGTTTTTGAAATATTGTGCTATCGTAGTACATTTAAAAATTTCAATGAAATAAGAACACAAAATAATTTTAAGGCTTTAACATTACTATTTTTAAATTTTTTTAAAATTTGAAAATTAAAGTTTTAGAACCGCTAAATTGTTTCTAGGTTATAATTACTATGTTATCGATAATCTTTCTTATCGTTAACCTTTGTTACCGAATTTAAAAAAAAAATCCAAGCCGCGTAATTTTTTGATTTAGGCCTAGATGTGTAGCAGATATAGGTTACAGACAAAGCGTAAATAAGTTTTAACTTTTTTTACTGTTTTTGTACTGTGTTTGGCTCGAATTTTGTCCTGAAGAGTAAAAACAAAATGTTTAGGAAACCAGAACTGCAGTTGGCCAGAACTGCTAGGTCGGACGTACATTTTAGGAAGTGTTGCTGAATTCATGCGAACACACATAAAATAAAGTTTGAGATAAGATAGGTGAATATTGTTTTGACAATGCCGCTAGTAGAAAGTTTCATTCAAGGTTTTGTTGGCAAAGGCGTGAACACAAAACCACGAAAAGAAAGTGTCGGGAATTGAACAGTAGTAATTTGGCAGGTTAATTAAAAACCAGCCTGATGTATTGTTGTTTAATATCGCCTGGCTACCACAGATACTTGGAGATAAGGCGTTCAACATTCTAATATATAATCTAAATGTAGATCACAAAATGGCCGATCAATATTGTCAGAATATAAACACAGGTTGGGAGAACAGAAGCAAGATTTCCATTCTATATTAATCTTGGCGCTGTTAATGATAGTCCACCCAACAGTCAATGAACAGCGAGGAAATTATTAGCAAAAGGATGTTACAAGCCGGCAGAGTCGTTTTGGTAGCTTTCCGATTGGCCAAGACGCTGTCAAAGAGAGTGAATCCTCGCCGCCGATTGGCTAAGACGCGCTCCGCCTTCTACAGGTAGCCGGTTTGACACCTGCAGAGAGGGAGAACCCACGTGCCTTACTAACCTTGCACTTGGCTCTTCAGTTTTCTTGGCATACGGTAGTCTTCAGTACGAGACGATAACAGCATTGGGCCCGATCACGATCCTTGCGGAATACCGAATCACGTGATGTACGGTGTTCGGTGACTTTAACGTCGGGTATAGGATAAGTGACTATAAAGTGTCAGTGTAAAATGTTGTGAACTGGACGTTTTTATGCACTGTTCTGTTTTGTTTATAAATTGTTTGAAATGGAAACGTGCGTGCTTATACCGCAAGAGTTTTCGTTGGTTCTGGCGGCCTCCGATGGACGTCTGGGCAAAAAGAAAATCCCAGAAATGAGTGTCAACGTGTGGACCAACACGCGAATTCCTCAGGGGACTTTGATCTATCCTTTTCAAGGAACAATCCGCCTGGATAAGTTAGAAGTGTATAGTTATTTGGATGACAATGATGTAAGTAAACTTTCATGTATTTTGGATACTTTGGGGATACATCAACTAAAAACAAACTCTGATAACTAAAATGACGTAATAAAAGTAAAAGTATAAACATAATACTTTATATTCTGATATTTTAATATCGTATTTACAATTATTATATCTGTAATATTCTAATGTTTTATGTCGATTACAAAAGTCGAATGTTCTGTATTCCATTTTTTCGCATATCACACGAGCAAACAACGTGTAACAATATATAACCTAACCTAATCAATAAATAATCTATAATCTGGAGTTTATGTTTTGATTTACATAATTTTTAAATATATAATTTAATTAAAACAACATATATTTAAAATAATTATGAATGGTTTCTCGGTGTTTGTGATTTATTGAGGTGGTGAAGTAATATACCACAACCACCAGTTCTTTTAGCAAAGTATTACTAATTCAACTGTCCAAAAATTTAACAGGAAATTGGAATAATTTATTATTAGAAATAAGTTCTTTTTTAATGATTGTAAGCCTGATTTATTCAGATTTTTTAAGTATCTTTGTTGTTTAAAACATGCTTTTCATTGTTAACAAAAATAATTCATTTTCAAAATAATGGTTGCTGGAAAAATCTACTTTTACACTCAGAATCTTACGTAATTCACTACCATTATAAACAGTAATAGATTTGAAAAAATTTAATCGTATTTTAATGGTAATTTATTTAAATTATTGATAATGTTTTAATAGTAATATAACATTAATGTATTACTTTTGTGTGAGGCTTACCATCGTCTATACCTGTTGCTTGTAGTTTTGTAAAGTAGTAATTTTAGAAACACTAGACTATGTGGAGTTGAAGTGAAGAACTAAAACTCGTTTGTTTTTGTTAAATCAACTCTTCTGTTCAATAGATTACGTTATAAACTAATGTGATTGATCAAAATTAAAATGTTTTGCAAAAATATTTGATTAAATTACATAAAATACTAAACATGTGTTTTATTTGCTTTTATATATAAAAATTTTATTGGAAATGATTAATTAAATTTTATTTAGTCATTGGACCATTGTTTTGTTTATACTTTTCAAATTTCACCTTTTTTTCTTTTTTGTTTTTTATTGAAATTTATTTTTGTTGATTCGATCGTAACTAATGTTAATACTAATATAATTTATCGTTACCTTCTCACTACACAAAGTACGGAGAAAGTGGAATGATATGAAAAGATCGTCCGTGTATCTAAGGAGGTGGTTTTATTCGTCTGTTTGTTATATAGATATTAAATGAATTATCTGAAATGCAGGTTATAATTTTATTCATTTTCAAAAAATGTATTTTATTGATTGAACTTGAACACTTAGAAACGTATAGCCTAATTCAATGTAACTCTAAAATATTTATGATAATTTCTGTTTCACAGTGGGATACAGTGACCAACACTTTTTGTGTCGGTATTTACCACTATATATGGTTAAATGTACAGCAGTTATATAATATTTTTGAAAAAAAAACTATAGCCTAAACCGTTTTTTGGTGAAATTAAAAAAAGTTCCCGATACTAGACAAACCAGACCTGCTCGCATAATTTCATCAAAATCGGTAGATCGGTCTGTTAAACAACATGCAAAGAAACACATTCAAATATTAAATCTGTCAAACTTCAAAATACATTTATCTATGTTTACCGTCCTTGTTTTACATTTTGTGAAAAAATAAAACTATTTTATCTAATACATTTGCCCCTATTATCGAGTTCATGAAGTGGCCTACTAAACAAAACTGCATATTTTCGTTCCTTGATAAACACTGTTTAGACGCTACACTTAACAGTCGATTTTTCGCACTTTAAAAAAATAAATAACGACAATATTTATAATTAAGATTTTTACACCCATACTATGTCACAGCATATGTAATACAGTGAGAAATATAATTACTGTACCTGCAAACATACAAGAAACGATTAAAACGCACTGATTAAAGCGAAAAGAAAAACAAACAAAAACTTGTCTATCTGTTGTTACATTCCAAGGTTAAGCAAATTGTGACAACAACAACAACTCAAAATCTATTCATAAAAACATGAATATAATATTTTTAATTAACTATATTAGTAACAATGTAATTAATTTTGAATACAAATTAATTTCATACAGTTAAAATAAACGGTCATTAAAATAGTGAACTGACTACATTGTTACTTGACGTTATGATAAAAAAAGAAGGTTTTGTATTGTTTCATTTTCTCTTTCCACTATACATAGTAGGCCTATTTTAAAAAACGTAGTGATCGTGGAAAACGTTAGGTCTGTTGTCAGACAATTAAAATATTGATTGTTTTACTTGAATGAATGTGTTCAGTGTACGTCGCAAGAGATTTTTCAACACGAAGTCAGTATTTTTGAATGTTTGCCCTAAATCTGTATCAATTTCAAATCAGTCTAAAAAAAATTAAATGAACGTAATGAACGATTCGGAAGTAATCAGAAAAAAACGGAAACCCTGACCGCTGTCCTTGTGTTTTTGCAATAATTGTAAATATATTTTGTTTTAAATTTGTTACAATACGTGAGTTACGAATTTACATTAATGTGCAATATTTTGAGCGCAACCTAATCAATCAATTTCGATAAGTTAAGCTGCCTTTGTTGTCGTTGTTTTGTCTAAGTACTGATCCAGATTTTGAAGGAAATAGTTGAAAATGACTAAGTTTGTTTAATGTTTTTCACCATTTATTTTAATAAAACATATTTCATTGTATGTTTTACAAAACCGAAAATAAAAATTCATATTGGTTCCACTAGACATCGCCAAATTACCTTCTAAATATTTTTGTATTCTTATGAAATTACTTCAAAAACACTTAACGGTAGAAAAAAATGTGAAAATTATATTAAACTATTTATTTGTTATACGAAATTACAAATTACGCAGAACTTAAATGAATTTGGAAGAACATAGATACAATCGAAAGATAGTATACAAAATGTGTTTAAAATTAATATATATTTGAATCTGTGACAATTAATTAAATACAAATAGTTTTATATTTACAAATACAAATATTTTTATAAATAAAACAAAGAAAATCTTTAAATAATAAAACAATGTTATAAAAACAAAATAATTATAACATATCTACAAATTTTGTTAAAAAAGCAAACAAAATTAATGAAAAAAAAACTACACTACGGATTTACTTTTTACTGATGTACATTTTGGTAACCTAGCTACCACTTTTAGAGGAAAATTTTACTGCAAGAAGCTGTAGTGAAGGATCCTTCTGAATTATGGTAGCTTTGTTCCCGAAACGTAAAGGTAAAGTAACTTTATTTAGTCGTATTTACTAAGATAAGTAACACATAAAACGACAGAAATCAACGTGAAAATTAATTTTTGGCTCCCTTAGATCATGGCACGTCAAAACCTGATAAACCTGAAACGGTATGAAATGGAAATGGTTTAGTTTACCGAGCTTCGTACGTCACAACCAACTCCTTAAATATCTTACAAATGGAAATACTGATACGATTTTATGTGGTCGAATATATAACAGAATTTAAAATCAACAATCAGATTGGTTTAACACTTCTTAAAGTTGAGAGAGAGAGAGAGAGAGAGAGAGAGAGAGAGAGAGAGAGAGAGAGAGAGAAAGATTAAGTTCTCATAAGATTCCATAAATACCATTTCAGGTTTATCAGGTCTTGACGTGCCATGATCTAAAGGAGCCAAAAATTAATTTTCACGTTGATTTCTGTCGTTTTTATGTATTATTTATCTTAAAGCAAAAACTAATATTCAAATTTGGATTTAACTTTAAAATTACGTGTTTTACGTCTCGGTTTTGCAATTTTTGTAGAAGACGTTTTCCAAAAAAAGTCTTTACCGATTTTATTAATATTTGCTGTTTCGTAGCTCCTTTAACTAGTTCAGAAAATGTATCAGTTACAAGTAATTATAGGCCTAAAGCTAAAAGTTCGGTTCAGAATCTGTCGACTATAAAGCTTGCGATAATAAGGGAAACCGATTTTTCAAAATCGGCACTATACATTTTCCTTTAATTTTAATGAAATATACACAATTTCAAGTCAAGCTAGTGTACAGGCCTGATTTAAACAAGTTACGATTTATCATAAAATATGTGAAAAAAACTCTGTGACAAGTTCAGTTTTGGGCGAAAATTTTAGTGCATTTGATTACTATCGCTATTTCATATAAATTAACTTAAAAGAAGTTAATAAGGTCAAAATATCTACATTTTTGTATTAAATATATTAAAAAAATAATTGAGTAATGAAGGTGAATTAATAAAAACTAACAACACTGAACAACATTACACAAATGAAAATGTCAAGAAGTGGTTACATTTGTATTTATAAATCAACACTTAGGTACAATATAGTGTGCTCATGTCTCGTGATTGTTTACAAAATTCGGTTTTAAAACCCAGTTTGCCCGAATGTTTGAAAGAAATAGTGAGCTACCAAAAATTCTGGTAAATAAGCAATGAAGAATTTTTTAAATAATTAAAAAGCCTTATTTCTATCAGATAAAACTGATTTTAATGTTTGTTCCATAACTTAAAACTAAATAAATCATGGCATAAATCGGATTTTATTTAGTTTTGGATTTGTTGTTGAACTGTATTGCCAATTTTTCTATCATTTTCAAATTTGAAATTTGAATGAGGTTTCGAATCTTCAAATACTACTAACATTTCGAATTCTGGAGTGATGACTAAACTTCCCATTTACAATTTCGAATGAAACATTGAAACACAGTCCTTTCAAGAAGAATTTCCTGAAAAAATATTTGTTAAATTTGAAAGTTTTTAATATTAACGCTACATTAAAAATGTTGCGAACGTTTTCTTACAATTCATTATTTCCAAACAAAAACCGGATTGGAAACTATTGACCAAAGCAATCATTCTAATATCTTAATTAGGTTTCGCACCAAAGTTAACATCATATATTCGTAAGACAAGTCAGTCTCTAATGAAATTTATAATTCAGCAGTAAGTAGAAAAAAATATAGCTTGATTGAAAATATTAGAATAATATTTTGATTCCTCTAAACTAGATTTTTTTGGGAAAATAACCAATAGACTACAAAATTTTCAACGAAATCAGTTAAACCGATGTGAATAGATAAACAGATAATCATTTAAAAATAGTTAATTTTTTTAACTCAGCTGATATAAAAACAGATAAATTAATCTAGATTTAAACTTGAATCTCATGGTCGATTTTTTACAAAGTCAATACTTTCTATATATTTCATTCGATAGGTAGAACATCGAAACCTAAAGGTTACTTGGCTAAGGAAGAGGTCAGATTCTGGATAACAGGCGACCAACAGATTTAATGTACACGCGGGTATCTGAATGGATAACATTTAATTTTTCTAGCAAATTGAGGAATTTGAACTGCCCCTGAAATCACAAGCTAATTGGCAAAAGTGGATCTGGAAAGTAAAATTATCAGAGAGAACAAGTAAGCATAGTATGGATAGTATGGAACTCACAAGCAATGAATTAGAGCAGATTGTATGGGCGCTAGGTGGACATATTTTACCTGCAGCGGAAGATGTGAGAGATGGGCTTAACGAACACGTTTGTAGATGTAGGAATGTTTGTCGGGAGCTCAAAGTGCAAATTGAGGAGAGAGGGGGATCAAAACTTGGTTATGAGAAGTACAACTGTTAGGCCGAGTGACCACCAAATGCTGAGCGGAGCGGACTACACATTCAAAACCTATTGTGGCAGTGGTTTTTTTCAGTGGAAAGCGAATATTCAGTGGAAAGCGAAACGGAACTGAGCGGAGTCAAGTGGAGTCGCATTGTTCTGCTTAGCTTTCAGCGGCTGCACTTACATTAAAAACAGTAGGCTAGGTTTTAAACGCGTAGCCCGCTTTGCTCCGTATTTGGTGACTACCCGAGATTATAGAGTCTTTGATGGTAAGATTGATGGGAATCGTAATGGAGGACTCTGAGCTAGGAATACTAATATCCTGGGCAAAATGCAACCCGGAAAAACCACGGGACACTAATCTAAGCACACTTTAACCGACAGGAATATACTTGGAAGAAAGTGTGTGCAGACTATGCAGGATGGAAGAGAAACTGTAGGCCATGACTGTGAGACTCTTGCCGGCAGGAGGTAAAGAGTGTTTGGTTTCCGGGACCTTCAGCAGAATAAGCTGGACTGCTAAAACTCATTTAGTTTAAAGAATTCTCCAAGAGTTGCACGATATTCCTTGAAACACCATAACCTTTAAATCTACATTTAAATATATTTCGCACCATACGAAAATAAAAACTTCAAAGCCAAATATTTTACGATAAAAATTTGAACCTAAAATTGTAAATTTGATTAAAGATGGCAGCAAATTCTACATTAATTCTTCTTCTGACCAACAATCGGCGGCTGTAGTCAATGAACGTTAAATCTGCGCAGACGTGTTTTGGCGCACCGCTCAATTAGCCCAACACCATGACTGTGTAAACTCACCACAGGCTGGTGAGCCTCACTCACCGTGAACAACATCTGTTCAAGCACTGGAAAACAAGTGTTCAATCCGCAGTGTCGGTAATTCACTTACAGATTATTTAATTAATTACGGGACGCGCTCGGCTGGAAATATGGCGCGCCTCTGTACTCGTGGCAGTTGTGTGCGCATTTTCATAAAAACCTGTGAGACGACGAGGAGAGGTCAAAGGACGGCGCCTCTCAGCGAACGATTTTTTGTAAGTTCAGACCTGTAGGAGAGAAATAACATGATATAAACCTATTGTTTTCTTGTAAGTCCGAAGATTAACACAACCAAAACATAATATTTTCATATTACCAACTTTCTCGGCAAAGAAGTAAACTCTCACACCATTGTTGCTTGTCATGAAATCCCTTACTGAGCTCAAAAGTCCCCACACAGTCACTTCAAACTTGCATACAAACTGCATGTTTTATTTAGCTTTAAATATGCATATAACATTATCATTCTTATCTGTAAAACTACTCAATTTACAAAAATGTTATGATTTAATTGTTATTCAACCCAAAACTTTAGTTTTATTATTTCAAGTTAAACTATTATTTCTGAGAGAAAGACTGGTGATCAGGAAATACAAGTTTTAATAGAAGTGAATTCCGAATATTTCTACCATACAGCTTAGGTATATGTGGTTTAACTAATATTGTCTGAATGTAGCTCATTTTATCTTTAGGTTGGTCTACATTATAAAGACATCAAGATAATTTAGGTCATACTTGTCTGGAGTTTGTAGTCGAAAAAATTGAAGATATTTGTCAAAAATTTGTTAAATATTTGTCGAAACTTTGACCAAATATCGTTTGTCACGTATTTGTCAAAATTGTATCAAAGAAATAAAACATTACGTTTGTCACATTCCTTTAATCAGCTGTGTTATTAACAAGACATATTTTGAGGTTATGTTTACGTGTGTCACTCCTAACAGTTGTAGCAGCTTGTACACTTTTCAATTAATTACTTTACTACGAAGCGCCAAACGTATTAGGGCCTATACAGCAAGAGACGTTTACGTTGTAGTAGAAATTGATTGCAATTATTTAAATGAAAGAACGTTTTACGCAGACAACCAACAAAGCATGATACATTTCGTGCGTCAATGTGGGTGTAACACAAGAGACGGTTTAGTAGTCTTTAAAATTGTAGGGACAGTCCTTTGTCAAGACAGAATGGTTTAAAATATTAGATAACTTTATACTGGATTATGACTTTTCTATACTTTTTTACTAACAACTTAATAAATATTTTATAACTACAATTTTAATTATGCATATTCATTTTTTTAAATTAGAAAACTTAATGTTAATATTATTAATAAAATGCATAAAAGTAGTTTACAGCTTGAAAACTCAATGTTAATTTCGTCTTTGTTTTAAAGTATAGGCTATACGGAACAAAGTTAAGTCAAGAAAAGAAAAAATTTGAGGTTACTATCTGCGTATTTTAAAATATTTGTAAAAGATTAAAACAACTCCAAGATACATACAAGTCTGATAAAAGGGGTATTTGTTAACAAATCGTCAAATTTATTCCATCAAAGATCTTTGATCAAAGAAAGCTGACGTGTAATATGCCCCTTAGAGATATTAAGGCCCTACAAAGGACCAGAAATACATTATCGGATTGCCTCAGCATAATCGATTAACTAGGAGAATATAAACTAAACACTCCTGCGGCCATCTTGGATTTGTATATATCTGTTTTGAATCTGTAACGTATTTGCTTTCATGTCGTCGACATTTTCATATTTTTCAAATAACCGCTTTCCAACCTACCGCTATGGTTAATACTCAGTTTTCACAAAGTGGATTCATTAATCTAGGATTTTCATGTTAATTTAAGTTGACTGACATGACACAAGATTGTTGACAATTTTTTTGTGAGCTGAACACAGTGATGTGGACCGATTTCAAAATCTATTGTTTAAAACATACGGTAGGTTTTTGTAGTGATTCGACACCTATAGATATCTTAAGAACTGATAACAATTTTTGAAAACGTTTTTTAGTTCAGCAAAGAAATTAGTGTGCAATTATGTTTCATAAGTTAATTTCAAGATGGAGGTTGAAAATGCAGACTTTATAAAAATCTAGTTTGAACTGCCCAGCAATCGTCAACGATGACTCGAAAACAATATAATTTCGTATAAAAAAAGTAGGAAAATTTATGGGGTGTGGTCGTAAACTCACCTTGTAATCATAGCATGCGTTACGCAAAGAAAAGTGTGTTTTACTTATTGCACATGCGTGCCACATTGTTTGAAATGCGCTTTTTGTTCACAGGGATTTAATGTCAGAAGTTATTCACTAAGAAAATAAATGAGCTATTTATGAAATGAACTTGCTTTTAAGAATCAATAAAAATGCAGTTACTCAGCGAAATTTGTTCGTTGGTTTCAAAATGGTAGAAATTCTAAATCTTGGCATTTTTTTTCGAAAATCACATTTCAATGTTGTAATTAATATTAACATTTTGAATTAACCATTAAAATGCTAATGTATGCAGATTTAACGCTTGTTTCGATCGTGAGATCATATTGTCAATACATTATAGGGAAAGAAAAGCTGATTTTTTAAAAGTTTTTTTTTTTTAAATAACCGCAACTTTTTAACAGGTTTTCTTAGGAAACCAAGATTTTGTTCAAGCTTTTTACCAGTTCTCAGTTTCGGGAAATTTATTTTCACTATGTGATAACAGCTGTTTAATGCGAGTAGGCCTATTACAGTTTTGCAACCCCCCCCCCATTTTATTTCCCACCAAATCCAAAGAAAAAATCCAATTAACCCCTACAGTAACATCCACTGATTTTTACCGATAAAGCTTTAAACGGCACCCTATGGGTGACACAGAAGTCTGCAAAAACCCCGCCTTTACACCATCTGTTCTATACAGTCATCCAGAGCTCGCTTATTGCGCGAGCAGGAAACGCAAGCTTGGCGCGCGGCCAGCACACAACTGCCTCGCCGGTAAGCTAAATACCGTGAAATCACACACACACACACACACACACACCACTCATTTCATTGTAGTTTTCCTTGGTCAGAATGGATTGGAGGGTCCCAATCATTGCAGTGACCTTGTGTTAAGCGTTTATTGAAATGATGATGATTATCCATAATATTATCATACGCGTTAAATATTTTAAATAGTCTCGATTACTTGATAGAAAGCGACATTCCAAAATATAAAATCACGTAAACAGACACTTATTTAACAGTCTTGTTTATAACTGTTATAAATTGTTATAACAGTTTCAAAATATTTTATCTTACATGCTTTTGAAAATACAGTATCACCACAGTATTGAGAATTAACGAAATTACGTTCTAACGATGGATTTGGACAGTGACATCAGATTTTCAAAAAAGTGTAAAACGATAAAGTTATAGTTTTTTAAAATATTTTGATTGGCCGCCATTTTCGAACGACTGCAGATTTTGTTAAAAAATAGTTTTGTTGGGTATCGAATTTTTTTTTGTAAAGTTTTAATGAAATATGACAAAAATTCCGAAAGCTATAATGCTAAAACACAAAAATACACTTATTTATACACACAAATACAATTTTTTTTAACAATTCTTGATAACATAATGTTATCATCATCATCTGTGCATCAGGAGCTGTGCATATTTCATAATTCTGCGTTCAGAATATTGGCCTAATATAAGTCTAGCGTAAATGTCACAAAAATCCCCAAATTTTTGCATTAATTATGGTAGTGTCTGGTATGTTGCAGCTTATAGGTTGGAACACCGTTGAAAAATACACGTTTTCGAATTCCCGCCACTACCGCGGACGCCGCCATCTTGAAAAAGCGCTAAATTGTTGGGCTTTTCCCTATATTTTCAAAAACATCTCCTAAACTATTCATATGACAAAAAACATATACACACCTTTTTTAAACTAAAGTAAATTATCTACAATAAGGCTAAAATTAAATTTCCAGTTGTAATAATTCCCATGGTAAAGAGCATTTTAAACTTTCAGAATTTTTCTCTAAACTGTTAATAATGCAGATTTTCGTGAGTTTTCACTCGATAGCAAGTAGATAGTGAGTCCTACGGCAAATGTTGACATAATAACATCTGCAGTAAAGGCTTCACTCTCTCTCTCTTCTCTCTCTCTCTCTCTCTCTCTCTCTCCTTCCTATTTAACCCTTATCACCAATACACCAGGGCTTTCTGGAGGGGGTGAGATTGGTCCCAACTACCAATCGGCTCTGATATAGCATTCGGTACGATATTTGGTATCGATACAATATAGGAAAAATACCTACGTATGTGTAAGATTTTCCCCCATTCACTTTCGTTTCCAAATGGCGATCTTGATTTTAACGCAGCTTTGGCCAAAGCATTGACCGGTTGTTTTGAAATTTGGCACAAATGTAATTTGCCCGAAAGACGTATTTGTTAGATATTTTCCGGTTCACTTCAGTTTCAAGATGGCAGGCTGTGATTTAACGATGAAAGTTCAGTTTCAGACTATTTCCTCAGTATTTTCACAGTAATAGTTTTCGTAAATATAACGGTTAAATTGGAGGCAAATATTACCAGCGCGTCAATAATCTGTCGCGAAGCGTATATTAATTAAGAATGTATGATTATGTACTTTAATTAAGGTTATGTACTGTGAGGTTTAGTACTATAATGTATACCTACAAGTATATAGGGATCTTATATTAAAGCGGTAGTAACACCAATATTCGTGTAGTTTGTAAATGTTAAATATTGTATTATATAGGACAAACTAAGTTTAAAAAATTAGGCCTATATCAGCTGATGAAAGCTCACCGCTCACCGCTCCGCTCACCCAGGTTGTTGCCTCGCTCACCAGTAATGACCAGTACGTGGGTGACGTACCACGGTCGGTACATATGTAAGAACTGTTCATGGCTGAGCTGTAATATTGACCTAGAACGGACTGGATGATTACTAGGCAGGCCCGAGCAGACCGCTCATTACGGGGCCACGTAACGAATCCGACGCCCGCGTTCGTCGGACTTTAGGACGGTAAACAGAAGTTTGTGTTGCCGGTAAGTCACGCTCGGTCGGGCGGATAAGTGAAGGTGGGCGCGGGATACTCCACACTGACCGCAGGGTGCAAGTGTTAGAAACGTGGTTTTTATTTCGATGCCTGTTTATCAGATTAACAGATTTTGATAACATTTTGAAAGCAGGTTTACCCGTACCGCTGTTCAAAAATATTTACTGAAAAAAAATTGAAAAGTTATTTTCAATGTAGTTTTAACGGTTTTGATCGAAATTTGATCAGATATGTTATATTTAAAAACAAAACTTACATTAGCAATCGGAAAAAATCGGCCTATTTTTTAAAAGCAGATATTTTAGAAAATTTGGACATATATGAAGATAACTTACAGACCTAACTTACAGCAAATTTAAAATAAAAAATAATACGGTCGGAATAAATCGAAAATTTCAAAAATAAACCCTGACCGTCATAGGATTTGTTTTAGCATTTACTCTTGAATCATAAATTTTTTACTTAAAACTTGCTACACTAAGATATACTCTGTATCCTTATGCATGGCGTTTTGAGCGAAATTCGATGAACCGAATTCGAGAAATTAGGCATATTTTCCGATCTGTTGTCGGTAGTTCCGAACCGCATTAATTGGTGATATTATTGAAAGTTAGAAAGTTTTGTATTATTTTTGTACCACAACTTTGCCTTCAGGACAATAGTTAGGGCTCTCCTTTCGTTTGAAGTTATTACACATCTCTACATGTTAGCTTACACTTAATAACGAGCTTAATTTCAACACGAGGCCGCAGTCCGAACTTCTACAACGCTATTCTATAATCAACCGGTTTTTACAATTGCGTAAAACTCGTACAATCGATTCAGCAACCAGTCGATTACTCATAGTCGACAAGATTACAACGATAATTATATTAATTGTTTATTAATATAGTCGAAAAAAACTCGCCACGTGTAAGATTTCCAAGCCGAGAAAAACCGCGACCTTTTTTCTGTAGAAGAGTTCGTCCTTGTAGGATGGTCAAGGTTTGTTATTGTGACAATTAACAAGTGATTGTATTTATTTAGCTGATTAGCCGGTCTTCTTAAGGGGTACAGGAAAGTCCGAACACACATTATAGTCTGGCCTCCCCCTCACAAAAAAAAACGCCTGTTTAGAATATTGAAAAGATTATTGGCTATTATCGTACGCCAGTAACCAAAGCGTGTTTTATTCTCGCAATATAAGAGGACGTAGGGTGATTGTTGAAAATCGATTTTGTGTTTATAACAGATGAAGTTGTACGTTTGTGCGCGCGTGTGTGTGGGGGGGCAAAGAGTAAATGCCTATTTTATGATTACTCGAATTGCCGTTAACCGAAAAACAAACGCTCGCGCTAACCTTTGTTATTCAGTCAAATTTCAAACAATACAAGCGCGTATTAACACTTAGAAAAAAGTAGTCCGAGTTTTACTGACATTGAGCGTCCTTCATACATATGAATGAATTTCTTGCCTCCCATGTTTGCGCCGTGGCCATTTTGTTAGTTTCCAGTGAAAGTTCCAATAATTACAGCTCCAACAATGGAATCTCCTGGGAAAATCGGCCAGGACGTTCCCTCCAATAACCTTGGTGACTTTCATCCACGCCCCCGTGGGTTTGCTCAAATAAGGCCATCTAGATCCAGTATTGTTCCCCGCGATGAGAAGTCTAAAAGGCCTTGACAGAAGTGTTTATTTAGGGTAAAAAAAGTGCCTGTTCACGCTGCTGACAAGGGTCGAAGGTTTGGGGGTAGTTTTAGGGTAGAAAATGTGTAAATTCATCAGATAAAATTAGATTAGTTAGAAGAGATAGCAGTGTGAGTATTGAAGTGTTCGGTTTTCATAACCCAGCGGCAGTGGATCGCATATAAAATATAGTTCCTTAAAATAATAATCCATCTTTTTCTTGAAATTTCAGTTTCAAAACAACGAAAATGGGGATGTTTTCGCGATAAGCAAAAACAATTAATAAAATCAGCAGGAATGTTAATTCGCAAAATGTTAGTGAAATAAAGCAGTATCAGATTAAATGCACTTGATTCGTTTAAAAACTTTTCTTTCATTTTTCCAATTATAAAGCAACACATTACCATCAACAAACGCAAAATTAAAGGGGATTTATGAGGAAAAGATCGATATTATTTTGGGACCGAAAATTTATGATTCCGAACCGGTCAAATTATGCTCAACGTTCTTAATGTCACGATATAAGATAAACATTTATTTCACTTAAGATTGGTAATGATTATTTTTGAATTTCAGTTAAACAACTTTCTGACAAGATTACAATTCCAACAGGAACAGCCTATAAAAAAAACTTACAATAATATTTTTTTAGTAACATTTTTTAATACATAGAGCTGTAGTAAACTTACCATTTTTTCCCTCGTGTCGACAATTTTCTAGAGAAAGTCCTCTAAGTTTTTACATTTTTTTCTCGTTTCGACAACTTTTCACAGCAAGTCCTCTCGGTTGATTTATCATTTCTCGTTTCGACAATTTTCCACAGCAAGTCTTATAACTTGTTATATCTTTTCCATATCGATAACTTTCCACATCAAGTCTTATAAGTTGTTATATCTTTTCCATATCGATAACTTTCCATATCAAGTCTTATAAATTGTTATATCTTTTCTCATTTCAGCAACTATCCATAGCAAGTCTTAAGAGTTGTTATATCTTTTCTCGTTTCGACAACTTTCCACAGCAAGTCCTCTAAGTTGTTGTACCTTTTCCTGTGTAGACAACTTTTCACAGCAAGTCGTATAAGTTATATCTTTTCTCATTACAGCAACTTTCCACAGCAAGTCTTAAGAGTTGTTATATCTTTTCTCGTTTCGACAACTTTCCAAAGCAAGTCCTCTAAGTTGTACTTTTTCTCGTGATGACAACTTTCTACAGCAAGTCCTATAAGTTGTTATATCTTTACTCGTTCCGACAACTTTCCACAGCAAGTCTTATAAGTTGTCATGTATTTTCCTTATCGACAACTTTCTACAGCAACTATTCTAGATTCTTCCAGTGAGACTCCATCGCCCTGATTTCGTGTGCGAAGAGAATCCATTCCATCCGTTACTGTAACCACTCGATAATCCCGATAGAGCACAATAGATGCGCGGCAGAGGATGCGCTGTTGGGACGGACGCGTGGATAACGGACCTTCAACAAAATGTCAATTTTCTAGCAATTTCATGTCCGATGGTTGTGAGGTCTTGGCTGCAGCGCGCATGCCTGGTCGGGCGTAGCGAATCGCGTTAGCCGTAGCGCGATCTGTCAGAGGTTTGTGGAAACTCGTGTACATCCTGTTCACGTTCAACAGTGTATTGAAACAATGTGTATTTGGCGCCGCAGACATATTTAAAGAAGCTATACAATTGATATTAAACACGCTCTGACATTATGAAGAAAATATGTAAATACAAAATGTACTTGAAATAGTTTTTGCGCAAGTATGTCTGACTGTTTTTGTGTTTGTGTAAGTTATTGCATGAAAGGAGACTAAACGACACTCGTGTCAAACGTTATGAATTTGTGCACGTAAGTGTAATTTGTTCATATCCCGAAGTCTGTTTCAAAAATTTCAAAAACATTTCTACATAAGATGCTTTTGGGTAAAAGAGCCATTATGTACGAAAAAATAGTAGCCTATTTTCTTTAAATCGTTCTAAATTATTTATTCACATATTGTTGAAACGTATGTTTTCCCATCTTCTCGGGAAATTAGTTTCAAGGCCACCTTATTTTTCGGGAATAAATAGATTTACCACAATCAGAGTTTGTAATTTGTGCAGAAATTTGAGTAAATTTTGAACTGGTTTTAATAAATTCCACCGAATGTTCGCTTTTTGAGAAATAATAGAACATGATGTAGTGCAAAGTGTTTTTCCCGGGCCAGTAAGCAAAGCCACAACGTATCCATCCTCTACTTCCACGGCCATCAGCGCACAATGGGCTACGCTCTCCTGTGAACGTGTCACCCATCATCCCATTTTGCCGCACAAAAACCCTCCATTGTCCTCCGGTATTGTTGTTAACAAAATTTAACTTTAGTAAACACAGCCTCTGTATATTAGAGGCGGTGCTTTTATACCGGCCACAATGACGCTATAGGAGGCCGTGGAGTTTTATAACAAATAATCCATCATTACTTCATTGGTGGATGTGGGTGCTCTATCCCCTCCATCCCGAATGGGTTTCTATAAAGTCTAGAATTGACGTTAAATGTAATTATTTTAATAAACTCACTAATCGAAAACGAACATCGTTTAGGATTATTTTTTTCATAACCATTGCAACGAGCTCTAAAAGTAGACAAAAAATCGGTTTAATAGAAACGGAGAAACTGGTTTTGAAATATTTTAAATAAATGGCTGCCTATTTCTTTGTAACCTCTAACGTGGCTTCAACATAAAGTAATCAACAAATATTGATAAGTAAGAGTTTATAATTTTTTTAATGAATGCAGGTTTAGAGGTTATTAAAAACAAATAAATTCTATTAAATCAAATATAAAAAAGCCTAGAAAAGAAGTCGAATTCCTACGAAATAAGAAATTAAATTTGGAAAATATAACTAATTTTGAATTAAAATTGCAGGTATATTTTCTTACTTTTTACCGAAATTTAATTTTTTAAGTTCATATTCGATATTTTATTGGGAGGTGATTTTAAGTAGGCCTAATTTGATTTCATAAAGTTCCATTTCAAGTTTTTGAATTGCTAGTCCTCAAATCTGAAATAAATGTTTAATTCATTTTGTTTTGGAGAGTGTTTATTTAATTTTAGTTAATTTTTAAGACTTTCAAAACTATCATTTTTATTAAAAAAAAACCTCATCGAAATCATCTTTATAAACGTGCACAAAACATTATATTCTTATAACGAGAAAGGAAAAACTTGTTTTAAAAATTGTACTAATGTACGTGGGACGTTTCAAATTGGTAGTCCGAAATAGCGTGTGTCAGTGAGTGAACCAGTGACCACAAACAGCACAGTAATTATTAATACTTAGTTGGGGTCAGTAGTTATGTTTAATTATTTTCTCTCTCGCACGTGGGAAAAGAAATGATAAACAATGGCTTGTTAAGAATTGCCCCTACAAGGCAATTACATTTTATTGTTTAGAAATCGGATAGATTTTATCAAAATAATGCTCATTAGTGAGACTATGATACTGTGATAATGTGAGGCTATGATACTATGATACTGTACTTACTCCTAAAAACGTTTCATATGACATTTCACGTCCATACTAAAGATTAATGTAAAATAAACGATTGGAAGAGAATTGTGACAAATAACGTGATAGTATTTCGTTGCGCGTTTCAGAATAACTTCATTTTCAAAACAGGTCATGTAATGAAAACTGTTTTTGAAAGCGTCTATGATAAATAATAAAGATATAATAGCCTAAGTAGGGGAGGATATTTAAACTGCCCGGGATCTTTTGAAAATGGAAAAAAACACGGTAAAACCAGGAAATGTAAAATGGAATACATTAAAAAACAATCACAGCATACAGCTGAATTAAAAATAACAATATTATACAATAATAATTTTTTGAACTTACACTTTTTGTAAATCTGATTTCACAGTCAACCAGCGTTAAAATCTTCATAATCTTAAAATATCCAAAACATTATAAATTAAAAAAAATTATATGTATAATTCAGAATATATTGTTTTTAATAAGAAAATTTTGAAATGGTTGAACAAGTTTTTTGAATAAAAAACTTGTTCAAACTGTTACAAAAATCTATTTTCGCGTTAAATTTAAATCAAATCAGACCAAATCTCTACAGCGAATATATTTTTAACAGCACCAGAAAAAGTGGTCTCATTTCACATTTTCGGGTCTGGGTATTACTGTGATAACGACTCCAATGTATTTTTTCAATAAATATTCGCTAATAACAATACAATTAATTTTTTCCCTCAGTGGCATCGCTACCCCAAAAAAATTATAATTAATGACAATTATATCTCGGAACATTAAAAGTGAAGAATTCTGCGCGGAACAAATGCGCACTGTCAGCAGACAAGTAGTGCAGTAAATCATGCGCCTTATAGGGCATGCGCGAACAATGCAGCCCCCTCCGGTTTATAATTTCTGAAATTTCGTTATATTGTTTGTCGCACGGTGAGGTCGTTAATTATTTCAGAACTATGTCGGGCGAAATGCACTTTCGATGTTAGAATCCATCGCGAGTAATTGCAGAGCGAAACCAACACTGATTTTTATCATTCAAACTGGCTGCGCAGGCGCGCTCGTTATGTCGGGTATTTGGTTTTGAAATTTCAAACTTTTGCAATATATTAGCAGCCGAGGCCCGCCCTAAGTGTAGCGTTGGAGGAACGCCGCCGCGTTTATGATTTAAATCACTTCGGTCTGTATGTTTAATTGTACTTAAACTTACGAATATGTTTGTGTTTAAATATTAAATAACGCAATATCAATATTAGATTATTTCCGCAAAAAATTTTGTTTTGCAAACAAAATCAGGTTAATTTTACAAAATTGGTTCAATTAAATTATCAAAATTTTGACAACGTGAGAAGATTCAAGCCAGTGTGTTAAATTTGAAATAAAAGAAATTTAGTTCAGCAGTAAACCTTAAGACGTCAATTCTTTTAATGAAAAGTTAATTAATTATTGCAGAAATTGATAATCTTTACTGAAAAGTGCAGAAATATTTGAAGAGTTTAATAATAAAGTATTCAACATCCTATAAGCAATTCTTTTAATTACAAACTGATTCTCAAATTAAGAAATTGTTATTACAATGAAAACAAAATAATTAATAATTTATTTCGGGTTTTCTGATATCGCAAATGGGAACTACGAAGGTTATTGGTATTGTTCATGTTAACGTCTTAAAAAAATAAGGTTACAATATTACAAAGATAATTATTAAGTTTTTAATGATGCGAAGTTAGATGAATGGTATAGATGTTGGTCCAGATGTCAGTAGTTCCAGTTTACGACAATTAATGCTTCATTTATTCAGTATTCTTACTGAATCAACTAACTTAATTAATAAAAAAATTATAGAAATTCATACTAGCAACTTTTGTGACGCCGTACCACTGGATTGACAAAAGCTATGTGTAAATTGCCACTTTAAAACAATTCTTAGTTCTTTTTGAATAATTAATATAAAAACGAATATGACTTACAAACAATGACTTTACTGTAACAATTATCAGGAGACTCAACTTAATACTTAAATAAAAAAAAAAAAATCTTACTCGGTTTTACTACTTGATACTGTTCTATGACTATATCTACAGAATAAAGAAAGTTTGGTCGTGAAAAGACTTAGGTTAACTGTTAAAAAAAACTGTAAACATTATTTTTGCGGCCTTTTTTAGTTTTTATACAAATTCCCTTCCACAGTGCCTAAACGTACTTAACCAATAGCGGAAAGCGTGGTCGGTACCTAAGCCAAATTTATATATATATATATATATATATATATATATATATATATATATATATATATATATATATTCATAACACCCGCTGCAATTGAATAAATAATTAAGTTCTAATATTGGTTTGTATAACACAAGAAGTGAGCAGGGCTTCCCCCTAGTTTGAATACAATTTTGTAACACTTTGTTCTCTCGATTGTCTTATAAGTCGAAAATCGTAGGTTTGCTGTTCTGATATACGTAACTAGTGATATTCGGTCACCTCTTGTAAGAACAATACTGGCGCAAACTAACATTCTTTCTCTTTAAAACAAAACTAATCTGGTGGCAACTGTATTTATATTTAACCTATTTATTAAAATTTAAATTACATCTACAGACTACTATTGCCTACTCACACGCATCAAGGGGCTGCGAACAGGGTTTGTATTTCAGTTTTTCCAATTTAGGCCTTCGCCCGAACAATAACTTTCTTTATTTAAAATTTGTGATATTATATTCGGTTAAGAATCTGAACAAGATATAGTTTTAGCAAAATCGTATGTTCTGATTTTTGATAAATTAAATCGATTTTCCTGTTTTCAAATGAACATGTTCATTAAACAAGTTAAAGTAGTTAGTTTTAAATAAAGAAATCCACGGCTTAAGGTAAATCGGAAAAAAACAAAAATACTGTCTATCTGGCTTAAATGAAAATCGATTGGAAAAATCTGCTACTGGAGCAGCTAACATGGTAAGACCCCGGCACCTTCAAATAAGTACCGATTTTCAGTTCTAGATTACTTTGAAATGACGGTATAATACACACACACACACACACACACACACACACACACACACACATATATATATATATATATATATATATATTATTATTATTATTATTATTTGCGTATAGACCCTGTTGGATCATGCAAAGCACTCCGACTCATGTCTTGTTCCTTCTAATCCTCCACACCTCCCTCATCCTGTCCCCATGGATCCTCTTCCGCTCCTCCGTCCATTTTACCCCTGCTCTCTTTGGGATTTCATTCTCTGGGACCTTCCAACCGAGCATCTTTCTCCTGTGTGCGTGCCTGTCTTCAACGTCTGTTGAGTCTATTTCTGCCCTTTTATATATATATATATATATATATATATATATATATATATATATATATATATAGTTTTTATCACCCAGGTGCCTCGCTGGGTGATAGAAGGCGCATTTCTAAAAGTATTTTACCTTATCTTACTCTTTTTGAAATTCTGGATTCACCATCTTAACTGGATTCTGGATCACGTTAAAAACTGCATATATAGCACTTTGAATTTCCAAAATCCGTTGAAATTAAGAAATTTGTTGACGGCGATCAGGGTTCATTTTCGTATTTTAAGTGTATAATAGTTAGAAAGTGTAAAATCCTAATACATGCAGATTTTAATACTTTTGGAAATTCGCCTTCTATCACGTCAACGAGGCATCTGTGCGACGTAATTTTTTTAAATTTAAATTCTTTGACATTTATTTACAACACTAAGTTGACATGTGTCTCTGTTTAACCTAATGAACTGATTTTACATTTTCCCGTTTGGCTTCTAGGCTGTATTTTCGAGGAAGTTTTTATGAGATACAATTTTTTCCTGTATTTTCCTTGGAAAACCATACAGATTATATAAGACTGACAAAAAGTCATTTAGTCAATTCATTGCCTATGAATACCATAAAACAAAATTTGTATGGGCCAGTTACACCTTCATGCCAATTTTCTACTAATGGTTCAATTGGTTCAGTCTCTGTTATTATGCACAAAACCGAACAGATAGGCAAGTAAAAACCACTAAAAAAATCCTGAAAAGAATATTTTATACATAAAGCTCAAGATCGATTTTTGTCTGGCTCACTATAGGGAGAAGTAACTTTGGCTCACTATAGGAGGAAGTAACTCTGGCTCACTATAGGAGGAAGTAACTCTGGATCATTATAGGAGGGAGTAATTCTGGCTCGCTATAGGAAGAAGTAATTCTGGCTCACTATAGGAGGAAGTAACAGTGGCTTACTATAGGAGTGAGTAATTCTGGCTCGTTATAGGAAGACGTAATTCTGGCTCACTATAGGAAGAAGTAATTGTGGCTCACTATAGCCTGCTTCGTACAGTAGCAATGCAGCATTCACAAGTACCCTCGTGTCTGATATTATGTATAAAAATTCTTCGACAAACAAATTTTACTTTCAGTGTACCTTAATAACGTGAGAAAGTGAAATTAGTTCGCCTCGCTCGTCCAACAATGGGTAATTAGCAAATCATACAGCAATTATTTTAGTAAATTCCACAGCCACCTTAGTTTCGTCTCGCTCCGCGTACCGTGGGAACACTGCCTGCCTTAGAAGTAAATCACCGGCACAGGATATGCAAAAACACCACCTAGCGAGTGTGTGGCGTACTACCAGGATGGATTGTTGACAGTCATTAAGGACGAAGGACTCGGATCTGTCTGACAGTGGGTGGTTGCGATGTCACATCCTTCATCTGAGAACAACTAAATTACCCGGACTTTGTTCTTATAATCCTTTTGTTCCAGTCTTCATTAGCAATGACTCTGAACAGCTGTTTGCCGTGGACATAACCTTAAATTATTTCCGTTGGTGGCCGACTGTCGAAAAAAAATTATTATTTAACTTCTAAAATTTTCCTGTTTCATTTTAAATTACTTAAAAACAAACCTTTATGTTATTTGTTTTATTACTACGCAAATAAAATATTATTTCCACGAGAAAAATATTTTTTCAAAAAAATCAAAGTAATTACAAAACAGGATTTTGTTTAAAGTTATTTGAAGGTTCGTAACGTTCAATAAATTTCATATGAAAACAGTTTAAGAGAATATGCCGTAAAGATTTTTCTATTCTTTAAACGTAATTTTTATTTATTTTAAGTTTAATACACTGACTTTAATTATGTCTTCATATATGACGAAATATGATCAACCGTCTTTAAAGTGAGGCCCATTTTTTAGTTTTTAGATTTTTCTCGTATTTGATTTATGGGATTATAACATCCGTAATTATTTTTTAGTACTTACGAATATCATTTAAGAAAATTTGACTAAAATCGTTTGAGAAAATATGAATTTTAATTATAAATTAGGTGTTTTTGTCAAAAAGGGGTCTGGGAACAAAAATATCGAAACAAATCCCTAAAATTCCATCAAAAGTTTAGTCTCCAATGAGGAATGTTCATAAACACATAAACAGTCATATATTTAAATAAAACCCTCTTTTGGAACTCAGTGATATGGTCTATCAATCAGAACTTTAATATCTCCTATTTTTATGACCATATTATTTTAAATTTTATGACCACATACTTCCATTTACTTTGTATACGGAGAAAATAATTCAGTAATACTTTTCTTATTATTTCAAATATTTTTATGACAGGTAAAACTGATCATCAAAATATTCCTACAGTCAATCTGGTCACAGCTCCACCAGTGTTCTCGGATTCAACCCTGCCGAGGGCGATAACGACCTTACAAGTTTCAATGACTGATTTTCAGTCCAACCGATCGACCATAATTACTCGACTAATCTCCATCCACAACCACTGCCTACATAAACATTAAAAACAAATACGTCTTGTTTGAGAACAACGATAGCCTATAGTGTCAGAGTTTTGTTATTAATGACAGCGGCGAATATATCAAGAAAGCAGCGGCAACGATATATCACGCGGTGATTAGTTCAGCTGATAATTAAAACGCGCGCGTATGTGCGTCAAACCATCGCTGGAACGATTTTCCCGATCAAATCCACCAGTATGAGTGGAACAAATTAATAATTTATTACGTGCGTTGCTGTTTTATATAACTTCAAAGTCATCTGGTTTCTACTTCGGGTTGCGTAATGCGCATGCGCGGTGATACATTTATAATGACGCCCGATATGTAAGTCTGTATGACGCGTGCATTGCTGTTTTAACCGGAAAGTTCGGATAATCGAAGTATTTACAGCGAAACCTGTTCTTGTTAACTCAACAGGGTGTTCCAGAACTCGCGTCCAGATTTGAGGAAGTAATGATTAGGTTTCTAGACAAAACAATGTAAGCCGTGCAAAAGTTTACACAAACTATCTCACATTCAGTTAGTTCGGTAACTATTAATGACAAATGGAAGATCATTTAATTAGATTTCACTCAACGTTTGTTCGTAACTCAAGCCAATTTTCAAAATTTGGATATTAAAGTTTGAGAGGAAATCAAAACGTCTGTCAGCGGACAGAGTTTATTATTTTTGTCAATTTATTTTCAGTAAATTTCTTACATTAAAAATGTAATACATTTTCTTGAGTTATGGAATTTTCTAGATTAACCGGTTTGTTTGGTGATATGTCGACTCGTACGTTTTGCATGGAAACTTGAAAAAAACTTGAAAAGAACGTGGTAAAAATATTGTAAAATATTTTTTGAGCTTTGAGCAATCGATAACAATATCAAGAAATGTTTTAATCTTCAACGATACGCAAAAAGACACAGTCCACTTTTTTTTAGACTCAGAATATTTCCATCAAAGTATCCATTGTAGATTTGTCCCAGGATCGTCACAGTAGTTCGTATAGTGAGAAAATAGGGGGAACTCTTTCTTGCTTTGGTTTACCTTTTTCTTTGAAATACAATTAGGTCTATATTGTTGTTTTTATGACGGTAGATCGAAATAACAGGTTGTTGAGAAATTATTACCTTCTTAAAACCGATTTAAAATGTTTTTTTTAAGTGTTTACCAGCCTCTGGCAACACGTTATCTTCAGAGAGATACAACCGAAGCCGCCTGTTCCCCCAACAGCTGATCTATATAAGGACATTCAAAGCCATTGTACATGTAAATACCACTAAAGGTTGCACTGTCTTGACATAATAACAAAACGCTCCATTTACAGGACTGCCAACTGTGAAATTACACTATGAAAAATACCGTATAAATTACCTGGTAATTAGCGGTCGGAACACTGGTTGCTATGACAACAGGGAATTGCGCTCCCGAGTTGTTGGGTTTTTTTATGGAAATGAGTTACTGCGATTATGTTTGTGATTCGGAAAGAAACTGTCGTATTTCTTGTGTGCGCGAACATTCCTTCTTCAGGGTAATTAGTCAACAGTCAACTGTAAACTGAACGGCGAGGAGATGGTAAGTTAAGAAGGATATATGCTGTAAAATTCAAATATTAACAGCTTTGCAAATCTGAAGGACAAATTATCAAATTCGGTTAGAAAATGTTACTCATATTGTAATCATAACGCGAAATAACCTAATTAAGAGTGAGTGTACAGCAGATAATAGAAGCATAAATTGTACAGAAACTTTCTAACATTCAATTATGTGACCCAAAAGACCTTTCTTGTCTTTCTGTAGCTTTAATTAAAAAAAAAATCGATGGATGAAATTTTGCTCAAATTTTCATTATAAAACTCAGCTAAGTGTAACAGATTAAAAATACTGAAAAAAATACTTTTTGACCGTAAATCTAAAAACAAAAAAATAACTCGACATTCGTCAAGATTAATTTTAATTTAAGGTCTGTCTATATTCTGAGTAAAATCTAAAAAAAAATTGAAAAATTAGAGCAGATTTTTCTCGATAGCTCTTGAAACTGAGCGATGCGCACAGCCATAAAAACGAATAGGCCTATTTATAATTTCCTAAATCGACTGTCCGAGGTCGGCGATAATTTTGAAACGTTTTCGACAATTTTCCAACCAAAATGTTTAGAAGCACACTTACTGCCTTTCCAAAATTTTAATTGAAAGCTAAAAAGTTTGTGCAACGTATGTGAACCATTTATTTTCCTGTTTAATTAAGCCTACACTATTAAAACTGCAGCAGGAGTTCGAACTACATTATGTTGCGAACCGGTTTCAAAATGGCGGTTAACGTAGAAACACCTGCAACAGTCGGGAAAACAACGCAATAAAGGTTTGATATCGTATTAATGGCGTCGAGTATCACGTTGGCAAGGAAACGTACAAACTTGGCAAAGTTCGATGTCGGAATCTGGTCTTATAATTTATACCAACCTAGAAACTTATTATGCGTTCATTTTATAAAGCAAAATTGTTTCAGATTTGATTAAGTTACAGTTATAATTCTCCTTGCTCGGTACGTTCGAAGCTGCAATTTTAAACAATCACTAACATTGTTTAAGAAGATGTAGTGAGGAAGACGATGAATTATCAACTAATAACGTAATTCTTAATTTACTGTCGTACTTATAAAAGAAGATTTTTTGTTTTGATAATGCTTCTATCTTGGTAAATATTTGAGCTTTAAAACGATATATGAATTTCTTATTTTTATATAAGCTACAATGTCGGGTTACAGTTTCTATAATATCGCGTTAAGACGTATAGCTGGCGTGATGGAAGCACTTTACAACTCAAAAACTAATAACATTGAATAAAATTACATGAGCGATAATTTAGATACGCAAAAATATTCGTATTTTATAACAAAATATGTAAAATGAAACCTGACAGATATAAATTCAAATTTTTTTTTTGAAACACTGAACTCATATTTTACCAGCGTTAAAATCTCCGTGAAAATATAAGATACAAAAGAATGATTGCTTTTTTGAAACGATTCAAACTGATTTTGCTAGAACGAACTTGTCTGTTTGATTACTAAAATGTATTTTTGTGTCCAGTTTGAATCAAATCGAATCTAAATTGCAAATATCTCTACTGCTACTTTTAACAGCTCCTAAAACCGTGTTCAGAAGGTGAAGGAAGGCACACGTCATGGTCATGGTTCTGGACTCCGGTTCAAAAACTATTGAAGGCAATGAGCCGCTATAGTTCAAAATAGTCCTGTTACGGGGCTATAGAAAAAAATAAAGAATCCGCATAATTTCTGAAAATTATTTCATTAAATTTTAGTCGTATATTATAACTCAAATCAGGACAGCAAATGTAACAATCCGAGTGTAAATTGAGAAAAAAAAATAAACCCAAGCCGCTGGCAGGTGTGTTTTAGGTATACTCCCCTACTGTAAATGTCTTTTAATTTTTGAAGATGTAATTTTGAAAAATTATATCGTTTTTGTTTTTGTTTTTGGTAGTTTCCGCCCAACAAGTTTAGGGATATTTTTGCATTGTCTATTTTGTAAGCGTTATCTTCATTACTTTCTTACTTGTTCTATTTACACCTCAAGTGAATTTTTTTGAAAAACGTTGCTGAATTCGTATTTTCGATTCTACCTTAAGAGATAAAGTTGCGAGTACTTTTCCAGTATTACTTAAAATTAGCCTCGTTAAGGGTTGGCCTAACAGGCAGTTAAGCACATTTACTTTGTGTTAATTACCCGGGTACCTTCCCCATTAATCCTTGTCGCTGCTGAGGACTGTAATTGATTCCTTGATGGTCTAACCTGTCCGTCCCGCCGGTATAAGATGGATTGAATATTGTGGAGTAGCCTACACCACATGCAAAGTGGTTCGTTGCTCGGCCGCCTCGGGCGCTAGCGGTCACCGTCCACGGCCAATCTTCAATTTAATCTCATCTACGGTCTCGGTCTCGACCAGTTTTGTGCCCCGGTGTTTGTTTTAAGTAGCGAGGTTCAAAACCGATGCTTAATTAAGTCCTTTATTTCTGTCCGCGGGACCTTATGGGCAAGCTTCCATCACTAGAAAACTTCAGTTACAAACGCTGTCGATAGGCTGCGCTAGAGGTTGTCTTTCTTCTATGATCTGTTAACGTTCTCACTTTACGAAGTATAACAAAGTTTAGGCATCGGCAATAATCGGTCTTAAGGTCTTCATGGATCTACATGTTTTTAGGTCTTACACGTCTTACAAAGTGGTTTTTATTTACATGAAAGTCAGTAAGCCTATTCGGCACTCACATCACTGGAAATTACATTAATTGACCGAATTAATGGATGATAAGCGTTATCTGATCAAGTCTCAGGAATGTTTTTTGAAACTTCATTTTGGTAAAAAATTGTTAAATATAAAATTCCTCAAATCGGATTTAAAGATTTTGATCACATTCCGTTCAAATGTAGTCCACAAGTACCCAAACAGAAAGTAGCCTATGGCTCACTATAAGCCCATAAATCTGTTTAGGTACTTTCGAAAATAAAAGAAAAATACAACACATTTTCTCAAAATCGTTCTATAAGATTTCATTATTTACAGGTTTGAAATCTGTGACTGAAACAAAAGGAATTAATAGTTCGAGAGTATACCTATCGATTGAAAGTAAAACTAAACCCTGACCACTCTCGGGTTGTATTATTATCGTAAATGCATAACAGCACTAAATTGTTTTCGTAATTCTATTAAATTGTGTTACATCAGCGAGACAGCTGCGTGCAGCGAATATAATCTGTCAAATAATATCTGTTGACTGATACAATATATGCCCTTATCACTGTCACATCTCGACAAATAAATTTAATAAGGTGAGTAATTAGAATCGATCTGTACTGATCCCGCTGCAATGACCATATATGTAATCTCGATCGATTAATCGATCCGCACAAACAGTTCTGGTTTCCTTAAACGCTCTGATACAATAAACATGATTACTCATATTTCCTCTACTTCTACCGGAAGTAGATCTGGACTACTTTCTTGGCGGAAACTCGTTCTGGTCTATATTTGATTTGTCGGCTCTGCCTACGGTGGCAGTCCTATTGCCGAGGGGCGATGCCCTACTCTGAGTGCAAGAGGACGTTGGGCGTACACGGAACGGGTTCAATTAGACGTTGGTAACACATTGCGGCGTTTAAACGGTAAACCTTAAAAGCTTCGTCACAATGCTTACGCTTTCGTCACGTCATGACCCTGAATATGTTTAAAATATTTTAGCGTTAAAAATTGCAGTGATATATCTTCTAGTGAAGAACAGGATAAATTTATTTTGAAAATTTCGCACACTTGTTCTCGAAAAAAAAAATAATAAAAAAAACTGAAACGCGACTCGAGATCTCAAAAATTGAATTTCAGTTTCATAACCAAAGGTGTTATGCAAAATTAAGGGAAAGATGTTTAAAGATTTGATTAATTTTGATTAACGAGAAGGAATATGAGTTGATTACGTAATTAAAAAAAATCGTTTTTCTTTTACAAAAAAATTATTTATTTAAAATTGTTAAATTTAAGTGTTTCAATAACATAATGCAAGTATTTTATAATCAAATTTATTATAAAAGGTTTTAGAAACAAAAACTGTTTTGTGACACTTTTCAGTGATAATCTAAGGTTAATAGGCCTACGTAATATTACAGAGGCGAGATAAATGACTGATTAGTTTTGATTACAAGGAGGATGGAAGTTTAAAATAGCAAACATAAGATTTAAAAGATCCCTTGACAGAAAAAAACCAGAAAATTAGTAATGAGGAAAATATATGAGTCATATTTAAAAAAATAAATGTATTAAAATTTGTTTTACGACTTAGGAGACATTTTTGCGAACCTCAATATTACAAAATATGTCCACCCGATTGTTATGAAATTTATTGTTCATGGTGATAGTAAACATTTAACATTTAATCGCATACTTTGAGTTAATCAGTCTGAAAGATATGGGACAAAAAAAACGAAAAATATTGAACATTCGTGAACGCGTATATCTCATGTTACAATAATACGATTGTTATGAAACTTATTTTGTTTAGGCTGCACTTATTTATCTGATTACTATAAATTCGAATATGACAATGTATGTGCGCCCTGCTAAAACAAATCCCCTTAAAACAAATACCGACGGCCGAAAATCAGGCAACGAATGCACCTGCCGGGCGATACGTGCGTGCGTGCGTGCGCGCGCAAAGTGGACTAGCGCAGTGACCTTGTTTCCGTGTTGTTTGACCACATTGCTCCGCTTACATAGCCTTGAAATCAGAGCGAAGTAAACGAAAGCTAACATCCGAGAAATGCGTGTTTTATCACTGGGCAGAGAAAGTATTGTGACCGTGTAAAAATAAATTAGGGTGTCAGTTGCAAGGTGAGGATATGTTAATATTAGCACCACCATATGACTATTTGTGTAGAAAGGAAGTTATTTAACAAACCGAACAATGCTGTGTTCGGTGGATCATTAATTATAAATATTAGTAAACGTTTAGAGGATATTTCAATGAAGCATTAGTGAGTATTTAAGCAAATATTTAGAGGACATTTTATTAAATTATTAATAAATATTTTCGCAAATATAAATTAGCTATTTAGTGGATATTTAAAGGAAGTTTTAGTCAATATGTTGGGGATATCTTACAGATATTTAGGCGATGTCACATATCCCAAAAGTATTTTAAGATTCTTACATTTTCGCACGACCGTCTGGTTTAATATCTGTTGTTATCTCTCCACTAGCCTCTAAATAATAAGTCAGAAATTTATTAAACTTGGCAGTTTTTTTAAAAGTGTTTTTAATACAGTCTTTTTAAATATTTCTTTGTTGCGTGATTTCATCAGATTGTGTATTGATTTCCAATATTCAGTTTTAAACTTTGCTCTAAACCTACGTTACCGATGCTCTCAGGTTCGGTATCTGCAACAGATTTTTTTACGGAAATTAGAAACTAGTTTATATGTATACAAATACGTCAGCACTAATGTACACCACTCCCATCGGATGTCCTTGGGCGAACGATTTAAATCAAAACACGATCGCGCAGCACTGCGGACATTTCCGCAACTACTGTCAAGACGAGTTGAGCATATAAATAATAAAACTTTAACCTTTTTACAGGGAAAACAGCTGTCCGTGTTACGCATTTAATTGTTAAAACTTTATGAACGCCTTGATAGTGAGGAAATAGACGTTGTGTACAGGAAATTCGTAACATTTATGTGTTGCACATTTTATTATGGATTGTTAACGTTGCGGTAAATCATATGACGCAAAACATTAAATCAGAAGTCAGAAACTACAGATAACCTGTTTAATCTCAATATACAGATGTTTGGCAATATCAGCTGAACAGGTTTGCAATTTAAGTCAGTTAATAATATTAAAAAAAAATAAATTTCAGCTTAATCACAAAATTGTCGACACTATTGATTTGTAAATAAATATTTTTTACAGTTGTATAACAAAAATAGTAGTAGAAAGATTTGTTATGGCTGTGTTTGAACTACTTTCATTATTGCAACATAGCCACCGAACCACATATTTAAATAATTAGGATTATGATCTCTTTTCTGTCTAGAGGTCTATTTACTCACCTCGTAAAGGCTACCATCTTTCAGGCCGTAATACAAAATGTCAATTCCCTCTGTCGAAGTCGTCACAATGTTAAACAAAACATTGAAAACACACGTCACAAACACTACACATAATTGCACTATCAAAATAAATACAATAGAATTTGTTTTGCCAAACGATACGTGCAACTCGTATATCGTTACATTTCGGATTTCGCAGTCCGGATAAAACCAAATTTTATCGTGTGTATTTTAATCGTGTAATTGTGATTAATATCTGTGACGTGTGTTTTCAATGTGTTGGTTAACTTTGTAACGACTTCAACAGAAGGATTAGACATTTTGTATTATTGCCTGAAGATGAAACAGTAAGGTTCTGAAACCGCGGTAGCCTTTATGAAGTGAGTAAAAAGACCACTAAACGGAAAAATAGGTCATATATTTTTATTAAAACATCTAATATATATATATATATATATATATATATATATATATATTACTTTCGTTCCTTTATTTTTTAATTTACATTTTCGGAAGTCGAACTCAACAGTAGACTGTAGCAGTTTAAAATCACTGCGACTTCAAAATCTACCTGAATATCTGAACATCGACTTTCCGGTGTGTGAAAGCAAAAAACCCGAAAGATTCGAAATCTTACTCCCGAAATTTTGATTCCGCCTCAGGGACGTAGCCCCGCAATTAGTAAACCAGAAGTGGTACTCACTGGGTGCACGCCCTATGCCGGTGTCGATGGATCGAGATATCGCGTTATATAAAACAATCGCTGACCGCCACACACAGAGAGCGATCTGTATCGGGGAAGGTTGTGCGGACACGCTGCGCCGCTGCAGGCGAGACACGCTGCCGCGCGGTTACTTGGGGAAACCACACAGTCAAAGTTTTCCAGGAGAAAAACAACTAGCTCTTTTGTACAGTGTTGAAACTGCGAACTTTTTTACTTTTTTACAGTGCTTATTATTTCACGTTGGCAAGAATAAGATGTGAGTATAGTAATAAAATGAGAGAAAAGCAAAAAAAAAAAAAAACTTTAGAGATGAGATAAAGAAAAAATATAGTAATGAAAGAAGAAACATGAAAGAAAACAAAGGAAAAGAAAAAAAGCAACCAAAGAAAAGAAATTCAAAGAAGAAGAAGAAGAAGAAGAAGAAGAAAGAAGAAGAAGAAGAAGAAGAAGAAGAAGATAATAAAAATTAAGCTTTAAAGTTTCTCTGGTTCCATCACGAGGTTAGCTAAGTGTACGTTTCATTTAATTCTTACTGTCTGCAATTGGCCTGTAAAGAACACCTCGTTTTGCATTTATGTAGTATTGATTGGTTATTTTCTTCTGAAGCAGCAGTTCAGAAAATCAGTGGGAAAACACTAATTTATCAAAACACTAATTCATAATTGCAGTCGAACCGCCATTTTGTTCCATATTTTTTTGCATGCCTTAACTAATATGAGACCAAGATTTAAGGCATGCTACAGCAGTCACCATCTCTGGCTGGCAGTATTTTACAGACAATGATTGCCTATTTGTGAATTTCACCTTTAAAAAAACAATAAAAATAACGAACCATTCATTTAGAATTTGAAATTAAAGTTGTAACATTATCCTTTGAGCAGCTATTACAATATTGTCAGCTCTTAGTTCTGGTACAATTTACCGCCTCTAAAGAAACACCCAGCTACGGCACTCGCTCTTAATAGTCAGCCATTAATTGTATTAATGAATACCGGGTTTGCAACAATCGCTAATTTCCGGGAAGTGACACTTCCTTTGCGCATGCGCGGAGATTGTCCGCTCAGCTCGCGACAGTGCTTCTTAACAAACATTGTAACAAAAATCTGAAAATAATACTTATAGACACTGTATTACACAATTGTTTGATACGGGTGAAAATATATTTATTTATTTATTCCTAGTGTGTTGTACTGACGCATGAATTCTAATGTATGATCAATATTTTGTAAAATTTTGGCCAATATAGTTGTGAAAATAGGCTGATTCTTCAATTTTTTCCGGTAGCCTCTGAAATGGATATTCTTGTCGGATGTGAGTTATGTTGATTTGAATAAAAAATTTTTTTACATACTATTTGGAGAAAATCCGATAAATAAGAGATTTTTTAAAGGGAATTTATGATGATCTTTCTATTAATGAATTCTTAAAAGCGCATGAATACACACATACACACACGCGCACGCACGCGTTCTGGCCAGTAAATAAAATCACTTTTCTTAATTTTGCTCTGCACAACTAAAGATTTATTTCAAGTAATTCAGCAGAAAAATCAAAACGGTAAAGTTGTTTACAATATGAACTATATGTAACGCTCTCCATTAGGACCAACTATAAACTAAAGTGAAGGCGTGGACGCATTTTTGAAATCGGCGATCGTGACCCTTCTCACGGCCCAAAGCTGCAAGATATATGACACCACGTCACCGGGGAGTTGTACAGGAATGTTCAGTGCCATCAGCATCAGCTGTTAATGGTAGCCGAGCGAAGCGAGTCTGTAGCTCTTGTTTATAGATGGCAGCGGTACAAATGTTTTACAAGGGCAAAGGAACAATGTACGCCAAGATTTGGAAGAAATAACTCAGACAGGAAGCCGTTGGAGGACGCGACACAGCTTCAGATACACGACGCGACACAGCTTCAGATACACGACGCGACACAGCTTCAGACACACGACGCGACACAGCTTCAGATACACGACGCGACACATTATATTCTGGTAACTGTCCTGTAGGAAAGGATTTTAGCTAAATATCTGCACAAAATCTACAGTTTTATTGTAAGCTTGATAAAGTTTTGCAAATTTGTTCTCTGTGTACACAAGATTAAAAAACAAACAATCCATATTTTTCCCGCCTTCTTAAAGCAGAATTTTTTAGAGCCCAGAAAAACGTATCGGTGTCAAAAAATTTTGAATTGAGACCTCTCGGGAAAATATTTGTACTATAGCCATTTCTACTCCAAATCTATATGTAGTAAAAATAAAAATAAAAATAATAAAAAACGCTATAGGCTATGGGATTAAATTGCTGTTACAATCCCAACTGTTCATTTTAAACTTTATCTCTTCCACCAAATCCATTACAAAAAATTAATAATACTTTATGACAGTGAAAAAATAAAAATAAAAATTTTTAATCATTTTTAATTTCCACCTTCTTTAAAATAATTTCGAAGCTAACTTTTCCACAATCACAAAAGACAAAGTTCGATTTTAAAATACTTTAATTTTTAAGACTCAGAAACAATTATCAACTCTCAAAAAAAGGGATGAACTAAAATTACGGCCGAACCCGATCGCGTAATTATCGGGAAGGACGGTCAGAGACCCACACGCTTCATCAATCACGAACGCCCACGGAAACGTCCGAAGCGAATCGTGTCCAGTAAAAGTAATATCCGCCGCGTTCGATGAAACCCAGCGTCAAAGTCTCCAACGTTTTGTGTCGTGCATGATTTATCGGCAGAGATTTATGTTTCGTACTTATAAATATTCAGCTGCGAGACCGAAGTTGTTACTTATTTACATAACTTAGAATAAGTCCCGCGGAGGACCATGGTGTGCTACCATTTTGGCTGGAGATAATTATAGCCTGCAGATAGCGTTGGTGCTACCGGTGGTGCGGGCAGGATTGAAAGTCAAAGAGTAAGGCAGGCTGTCTAAAGTGAATAGGATAGTAATTGACGAAAAATGAATGAACTACATAAACGGTCTCGGCTTCAGTTAAATTATATAAGAGTTTAAAAAAAATGATTAAAAACCCGAACAAAACTTTAATCTAATTTCAGGCTTTACCCCAAATTTGGACAAAGACGGAGATTCAGGATTAAAATCAGTATACAAAATTTAAGATAGAAGAAACTCACAGTTCTACACTAAATAGACGGGAAAAGGGAACTCAACTATTATCACGTTTTTAGATTTATTCCCAAATTGTTAATATTTTTTATATCCCATTTGCTACACTAATTTGAATTACAAAACTTTATATATGACAAAAATTTGATCAAAATCTGATTAAGCAATTTTAAGAATTTGTTATTTATTTCTGATATACAAGCTCATATGTTTTGTTAGTGAATTATAGCGACATTTGAGCAACATTTAATTTATATTTTTTGAAAATCAGCCCCCCACACACACACACACACACACACACAAAATGACAGACATCGAAGTAAACAGTTTTTAAGACTCTCGAAATGTTTCATCGAAATTTTACGACAAACTTTTTTTGAAATTTTTTACATTTCATAATTAAAATGTTAAGTAAAACATTTACAACTCAACATAGTTTTTTTTAAATCTGTAATCAAAACCTGCTTCTTGTTTAGATTTAGATATTCTTAATTCAAGGCGTCGAAACAAAATTTAAATATATTTACAATTCGGAACAAAACATTTTCATTGATCATTAATATCAATGCAATCTATAAAATCACACAATTTCATCCAGTTAAAAAAAAATGCAATCGTTTTAAGACATTTTATTTAAATATAAAGTAGCAGAAAGTCTTATTTAAATGAACCCAGAGTAAAAAAATACATTGTCTCGCATAGCCTACATTGTCTCGCATAGCCTACATCGTCTCGCATAGCCTACATCGTCTCGCATAGCCTACATCGTCTCGCATAGCCTACATCGTCTCGCATAGCCTACATCGTCTCGCATAGCCTACATCGTCTCGCATAGCCTACATCGTCTCGCATAGCCTACATCGCACAGCCTCGCACATCGTCTCGCATAGCCTACATCGCCTACATCGTCTCATCGTCTCGCATAGCCTACATCGTCTCGCATAGCCTACATCGTCTCGCATAGCCTACATCGTCTCGCATAGCCTACATCGTCTCGCATAGCCTACATCGTTTTCGTAATCGAGTAGCTCCACTGACCTCCAATTTTGTGTCACCCAAAAGCGGGGTCAACGGCCCGGTGTCTTATCGGGCAGCCGCTCCACTTTTGGCTAAATTTGTGTTTTCAATTTGCGGAACTGGATCAATGTTTCGACAGGTTCTAACGCCCGATTCCTGACATCATTTAGCGTCTCTTGAAAATAAAGGTCAAATTTCATTCTTGTAGTTCATTCATTTTACGTTTTGTTAACCGTTTTAGTCTAAACAGAAAGTTTTGGGATAAACAAAATATTTAATATTTTATATGAACTGGGAGGCGTGAGTTATTTTCTAAAAATGTAGATTTTGATATTATTACTTATTTGTATTAATTAGTAATTTATTTATATTATAATTTATTTGATTTTCGACTTTTTACGGGATTTTTTGTTTTGCTTCTATAACAAAAAAGTGGAATTTCAAAAGTTGTTAATCTATAATTCCTTCATTTCATTTTTATTCTTCATTGCTTTAAATTTTTCAGCAATCGTTTTTGTATATACGAGTATTTAATACTTTATCATTAAGTGAAGTATAAAGAAAGTATTACGATTTTTAAAAAACATTGATGTGAACATTTTAAAGGATATATATATAACCTTTACCATATTTTGTTTGTTTGCCTGAATAATTGTTCAGGACCATTTTAAAATTTTTGAAAGAGAAGCTTCCAATATCCGGCACAGATTTTAAAAACGTATTTGCTTTAAAAGAACATTTATTTACAGATTGAAAGTTCTCTCCGTTTTTAATTTTCCTCCAACAGTAATCCTACTTAGACATATTTCTTATTCAAAAAACCATAAATCTCACTTTGATTATCATTAAAAAGCATTGTGTGACCCATCGCAACAAAACAAAAATGCCGTACATCGTTTCCCTCGGTAAAAGATCGCTTTTCTCCCTCTGTTTTCCGAAAATCTAGACTGTATCCAGTATTTCACTTTGATCTTGATTTAAATCACCGGCCACTCTTCCCAACATATCAAAACAAAAATTCCCTCCGCATAATTGAAAGTGCCCAGGACGGTAGGTGACCTTTCTAAGGTCACGCCAAACATTTCGTGCACCCCAAGTATTCTCACCGAAACCGGTTTTACAGTCCGTCCGTCTATCCGCTCTTTAACACATCATTTGGCGCAATAATTTATACGCCAGCGTAAAATAAAATGCAGTTGCTAGCTTCGTTTTAGCGGGTTGTGCTTATTATTAATACCCGCGAACGTTAGCCGGTTTTTCATCATAACGTAGCAGCTTATTGTCAAATTTTATTGTTGCTCAAAAAGACGGGGGGAACTAAAACAAATTCAAAACATAACTGTAAGACTAAAACAATAAGAAGGTCCGAAGGTTACACAGTAGATTTGTTTGGTTTAGTGTTCCTCGATCATTTTACTTTCTTTCGATGTAAGTAATATTTGGCGATAATGAAAAAGCCATCAAAATCTGATCAGCAAATATTTCCAGTTTTGTGTCTAGCTTCGGAAGCAAATTTTTTGCAGAAATTACTGAACGTGAGACAGTATGTAATGTCTGTATACTTTAATTATACTGTATTTTCTGAATAAGTCTGGTTCATACCCTAGGTATAAAGTTATTAGCGTGAAAATGAAATAATTCAAAATATTTTTAATGGTTTCGCAAATAAATATTAAAACAAAAATAACTAATTCATTCCCATGGTCAAAGACCTCGTAGCATAGGTCACACTTCCTTTGTACGCCCGTAATATTTTCACATCCATACAGATATAAACTCTTTGTTTTTTCATTTCGTCACTTCCACATCCGTCAGGAAGAAGAAAATTAAGCAAAAAAAGTGCTCAAGAAATGACTAACTTCCGTCAGCAAAGCAAACCTAATCAAGCTAGGAGAGGTCGTTTGACTGTACGACAGCCTCCAGGACTAATCGATCCTGAGACTGGCCTACTAAGTTGGATAATTTGAAAATTTTTAATCCTGAAATCAATTTCTTGAGCCAATCTTTGATCAGCATTAGATAATCGCTTCTGAAAGTAAACTGCTACCGTCGGTTCGATTTCCTGTCCCAGTAATTCGATTTCTCGATTAGGGTAGTATCGATTAAATGTTAAGTCTATGTTTTAGGTCTACGTGCCGATAGGTTTTCCTTGTGGTTTAGAGCAAATGGAAGGCAAATTGAATAATATCGCGTGCCTTGCTAATCCTTACTAGGTTCATAACTGTAATAACAAGAAGCGTCTTTCTATTTCACCGATAAAGTCTCTTATAAATTAAAATATGTTTTTATCCCACCATTAAAATCACTTAAATATAAATTTATAAATATTTACCAGTGTCTTCTAAATTACAGGATGATAATACTTTATGTGCAGGCTTTTATAAAAATCGTTGGTATTTTTGGTGATGATTATTAAATTTCTCTGTGTGCAACGAATTATACAAGTTTTCGTACAATAATTATTTAGTTCGAATTTAAGTTGTATAAAAATCATTTTTACTACCATTTTTAACCATGGTATTAAGTGATTTTAGTAGTAAAATGAAGAAACATACTAACGAACATAAGCTTTTTTGAAATCATAGAAGATACAGTAGGTCATAAGGTGATTGATGACTTGAAGATATCATTGATAATTATAACACTAAAAAGAATGTCCAAAACTAAAATTTTACAAATGACAAAAAGCTAATTTATTCCATTTTTCTATTGCCACACAGTTTAGAAACCTATACAAATTAAAATTCGACGGTTATTAACTGTCGACAACAATTAATTTGTCGGTTATTAGAAGCCAACAAAAACAATAAAAAGCAACTACTGAAAAATATAACATTTATTTTTATTTCATCACAAATTTTAGATCAATTCTTTACTGACGACATTTGCGTTATTTCTCATTAAAAAACAGCTGCATTTCTACAAAAAATATATATATTCCATTTACACGGATTACAGCCAATCCACCGCAAGGCATCCTCCGTCAACACGACCGCTATAATTCCACGTCTGTCGGAAAAGTTTTATCCTTGGAAGCCATTCATACGTAAAGTTGGCAATCGCATTTCTCCCAGCCGTGAACTTGACCAGTGTTACCGACCTGGGGCGACTGAATTTATTGCAAGTTGAAATACGTACGCCTCGAGAAAGTAGTTGATCACACGGGCACGCAATTAAGCGGCAATGCGTCCACCGGATGTTGAGCCAAGGATCACACCACGTGACATCGTGACGGGTAGATTAGATGTCGTGTTCGGATGATTTCCTTCCCGGTATACTTAGAATTAATTCGTCGTTTAATGTTGTTCGCTAAATCCTTTAAATTTATTTACAATTCTACTGGAGACTTTAATGCCGCTACGAATGTAGTTCTGAACAACTCGTGATCAGTGAACACATTTGCAAACAAAGATTACGGATATTACTCGTATTTACCTAAGCTTACAAAATATACGTTTTATAACATCAATAAAACCTAAACTAAAAAAATAAATTATATGTTTATAGCTAAAACGTTGGCTTTTAAATATTACAATTTTACACACAATTAATTTGAGACTTAAATGCTAGTATAGAAACGAAATTCAGAACAACTGGTGATAATTTTTTTAATAATTTTATAGTCAACTCTTTGCTTATAGTATTTCAGGTTATGACTTAAGGATACGAAATCCAGTTTGATAGTTGATAAGATTACAAAATAATAAACAATTCCTACAATTGTGGCTGAAATATTTAATTGAATGCCTTCATATAATAAAAGTATGAAATAATTTATGTAACTTCATATATAATAAAAAATACTCTTTACATTAAAAAACTGCTGATTTAGTTGAAAAAAGTGACAGTAATTCCGCCATTTTGTAAAGATAAATGAAGCAGTGCAGGAAGAGGCAGGCAGTAACCCACACACACAGACATTGATTAACGAAACACCGACCCACGCACGCGCAGACCAAAGCCTCTCTTTGATAATTAAGATGCAATCAACTCCACCGTAGTTGATCTATACAGCAAGATGGATCGGGGTCGGAGGTCGGCACAAACAATCCATATGTAATTTTCTAAACGGATACAGGAGCGATTGATAGTCCTCGGGTCTTGCGGCGGCTGTTGCCTGTCCTCGGATCCTGCGGTGGTCCGTCATCGGTTTGAAAATGATTAAAAAAACGGTTGAAATTGCAAGATTTACTAAAAAATTTGCAATAATTTGTGCAAACTTTCTCACATAAGAATTAATTTTTAAAAAGGTTTAAAAGAACACTTTAAAGACCGATTTAAAGAAGTTGAGTCTATTTTTTGCTACTTTTCTTTAACTCCCGAGATAGATTTTTCAGAAAAATTCCTATCAACGTATTTTATTTATGTTGATCTATTTAAATTTTGAACAGTTTTTGTAAAAAATGCTTTTAATCTGAAATAGTTTACAAAGATATGAAAAAGTACTCTCGCACGTCAAATTTCATTAAAATCGGCCCAATTTGTTTTTACTTTTTACAGTGATTTATCCCTGATCGCAATGAGCACCGAACCTTTTATCATCATCGACAGTTTGTATAGCGTTCCATTAGCTATGATTAATCAAGAGTTACATTTGGGTATTAGTGTTAAAACTTTATTTGTATATATTTAAATAGGCCTTATTGATATCTGCCAGTAAACATTTAAAGCAGAGATATTTCCTTGCAGTTTTGGCACTAATTAACCTGTCCAGTTACATAACACTGAAATACCGTATAAACGCTAGAGTTCAAACAATAAAAACAAGAACTGCTCTTGTTGACCAGAATAAATAATTAAATTGCTCGTTAACGCGTTGTGACAGTTACATGGGGAAACTCGATCAAGTCCATTGCGCTACGTTGACCTTGAAACCAGGCGAGGTATAATTGCAAAAAGTGTGAAAGAAGCAAATGATCGCGAATCGATTCGCCAGGATCTGGGGTGATTAGGTGTGTCCATCAATGAGCGGACTTTCTATAGATGGGAGCGAGTTGATATGGTTTAGTAGTTCCGGATGGGAATACAGTAGTGGACGTGGAGGTTCCGTATGTTGTAACAAGGGCGTTTAAAGCATAGTTACAAAAAAACCTGACACGTCCAACTTAAAGTCTGGAAGCAAAGCTTTCATGTTAGCTTTGGCGAGGAAGTGGATAGAGAAAAATCTACCGAACGGAAAAATGTGGAACGAACGAGCAAACGAATTTCGTCTCTGAAGTCTGTCTCTTTCTTTTTCTTCCTCCTTTTCGATAACAGTAAAAGCGTATTGTACTATTATATTTTCCCTTAATTGAAGAACACGTGTACATTGTAACCGTTTATAATACATTGGAAATTAATATAAATGTTTATAATAATTGTTGTTAAGATTTATAGTTTTTAACTACATAACCTGAAACGTATTAGATATTAAATGAAATCAGCTGATCGTTACAAATTAATATAAAACAAATGATCTTTTACTATAACTGCAGTAAATTGTAATTTATTTATTTAAAAAAAACAAGATATTTGTAAAAATGTCTTCAAACTAGGTATATATTCAGCAAAGATATCATTAACATAAGCTTCGCTTCTGTCGGTTAACTTTCCGAGTTCAACACAATACTTTTTTTATCTTCGAAAAGATCTAAAAAAGGCACAAACTTCCTTTCAAATTCATAACCGCGATAGCTTAGTATTAGCAACTATAATTTAAACAATTCCTGTTTTTAAAGTTACTTGTAGTAAACAGAAAATGTGGCGAAAAACGTATCAAAATTGTCGATTGAAATTTCTGCTCATGTCAGGGCGGCAGGTTTCACTTTATAACCTGTTGGTTTCTATTATTGATAATTGGTTTCCAACTAATTTTGACGTAAAAATAGCTATTGTTAATAATACACGACAAGGCAAACCGCACTTGTTTCTCACAAACCCACAACAATGCAGCTGTTATACCACCGTATAGTCCCCTATAATGTGCCTGCAGTACGCTCTTGAGACGGACAGTTCACAAATCGGAGAAACTCATCTCGCCGCTGAAATAGAGCGGACATGGAAGTTAGCAACACTCTGGGCGAGGCAGTGTCGCTAAGAAAGTGGCATGATCTGGTTTAAGTGGAGTGACCCTGCAAGGGCACCGGATCGGGGTCAACGCGGAGTCTCGGCAATTATGTCATTTAGTGCGTATGTCGGAGTCTTGGACAAGATTTAAAGTGTCCTGCGTTACGCGGCTGGCCCACTGTTATGATGTGAGCAAATTGTCTGGAATATATTTTTTCTACATTTTGTTTAAAAATCATATTTCGCCATTAGCTTTAAAATATGCACAAATTATTTCTATCATTGAAAAATGAGAATTGCAAATTTACTCTAATTTAACGCTGATTGTGATTTTCAATATAAGGTAAAAATAATTCGTAAGATTTGAAGCCTCACAAAGTCATTGTACGACATCTGTCTACCATAACACTTCCTTACAAAGGTGATATTAATGTCAATGTTTTCAGCACACCCTGTATTTTCGCTGGTATGTGTATGTGTGTGTGTCCGTTTCTCTTCCCGTTTGTCATTTTAAATTATAGCATTTAACTTGTCTCTGTTTTTATACAATTCATCGTAAATAATGATTTAATGCGAATCACCACGTGCCAAATGGGTTGTCAGAACTCCTTTGCCTGTTTGTATGACCTGTAATTTGGGAAATAAATGTAAGTTTTAATACTGTGCAACCACTTGACGAGATGTCAAAACGTAACGAATTGTGAGTTTTTGTACATTTGTTGCGATCGGCAATAATACTTCTGTCTGTTAGTGTAGCTCCGCTGACGTCTATACAGTAGTTTGGAAGGTAATGAATGAAAATTACTATGAATGCAAACAAGTATCCAGGATGGTTTAAGTAAAGAAAGACGAGGCAAAATTTACGTGTGATAAGTAACTGTTTTTGTGTAATGAGTAATTAGATATCTTTGGTAATAATGAGTAAAGGAGTAAAGATCGAAAAAAAACCTGACCATCCCGGTGTAAGTAGATGGTTCCTGGACTGCAATAATTACCTCAGTTACAAAATTTAGAAAAATTTCAGGAACTACTTTTGACAACAAGTCCATTTTGGATTCGTTTGTCGATTGTTTTCAAACCGAATTTTTGGGATACTAATGAGACAATTTACTCTCTCTCTCTCTCTCTCTCTCTCTCTCTCTCTCTCTCTCTAACACAATTGTTTCTAGAAGAAACATTGTTCCGAGTTTGGCCAACATCGTGTTTGGTATCATCGAAGTTATTCTGTCTCCAAGTATGAAGTCAACTGTCTGAACACCCGTTTTCATTGCGATTCACATTTTTCCAACGCAATGAAGGAATACGCGCGCGCGAGCGTAATTCGAACTACTCTTTAAATTTTAAAAATCTAGAATTTGTCGTGCAGCTCAAAAAATTAAGAATAAACTACCACGGAGCCAAACATAGGTTATTCCTTTTTTTCAAAAAAATATTCCTAACGATTTTGATAAATGTAACAGTCCTCAGGAGCCGAGGAGACGGGAGCCAGTTTCGTTTCCTATTTTTGATGTATTTTCCCGACTCGGTTTAATTTCAAATTTTGTACATACTTTGAAGTATACTGTCACCGTTGAAGATTATTTTGTTCATCATTATATCCTTAGATAGCGTCTTGTATAAAACCAGCAAGTGAGAGTATTTATAAATTAATTTCTTGTTATTTTGTTACAGGTAAGTTGTCCTCGATGTTATTGCACAACGTAAAGGTAAATTTAGTTTTACCTTACTCATTTAAAGACTTCTTAGATAGTTCCTGGATCTGTGTGTTACTATGTTGGCCACTGCAATAGTTTGTTTTTCATTGGAAGTTTTCTAATAGTTCTAAAATCAAACAACAATTCAGTTAATAATAAATAATTGTTAATAAAACCAAATACAATTATCCTTTTGTAATGATTGTAATTCAGTAATAATTACAATTATTATAATAATTGGTAAAGTACTTGTCAATAGACAATCATAAGTTTACGTTCTGGTTTTAAACTTTTAAGTTAGTCACTTGAGAATGACAGTTGATCAGTACTCACAAAAAATCGTGCATTGTTTACAAATAATAGCCAAACTTCAATTAAAAAGTAATAATAACTTACATACTACTACATAGAACATTAAAATATATCAAGTCCCTAAAATCTTGGCACACATTCCAAGACTGATGTCGTTTGATAGGCTGGACAAATTTTGTGGTTGTTGGTGCAACAACTTACCTAACTTTTGTGTAGTGAGCTCAATTTTATCGAAATCATTTCAACCGACTTAAAAAAGTATAATTTTGTTGATTCGTGAAAAAACACGCGCAATTCAGTGTCATTATAATTTAAATTCGTTTCGAATACCGAGAAAGTAAAATCTTGCAAAAAAAGTGATAAAATAAAAACGCTTTTGAAGTGAGTTTAAATAGTTAAAAAGTAACCTCATTTTTCTTAGGTTAACGAGCCCTACGGTAGTATGAAGAAGAACTCATTTAAACAAGTTTTTTTCCCGACAAGTGATCGTGTGTTAGTTTTTGATTTAAACCCTGTTTGATTTGTCCAGTGCTCGCTTGATCCTCACCTAATCGCCTTAAATACTGATACAGCAGGCACTGCACTTAGTGGCGGAAATATTGAAATGTTGCAGTCAGATATTTTCAATGATATACGATGGTACGAATAAGTTTGTTGTTGGAGAGTATTAGCACTGGAAAATCGAGTAAATAGAAATAAAAGAAACAATGAGAAGACTTTGGATGGAATATGTAACACTCGACAAAAGAAGTTGCTTTTTGTTTAAAACATAAAACGTCTACAAATGAGTTTGTAATAATCCGGATTGATGCTCGAATTGTACAACGAATGCTCACTGAGTTGAAAGTTTAATTTTCAGCAAATATTAACTTGTATCTAAGACTATTTGTGAATTATAATTTAAAGCTTTTAGCAAAATTCCAATATAAAATTACCTATTTGTGCAGTCATTATGGTAAAACATATACCTAGAACTGTAAATTGTGCATAGATTCTGACCTCTAGAATACGTTTTAAGAAGATGTTTTTCGAAATCAGCTGTTTAGAAGTAGTTAATTCACGTCTACATATATACAAGAACAGTAAACATAACCTCAACTGAAATGATATTTAAGTAACAGCTGATGTGAGAAATCATCTATTTAGAAGTAGTCTCTTGAAGTCTACATAGGCTATATACAAGAACAATAAACATAACCTCAATTGAAATGATACTGTAGGAACAGCTGTTATGTAAAATCAGCTGTTTAGAGGCAATCTACTTCAATCAGTCTACACAACCATACACACACACACACACACATATATATATATATATATATATATATATATATATATATATATATATATATAAGAATCTGGCGTGACGGCTAATCGAAGATTTTCCCCGACCAAAAAATTACACAGTCAGGGCTGCCAAAAGAAGTATTCACTTAAAAAACTTTAAAATCGGTTTCATAGTATTGACAACAATCTCCATTTATGAATCTATAAAGACCAAAATTTGGGTAAAGTCTGACGAACTGATTTTGTTTAATTCGGAAGAATTTTGGATTTGTCTATATCTTCCGATACGAATCTTTCATAGGAAAATGATTGTATAAAAGAGAATATTTGTGTAGAATTAAAATGTGTAACAATTTTAAAAGTTTCGTTGAAGCCACCGAGTATGCAATGCACTTACGCGATGGTGTATTTCAAATCACTTTACCTCCAGTCGAGCCGAGTTAAAGACAAACACGTTGATTAAACGCGCCGGAACCAGCATTAACAGATCGTTACCCGCAACCTAACCTAACCTCAATCCCAACCGAAACCATAACCACCGAACATGGCCTTATACGTCAACTGTCGCTGTTTTATAACCGGCCGTTCAGCGGTTATCAATTTTCCCCTTATTAACAAATCGTAAAGTCCCTCGAAGGAGCTGAAGAGGGAACGGTCAACGATAGACTTTGTAACTATCAGCGGTGCCAACTTTATAGGACGACATTTTTCTTGAGTTATATTTGCATTTTTACATCGGACAGTAAAACGTGGACGCTGAGGGTTTCGGTGTTCACGCTACCCCGCGACGGAACATTCAACAGCGGCAAATTTTCGCCTCGTGTTTGACTTAAATTAAGTGAATTTTTATTGAACGATGAGCTATTGGATTGAGCGTCATGGTTAAACTCAAACCTGGGACCGTGAAATAAGCATCTTTGAAAAACATATGCAGCGGAGGATTTGCTACGCTTTACTGATGTGGCGAGTGTGATGTTGACCTACCACTGCAGTTCCTTTGATAGTTTATTTTCACTGACGTTATGTTTATTGCCAATGTTCACAACGAATTTTTAAAAAAGTACACGTTTAGAACTACTGGAGATGTGATATCTTTGCTGAATACATAATTAGTTTGAAGATATGTTTACAGATATCTTGTTTTGTTTAAATAAATAAATACGTGAACCTAGCTTACATATTATTTACTGTAGTTATTAAAACAGTTGTTTTATATTAATTCGTAACGATCAGCTGATTTAATTTAACAGCTGATAGGCTATAATAAGTTTCAGGTTATGATGTAAAAAACTAGCAGCACTAACAACAACTATTATAAACGTTTATATTAATTTAGAATGTATTATAAACGGTTACAACGTGCACGTGTTCTTCAATTAAGAAAAAATACCAAAACCAAAGCAACACAACGTTTTCATATAATACGCGCATACTGTTGTCAAAAAGGAGGAAGAAAGAGAGACAGAAGTATAGAGACGAAATTCGTTTGCTCGTTCGTTCCACATTTCCGTTACATTCTTCCGTTCGGCAGACTATATAAATAAAAATTCGCTAATTACAAAATATATATATATATATATATTTACATTAAATATATTCCTCTAATACGTATTATTCTCCATTAGTTACTCGAAATTTTCCGAAGACCAAACCTTTCAAATCACGCCAGCTATTTGCGCCAAATTCCAGCTACAATACAGCCTACGTACATCTCGCTGGTGTCTTACTTCCAGGCGGGCAATTTGGATCGGTAAAATTTGAAATTCAATGGTAGCAGATGTCGGTTGTGTTCAGAAGTAAATTTGAATAAACGTTTCACCTGCCCCAGCTCCAGCTCCATGGCTCATAAATCCACTTCACGACGTCCACAATGATACAGGGTGTGCCGTGAAGTATGACAGTTCACCTTTCGGATGTGTTTTAGTAGTTACAGACATCTTGGTTACCTTATTCAATGTAACCTACAGGAAACGAAAATAAACATTTTTAATAAATTTAAAAACAAACAATTTTAATATGCTTTCAAAAAATTGTATTCTCGTTAGAAAATTTGTTTAAAAATTTTACTGCAAGAGTATATTTCCTTGACTGATCTACGAAGTGTTATTTTAAAACGTTTCTTTAATCTAGAGAATATTTTAATCTAAAATTCCATTTATCGTTTTAATTTTAACATTGTCAATTTTTTTAACAACAGAAGAAAACAGTGTGTGTTTTATCTTAGATAGAGAAGCTCTTGTTCCGACTTGGTTTACAGTTTTAAACTGAATTTTTTGAATTAGCCGTTTCACTCAAAATCAACTGAAGAAAACATTCTCAAAATAGCTTAGACATTTTGATCATAACTGAAATCGGTATTTTAACATGTACAACCGGTTCAGAAGTTAACGATAAAACTTAAAAAAATTGTCAAAAATCTAAAACAATTAGTTTCTCGAAACGTGCTTAACAGATTTTGCTAAAATTTTAATGTTGTACTCATGTGGATGTATACATTTCGAAATAAAAATTAGTGACTATACATTTTTGCCATTTAAAAAACTAATAAAAAAATTGATTAAAATATATAAATCTTTAACGCAAATTTCAGCTAAATTTAATCAGAAGTGTAATTTTTTTCAAAGAAAAATGACACGGTTATTGCTTGGATAACTAAAAGAACTCGAGTTGGATTTCATGAGGAAACGATAATGAATTAACTGTGAACGAAAAAACATTTTGGATAAAGTTTACAAGAAATTTGAACAAAATTGGTTTAGCGATTTAGATATTCCGAGAGGAATAAAACCACTTTAATTTCATTCGAAGTAAAAGAAAAATACATACAAAAATGTCTTTACATTTGCAATGGGCGCACATTAGATTAACGTTTAAACGCAACCGTATCCAAGAGAGACGAACAGACCAGCAAGCTCGGTAATAATGGCTTTATTTGAATTTATAACCCCTTCTCCTTCGTCTGGGATAGAAACTGTGGACAGGTGAATCATAAAATTAGTTGATTCATTTGTGTAGAGTGGAACCAGTTCCGTGCTCTATGGTAATGTGACGTCACTGTACTTGTATAGTCGGCGCAGACAAAATTAGTCATATTTGATCAAAGTGTTGGGTTAGTTAAATCACATTTGAGTACAGTAGGGTTCAATAAAACAACGTAATAAATTGAAGCGGCAAAAATTATTTAGAGAAAGTTTTGTTATAGGCTGGAAAAGGCAAAAGTGGGTGACTCTGAAAAAGTAACTTTTAAAATATCTGTTTTGTGCGTTTTTCCAGAGAACATTCCTAAATTCGGGTTTTTTTAAAAAGCTAACAATTCTTGTTCAGAATGGGCTAAATTTAGACCACAAAGAGTTCAAACAATAAATTTGGTTAGTTGTCCCCTAATAAACTGCTGACTACCATTAAAAGCTGCTGACCAATTTTCTCTTCAGATTCTGATCACGTACGATCAGGCCGGTGTGTGTGCCGAGAAAGGTACGGTTTGATATTAAATCGACGGCGGTCAGGGTTTATTTTCAATTTACTCCGACCCAATTTTAATATTTTCACCATACATATAGAAAACTAGGCTATTATTTTAGAAATCGTGAAAAATCGATCTCAATCTTAACACAACATACGAAATTCTTGGTCACGCTGTTTCATAATTTTAATTAAGTTTCAAGGCTATCGATTTTGAAATTGAGAAAAATCGATCTCAATCTTAACACAACATATGAAATTCTTGGTCTCGCTGTTTTAGAATTTTAATCGTATTTCAAAGCTTTCAAAATTCCACTGCTAAAATCTCTATATGCCCTTTGAGGTCAGTATGCTTCGTCTGCTTCGCCGCCAAGCCTGAGAAGCTCTCAAGTCGTGGAACCTGTCCCGACCTCTGTGTGATACGCGCCTAACTAAATTAATTGATATAATAAACGTGTTGGCTACTTTATACGGAATACGAGCAATTATTGCAGTCTCGACGTGCGCGAATTCAGCTGTTAACGGAACAACTGCCTCATTCACTTCCAACTTCAAAATTAGATATGTTTCAGTTCTTTCAACTTTACTTGGACACTTTAGGATTCGAGATGGTGATAAATGATCGGTTTTTGAATGATTGGATTAAATGAGTTGATATATTTTGATGGAAAAAATATCTATCTCGAAATCGACTATTTTCATAAGAGCAATGTTGTTTATAAATTTAGTAGGACATGAAATTGATGTTTGGGTTTCAGAGTATAATCGATTGCTTCAAGATGTAGTCGACTGTCCCTTAAACTGCAGTATTTTTTTTGTGACTAAATTTTCTACAGTTATAGCCTACACTTTTAAAGATATTGAATACATTGGGACATAAAGCTCGATCTTAAAAACGTAAACCACTCAACAGATGTAAATGAAACTTGAAGTCAGCCGCTTTTTCCCTCAAACAGTCGTCCAATTACACACGTCACTTTTAACAATGCTAAAAGCTTACTTTCAACACGTTTAAAAGACGCTCCTGGTGGGCGTTCCACGAACTATTGTCAACCACAATGGACACTCATTTCGTCCGATTCTCGCCAAGTCATCGTCCTATTTAGCACTAATGTGACGGCTGGAGCGGCTGGAGCGCTGAAGGGCACGTCAAATCGGTTGAACCGGAGTCGGAGGAATTTCTGTTTTTCGGAAGTAAATTCTAATTGCAACGCGATGGTGTTGTTTTACCAGAAGGTAAAGAAGCGTGACCGGCAACGCACAGCTGCGCGCGCATCGTACCGTGTAATCAACACTTGTGTAAACAGATTTAGTATTTATATAGGGTATTGTTCCGTTGCGTATAAACGGTAGGACGACTATCCATCACCCCGCTAAGTTAAATTGTAAGGTTCGACAGACCTCATCAGTGTACGAATATAAAATAACTTCTCGTACAAAAATAGTTTCCAAAAGAAGTACACGTGTGGAACTCGTTGAGTTACCAACAGAAGCGAAGCTTTAGTTGATATATTTTCTCAATATATAATTAGTTCGAAGATATGTTTAGAAATATCTTGTTTTGTTTAAATAAATACGTGAACTAGCTTAGATATTATTTACTGTAGTTATAGTAAAAGATCAGCTGTCTTATTCGTAACGATCAGCTGATTTCATTGTAAACGGTTACAACTTGCACGTGTTCTTCAGTTAAGGAAAAAACCGAACTAAAGCAACGCCAGATTTTCATATAATACGCGCGTACTGTTATCGAAAAGGAGGAAGAAAGAAGAGACAGAAAGAGAGAGACAAAATTAGTTTGATTATTTTCGTTTCATATTTCGGTTACATTAAAAAAGTTAGGAACACTTTTTTCTATTTACTACTCTCGATAAGGAGATATTTATGGTTCGAAAGTAAATCGAAAAAACATACAAGAACAATGGTTCTGTTGGTTACTTTATTTGATTAGAATGTTCGACTAATATTCGATTTATCGAATCTGTCTAATAAGCTTGCACTTATAGCACTGTACAAATCTCCCATATATTATTACGCTAAGCATTCCGATCGGTCTTGCGCTAAAAATGAAGACCTGCTTTATTGAAACTTCGTATATGGGATACCTACAGGTTCGTAAAAACACTAGGGAACTCTCTCGCCTCATATGTTTGCATTTTAAGACTTTACAATAAAATAAAACCGACTTAAAACCGATAAAAGGCCTGTGAACAAAATTCCAGGAGCATTAAACATGTCCTCGTAAGAGTACAGCACAAGCAGGCATAGGTGACAGAAATAATTGATTGTGTGTGTGTACTGAAACTCTACTGTTAGTTCACAAACAGGACTTTCAGAGGACATGTAAGTTCTGTTTAGGTACTTGAGCTTAGTTCAGACTCTTGTGCATAGTATAATAAAAAATATTACTTCTAATTTTGAGAATATCCGATTTTACTAATGTTTAAATAACTTTTCGCAAAAAAACTAAAGAAAATTAGGTTTACGGTTCGAAAATTGAATTGAAATGATCACGCGCTGTCTAGCTGACGTAATGAAAGCGAAATTCAAACGGTCATTTTTTTATCTGTCCGTTTTTTTTATGGAACACTGATGTCATAAACATAAATATAACATAAATAACTTTGAAGTGTCTATATTGGCAGTTAAAAGTACAAATTGAATTGAAAACACAAAAATTCATCCAGACAGCACAGAATTTAAGAAAATTAAAATTCTTAATTTTACAGAATTTCTGAAATTCAAAACGCCAATGTACGCCTATACAGTTTTTAACGCTGGTTTTTTTATTACAGCTGTGATTTTGTATACAGTTTTTGATTACGATGGTGAGATCAGATAAAAAATACTTAATATAAAAAGTTAATGAATTTATAAAGATTATTTAAATGGTTGTACTTTTGAAATTTAAAAACGAATTTTGATGGTTTAACGAATTTTTTCAAGCTATTACTAAAATACATTTTTGTACCCAATTTGAATAAAATCGGACTAAAATAACAAACTTGCGCGTGCACGCGAACGCACACACACACACACACACACACACACACACACACACACACACATATATATATATATATATATATATATATATATATATAAATGTATACATTTCAATGACACCTCAAAAAAAAAATTAATTATAATATAGTTTTACAAGAGTTAAGCAGTGTGACTATGACGTCACCGAACTCTTCATCAAGACATAAAGTCTGCTGAGATATCTTCACTTAGGCAGAGCAGTGATAAACAGTGGTGTTTATTTTGGCCTATCGCTGCACAAGGTCTGGGCACCGCATATAAATTGGCTGATTGTCTGCTGCGCTAGCTCACCACGCATGCGTACAATTACACGCGGAGTTTTATCTCTCTTACTGTACGAAGTGGTGTCGCGCGAAAATTCAATTATACGATTTTGCAACCGTTTTCAGGTATCGGAACACACAATGTCTCAGTAACGTGATAGAAAAAAAAAACGACACTTTGATAAGCTGATTTATACAGTCGCTGATTTCTATGATGAAATCTGATTCAAAAGTGTAAGGTAAAAAGTTACGATATTTTTAATAGTTTTGATTTTCAGAGATTGAACAGATTCTGCAAGGTAATCAAATGTGCCTAAAATACCAAAGGCTTAAGAGATTCGCGCAAACGTGCACTTAATAACACTGTATAAATCTTCCATGTATTTTTAAGTTAAGCATTCCGATCGGTTTTGTACCAAAAATAAGGACCTGCCTAATTGAAACTACATATATGGGGTGCCTACAATTTCATCAGAATACCGGGGAACTCTCACTTAAAGTTTCCATTTTTAAGGCTTTACAATAAAATAAAACCGACTTAAAACCCATAGACGATCTGTAAATAAAATTCAAGGAGCAGTATAACGTATCCCCGTGAGAGTGAAGCACAGTGCAGGCATAGGTGATAAATAATTAAATATGTGTGTGTGTGTGTGTGTGTGTGTGTGTACCAAAACAGCTGATTGCTAAAAAGACATTGTTAAAGTAATATTTAAATTAGTACTGTATCCAAGATTTAAATAATTATTGAAGGAAACCGTTTTGAAAGTAGAATAGGTAAGACAATCTAGGCCAGTTCTAATATGTAAATGTTATTAAATTAAAGACTCTGCTTTTAGTAAACAGTAAATACTGAAGCCTAATTTAGGAATGTAACGTAAAATCCGGTTATAACAGGTTCCATTTGTAAATAACGTATTTCAGTAAGGTTTAGAATTCATACATTAATTTTATAGGTTGTAGTTTTAAATGTGAAAGTAGAACAAAGAAAGGTCTATCGTATTAAATAACCTAAATATAACGAACGACATTGCTGTAAAAGAACTAAGAACGTCTTGCTGTACATTGTTGTATATTATTCCTTACTTTTCCCATTAATTGTGAAAAGTCGTACGAGCCTGGCAGTAAAAATAAAACGTTAAGTACTCACAAAGTATTCTAGAGCTAATGGTCGTACTGATAGTCCGGGTCTAAATGTCGGCAGCTCCGATAATGTTATTATGAATAATTAAAAATTCTCTAAAACTTCCAATGAACAAACCTAAAGAAGCATAATAATTCATTAAGCAGTATAATGAACTTTGAACGTCAGTGTTTATTAATTAGGCAGTTCTAGACTTTCGTGAAAGCAGATTTTTCAAAAGCCTCCTTCAATTTATTTTGTCACCGTTATAACGTTAAAGAAAATATGGAAGGTGTGAAAAAACGTTCGTTATTTCGTGAAAAGTAGCTGTTATGTCGTTAGAGTCCAAATGTGGTGTTTCCTCGGGCGTCATATTGCTGAAGACTGAAGTGACTAACCGATGTTTAAGTAGGTGTGGTTTTTCTATATTTCAGAACAGTTTTTTTAATTATAAACATTTTTTTAAAACCTTATGAAATCAAAAATTGTTTAATCAATTGTTTACTTAAGTGTTGATTGTTTAGGTACAAAAACATTACATAGTGTTGCTCAATCTCTTACAAATTCGGAAAATTTAATTAATCGAGTATATAGTGAAAAAGTGTATCGGGTTTGTTTTGTTTTTAACTTTTAAACCTGAAATATGTTTTATTTAAGTTTGCTAAGTTATGATTCTTCATATGCTTTATTACCAAAATTTGAGCAGTGTTTAACCAATTTTAAAGACTAATATTTCGGTTATTTTGTCGGCAACCGGTTTTCTTTACCTGGTTAACGAAACTAATTCAAAGTAAGAAAGTTTTTGTAGCGTGGTCATCATTGACTTGTTACTAAAGTTTCCTTATTTGGTGCGTGCATACGTGCGCGCGCGCTGTGTGTGTATGTATGAATGCATGTATATGCGTGCCAAACGACAAAATTCTGTCGAGATTTTTGTGTACAATATTTTCTATCACTAATAAAGTTACAGATTTAAGTTCCAAAATCTCTCGCCAGATAGAGCTAGCCGCACAGACCTTGACACTATCGCTCATTAGTCCGGCATTATATCTGCGGCAGAGAGCTGAACACTCCAGGACGCAGGATGAAGATCTCAAGCCGAGGATATAAATGTCACTCGACGCCAGTATATTGTCTCGTCCTATTTAGCCCGTCCCAGGCCGACATGATTTAGGCTGTACAGGTTCCAAGAGGATCGGACTGCGGTGGTTCAAACGTTTCGTCATGTTTGAGGAAGAGATTGTTGTGCGCAATACCGTAAAATCGGGTTTGGAATGTCTGTTGGTCGTGAATTTATAACGCGATGAACCAATGTTAAAAAAATATTTTTTAAAAACACTAATTTGAAGCTGACAAAAGTCAAGTAAGCAACGCCCTGCCGACGTTATAATAGCGAATTCGCAAAAAGTTTTACAATTCGTTTAGATATTCAGCGGCACATACGTTTTGTTTTGTTACTTATGAACTGTATTTGAGTAAAATGTCATTAAAATTGCCATTTTTGAGATAATATGATTTCAACTGTCTTTCCCCGCAGTGGGTGCAGACTAGCTGCACCTATTGAGAGGATTCAGACGTCCCTCGCGGTACCCGAGTCTTAACAAACACTTACACTTACAACGCTACACTTACGACTTTAACACTTTACACTCACACTTAAATTTAGGGAGGCAATAATAGCATCTATGTACTCTTCTCCTTAAAAAAAATTAACTGTCTTTTTTTACGAACAAGGTTTCAAGATATTTTTTTTGAAAAATTGGAAAATGATTCCGAAATACTTGTCAAATTTCCAAGAAACGATTATTTTAGTTTACAGCCACACAGATACAAAGGCATCCGAGTAAAAACATTTTGGACTTAAAACACTTAAAACTAAAACATCCATCAAAATCTCAAGACCTTCGCAATACTTAATGTATACTTCGTATAGTGACAAAGCAAATTATGTTTCCGTTATTACAATATATTTCGGCTGCGCTGCGCTACCACTCGCACACGCTAGCTGGCCTCCGCAAGGTCGAACCAGAAACCGAATCTTGAATCCGTGTCCATTCCCACGTGGTGGTGTTGCATGCAAGCCTCGGGGCGGAGTGCCTGCGTGATATCTTTCATTACGTTAAACGTTACTGTCAGACAGCCTGCTACTTGGACTACCTGGAAATTACCCCTTACCACTTGTCAGCGAACGTCTGTTGTGCGCGAATTCCAGCTTCTTGTCTCTGGTAGGAGTGGAGGAGAGAATCTAGGTTGGGCTTCATGCCCTGTGGAGGTTGGAGACTGGTAGCGTATAACCGAGTTGTAAAAGAAATCATGCAACTAAAAAATCACAAAATATTACTAAAATACTTTACATTCTAACTATTCACAGAAAACGAATATTTCGATCTTGAGATTTCAACGGACTTTACCGTTTTCAGATTATCAGAGTCGAAAAAAATGGTTCATAGTTTGTCCGCCTACGCACATCGCTAGAGATTGATTTCATTTACATATTTTTATAAAATTTTGTACAGCCTAGAGTCTGGTTCAGTCATAACTGAGGAATATATTTCTTTGAGAAAAAATTACAACCTATTTTAACATGTATCATGTTTTATGGTTGGTTTAGATGTTGGCTTTTGCGGGACGCGTGATGCGAGGAACATGTTTATATTGATGTATAATAGTATATTTTGCGCGTCGCAAGACGCATATTAAATTAATTATAATTAAACATTACTGTGTTTTACCCGGGATCGAACCATGGACCTTACGCGTGTGAGGCGGACACAATAACCACTACACTATGAAAACTACGAAGAAGTTTGACCTATTTAAGTATATGAAATGAATCGTTGATTTAATTTTTGTAGTTATATTTAAAACAGTTTTTTTATATTAATTTGTAAAAGTCAGCTGATTTCATGGAACAGCTGATAGGCTATAAGTTTTAGGTTATGTAGTTAAAAACTGGATATGTTAATTTATCATCTTTTCGAACAAATTACCGTAATTAAAATAAAAAAGAAAGAGAAAACATGATACAAGATTTTTATTTTTGGTTCAATAACACAAATGTTTTGACGACTAACCTCTTAAAAGTCGGACTTTGTCAAAATCAGCTCTAAAGGTTTAAAACAAGTATTACCACAATGCAGTCCTTAAGCTCCAAAACAAAATTTATTGATCGCTATATCACCAGAAAAGCCAGTTCGAAAGCTATCGGGAAAACTAGTTAATATGTTTAATTTCTCCAAATCAGTTTAAAAGATTTTACTGAAACGTTTTGGTCATATAATTTGTTTGCTTCTGAAGTGTTTAAACGCATTTTTCATTTAATGGGAACATCATCGACACCAAGGAAAATCTAACGCTAAGCAACACTTACTTAAATTTCAAAACTTTGGCAGTACCTAGTTCAGCGAACTCGCCACTGGCAGCGCTGTCATAGCTAAAACAAAGCAATACATGCTCGTACTTTGTTCCGCTTGGTCGGAGGCTCACCTCGACTAACCTACGCCAGTTTCCGGTTCTAGATGAAGACTAAATCATCGACCACACGGTCGCGCACGGTTGCTGTTCTATCCTCACTGGCCGGCGTTGATCTCTCTTTAATCTGCCGTTACGTCATTACTCTTAATTTATTTCTGTTGGCTGTAAAGGTTTTTGCGATTTGAAATTGTTTTGTACTGTTACGTTGAGATGTGATAATACCACATTTGGAAGGATATTTATAAAGACTGTAATGTATTGTTCGGTTTAACATTGCTTGATCTGTCAACTCGCTTTGTAGCTTGATTCACCTGAACAGAAAATATTTGATAAAATGTGAAATATTTGGATAAAAAAAAATAACGGATGGAAAATTAAGTTATGAGTGATACTGGAAAAATTTGAGGCCTTACATTTAGGTACAACTGATTATAAGGATAAAACGGAGCGGGCGTTATCTCAGATTACTCATATGCAAATAAATTAATTATTTACGTACTTGGAAAAATAGAATATTTAGGGATTACCATAGCACAACTACTTGTTGAAAGTTGTTTTGAAAGTAAATTTCTCAATTAAATAGGACTTTTCTTTATGCTGTTTTTCATCTTCACTAGACGTTAACAATTAAGGATCACTCAATGCCAGCTTTTATTTGCAGATTTGAAGTTGTCTCAAAAAATGAACAATATGGAATAAATTGTGAATGCGAAATATTCCAAGATTTTGTTTAATATAACTGAGTAAAATATATATTTCTGGCAGTTTTGGTTCCGAAACGTTTTGGTCACCCTGTATATTTCATTTTATTCTAGCGAGTAACGCTGATTGGCGCTGAAGTGATTGAAGTCGCTTCAACATTCCACTGGTATTTTATCCCACAGTACTTCTAGGAGCACTTTACTGCCTGGATATATGGTAGCTGGTAAAGGACCTGTTTAGTTCTATGTACCACCGCTAGAGCGTGTTGAGCAATTTGGCGTACGTCCAGATCTCCCTGCGCCGCTGCTTTGCCACCTAACTCTGCTAATTTACAATTTTACGAGACCGATTTCAAAATTAAATTGTTTGTGTCGAGAATTTTAAATCCGGTTCTGCAGTTTACGACCGATTTAAAACTGAACAAACAGATTATCAATATGCATCGTTTGTTGAAGTGCTTTCGTGAAGAAAAGAGTATGTTTGTCGAGTATGTTGTGTTAGAGAACACTACAAACTGTAATTATTTCAAATTTGGGACACTGAATTTACAAAAAATGATGGGTAAATTTGTTTTGAACCTGATCTTTAAGTATTGTTTGAGTAGGTAAGAGTCTTATTGAAGCGAAGCTTTTAATGTTAGCTTTGGCGAAAGGACCGAAAAGAAAAAAGTCTGATGAACGGAAGAATGTAACGGAAATATGGAACGAACCAACAAACGAATATCATCTCTCTATTTCTGTCTCATTCTTTTTCTTCCTCCTTTTCGATAACAGTACACACATATTATATGAAAACGTTGTGTTGTTTTGGTTTCGGTATTTTTCCTTAGTTGAAGAACACGTTTACGTTGTAATCGTTTACAATAGAATCGAAATTAATATAAACGTCTATAATAATTGCTGTTTATATTGATAGTTTTTAACATCATAATCTGAATCTTATTATAAACTATCAGCTGTTCTATGAAATCAGCTGATCGTTACGAATTAATATAAAACAACTGATGTTTTACTATAACTACAGTAAATAACATCTAAGCTAGGTTTATTTATTTATTTAAGCAAAACAAGAATTTGTAAACATAGCTTCAAACTAATTCAGCAAATATATCATGAACTCAAGCTTCGCTTCTGTCGGTAACTCCCCAAGTGTACTTCTTTATGTGAGCTAATTTTTATTAAAATAAATAAGTTTGATATCGAAAAAACAACACTCGAGTTTGTAGATATTTTATCAGAAAAAGACTGGAAATTTTAAATTGTTTTTAAGATATGAGCGAAACACATTCAGACATTATGGTAAAAATCACTTTTTTATTCCCAAAATAGTTTTTTATCCATCGAAATATCAATATAGATTTTCGCAAGACTATCATATTTTATATACATTTGAAAAATAAAGTATATTCAGCAAAGGTTTACGCCTGTATGAGTTAAACGTTCATTCCAACTGAAACATTCTTGTCTTGTATCCTTAATTCTTTTCGCACATCCTTACCTGCGACTACTCCGAAGGACGCCTTTAAGGGAGGTAATAGTTTACAGGATTATATAATTCTGGTTTGCCACTTACCACAAATTACAATTACGGAAGAATTCAAATGAAAAATCAAACGGCCATCATGGTAAGACCTAAACCTAAACTACTATATAATGTTTGATTCTCGCTAAAAATATCACAGTAATGTTTGTTTGATAGCTTGGACATTTCCTTATACAGTAAAATCAATTAAAGCGTTTCATAATTGCGTGATGAATTTTTAAAAAAATATAATACATTTTTTAACTTACAATTTAAAAAAATCTGATTCTACTTTTGCAGTAGGTGCCAAGGTCTGCATGATCTTTTAAATCTTTCAAAAGCCATTGAAAATACTAACTTATACAAATTTTGTGATTATTCACTAGCTGATTATGATAGTGAAATCAGATTTTCAAAAAAGTGTAGTTAAAAAACTATTGTTGAAAATTTGCTCCCGATCAGACTAACGTCAGGATGGGCGCTAGAACCTAATCCTTAAGTAGGAAATAAACGTCACGCTCCTCTAGAGCGATATCATCATGCTACCGATTTTATGCAGTGTTTATTTTCGTGTTAGCCTGAGCGCGCCACTGGTCACAGGTGGCTTGTTCGCTCCGGTCCACTGAGTTTCGAGTCCCTCTCGTCTCAACAGATGTGCACGATGTCTTACCTTAACGTTTCTTTTGCTTTCCGATTGTCTTGTGTAATCTTGTTAATGGTTTCCCATCTCGACGCCTTCTTTTTCTTTTGTTCGTCTTCATTCGATTCGATTCGTTTTAAAGTTCTTTTCTACGTCCATGCTTTTTTCAATTTTCGATTATATACTGTACCATTTTCTTGTAATTTGTAATGACATTGTTTTATTTACATATCCGTTGTGTCAGTTCTGTTATTATTTCCTTAATGTTATTACAAATTTGTTTTTATTAATTTTGTTTTGTGTAGGCGTTAAATATCAAAATATTGACGCTAAATATGTACAATGGTAACGCGTTGAATATTAATATTTAATATCATAAACTATAGTTACATATTTTATGTTTAAACATTTTTTAAACGTTCAATTTTATTGTATGTATTTGAATTCAACAATTCTGTTCTTTTTAATTTCAGTTATATTTTATTCTATTTAGTATTAATTTTGTTAATAATATTATTTAATTATTTTTTTGAAAAAATATTATAATCATAATTTTTAGATTTAACGAATCCTTCGTTACTAATGTTCATTTCCTTTTCATACTGTAGGTTATATTGTTTTACTTTGATTTTTCATTAGGCTATATTTTATAATCTCAATTATCTGCTGTTTATTTGATTTCATTCGTTCCATATCTTTTTTATATTTAAATCATTCAACTTGTATTTATATTTTACAAGTTCTGATATAGGCTACTCTTTACGTTTCAGTATGATTTTACCCTTCTTAAAGTGCTTGCTAACACTTCCGCCCTATAAAATAAATTATCTCCGCGATAATACAGTTAAAGTAAATGTTTAAAAATATCTTATCTTTTCCTCAGTAAAGAAGCCATAATACTTTACTACCACACCAGCGCAGATGTACGTAGCGATAAAACCACTCTAGGAATCGTATGTCCTTGCCACATCATGTCGTTATTACAGGATATATTCCGTTGCCACGGTAACCCGACTACTCATCCTGACAGCCCTCGGAGGTATACAACTTAGATTATCTTCAAACACTAACTCACCGAAGACATTGATAACAGGCTATCAGTAAACGGCAGTGATTTAAGACAGACTTTTCCCAACAAGTTAACATCCTTGATGAATTGCTTTGGGTCGTTAATGACTCGACGTTGCGGAGGTCAGGGTTTGTAGGATGATCTATTGGAAACGTAAGGAATGAGGAGTGACCTTTATCAAAAGGAATGGAGGTTAGCAGAGGTAATATACGAGAAGCTATAAAGGTGTTAAAGGGAGAGAAGCATGAACTGTGTAATTTTATACCGTTCTGGTGTTCGTTCTTATCCGCGCGTTAAAGTCTCTAGTTGAAACGGTCGTCGACGCGTTAAAGTCTCATTAAAATAGTCGTGGACTAGAAGGGTTAAAAATGTAAAGTACTAAAAACATCCGGATTCAGGACTAGGTTGCTGTTATTACTAATGTCTTTATATATTATATATAAAAGTGTTCAACTACCTATTGTTAAAAAAACCTATTTATATTTATTTATCAGTTTTAACCAACTTTAAAATAAACAATATCAAATAAAAATAAACAATGTAAAAACATTACAATCACATTTCACATATCAACGTAAACAAAACCCAATCCAGAAGCTATCGCTAAAAAGACCGATAGAAAGTCTAGTTTTACTAAAGCGGTTCACCAGATTTATGAATCATCATAAGATCGCAGTTTTGAGCAAAACATGAATAAACGATTGTTTATAGTTAAACCAATGTTCTGTGACTAACCGACCTTGTTTACAACCATTAGCAGTACGTGTTGCTTGGGTAAAGTTAGAACCGATTTTTGGAAAATTACAATTTTCATATTTTAAACTAAAATAATGGTACCGAGAGACGAGAAAACCACATCCTGTTGTCAAAGCTCATTAAAATTATCTAGTCTTCAACAAAGTTATTTAGTTTTGTTTGTTGGTAGCAATGACATTTTTTGTTAAAATCAATATAAAGAAGTTTGTGCAATGTTTTTGCACTATATTGTTTAGGTGATACACGTAATCTATGTGAAATTCGCATCGCGCAGAAAGATCGCATGAGTTTTATGAAAACTAATATTTACTCGTTTTCAACGAAATGTCATAACGAAAACAACAGAATATAAGCTGGCAGTGATACAGAAAAAACTTAAATAGTTACAATAACCGGCAGCAGATTCAACAAAAAAACACAAACAGACTAATTATTCATAACTTCCTCTAAACAAAGATCATTCGGACATTTACTGTAATTAGACTGGTTTATCCAAAAAAACTTCATCAGCGTGTTTTAAGATGGCAATTTTCTGCAAGACAATTAATTAATATCTAAGAAATAAAGTCGCCCACTCGCTGCTGCCCACACGTTGCACGGAAGCTGTCCCTCCTACGTACCTCGGCTCCTGTGCCTTGCTGGATAACTTGTTTAAGACAGAAACTAGCTGCGCATCTGTATCGCTCGCGTTATTTGTAGTCATTGAATACAAACTGACTATAAGTGCAGACATTATACAAAGTGTGTTCGATTTCTGAGCATAAAGTCCAGGTAATTGAACTATTTATCACTGCGAACGTTGCAAGCCGCAAGGAAAAAGGGAGACGTTTGAGAAAATGTACAGTACAATTGTCTTTTTAACAATTGTGTGTCAGTTGAACACGCTGCCTTAAGATACTACCAGCAACGAGACTCACACATATCTCTCATAAGAGTTAACATTCTACTCCGTTTATATTCAATGTTTGTAGTACACGGATACATTTGGTTCCAGTCATATATAGAAATATGTAAATAGAAACCTGTATAGCTTAGTACGAGGACATAGGCATAAGTAAATCCGACATTTCGTTGTAGAACAATACTGAAACGAATAGGTTTTTATTTAAAGCATAGGCATATTTAGAGCAATGAGGACGGAAGGTCGACGTTAATGGCAAGGGAAAAGCTTACGGTAATAACTTCAGTCTCGAACGTACAACTTTGTGGTGTTCAAGTTCGGAGAAGCAGCAGACTGGATGGCGCTTCAACTCTCGGACACACCAGCTCAAAGGTGTGACTAGTAAAATTAACGTTAATAACCTTTGTAGTGAAATGGAATACCCTGAAATATTTTTGGAGTGCGTCAATTTAGGGGGAAAAGTATTTTTCGAAATTGTATTACTATTTGTTTGACAGTATATAAGAGAGTACTTCAAACAAATGATAAGGAAACGACGATTAGATTAGAAGGTAGAAGAAGGGATTATTAAACCCCAGTCACTGCGATCAACATATTTATTGTGCAACTAAGTATTAGTTCAGCAGATTGGTACCCTTAGTAAGTTCCAACAATCCACTGACAATCTCATCCTGCTGGAGGTCCTAAAAAAAAAAAAAAAAAAAAAAAAAAAAAAAAAAAAAAAAAAGGCTCTTGCCTTCTGCTAGCAAGAGCCTCCCAATCGAGAATTGTGTGTCATCCTCTTTACTGCATAACCTATACGCGTTTCTCCGTGGTGTGCTGTTCATGTGCACCCTCAGACCACAGTGCCCAGTAAAGAGCCTCATGATTTTCCTGATTTGTGCTCTGATATCCCATCTTGCCTGGTGTTGCTCCACCTATTAATAGCGGTCTCAGCCAACGACAGAGCTGGCTCGGGTCCGATAAATTCCGATGCAGATCCAGTTCAGCAAGTCGGTCTGCCTTCTTATTATCCACAACCGCCTTATGCCCAGAAACCCAGTGAAGAGTAACCCAGTTACCCAGGAACAGAGCACTGAGGTTCATCCAACACTCCCATACCAGCTCGAACCGAATTGTAAGACCCGCAAGTGCTTTGATTGCTGTCTGGTTATCGGTATGAATATGAATGCGAGTCGTCTTGAAGACCCGTTTCAAATTCCTTCGAACGCAGTCATTAATGGCCATTACTTCAGCCTGGAATACTGTTGCATACTGCCTAGAGCGACAACTGTCTTTACCTTTGGTCTCAGGCAGTACATCCCAGCACCAGTTTGTCTTGGAGCCTTCTGCATACCATACTAGGTCTCCAAAGTTCCCAAACACATGATCGTCCTCCTCAAATGTCATCTTGACATCAAAGGATCTAGAAATTATATGTCGTTTGGCCACCTTATCAGTCCCCATAATTAGAATAGGGTGTTAAATCTTTTAACGCCTGCAGTATCTAAAATTACGCACCTCAAGGTCATCGGTTAGAGACTGGAATTACTACAGTAAGCTTTTGCTTGCTATTCACGCGGATCCCTTGTCCTCATTAGTCTGTCTGGCATAATGTAATGTAATATAGAAAACAAACGTATTAAGAAAACAAACGTCACAGTCTAAAAATGTCTTTCGATCTAGGCCTATGGATATTAGAGTGAGCTAACATAGCTTAGTTTTAGACTGAACTAATATAACATAAATTAGTGTTAGACTGAATGAAAATAACATATATTAGTTTTAGACTGAACTAACATTACGTAGTTTTAGATTGAACTAAGATAATATAGTTTTAACATAAGTGTCTGAGTTGTTCTTAATTTTAGCAACTTTGAAATATAACAAAGAAGATATGACTTGTTATAAAAAATCGGATATTTAAGCCATTATTTTCTTAAAAATAAGTGAATGATTAAAAAATACAAAAACTGTGGGTTCACTTTGTACGTGCGTAGTTCGCTACACACGAATGCCAACGCGGTAATGGCACAAACGTCCATCGTTTCTCTTTACAACGAGACTAATACAGCACACGAATGCCAACGCGGTAATGGCACAAACGCCCATCGTTTCTCTTTACAACGAGACTAATACAGCACACGAATGCCAACGCGGTAATGGCACAAACGCCCATCGTTTCTCTTTACAACGAGACTAATACAGCACACGAATGCCAACGCGGTAATGGCACAAACGCCCATCGTTTCTCTTTACAATGAGACTAATACAGCAGCGTATTTTTACTTGAGTCAATGACGTTTAAGTTACTTCGAAGAAAAACTGTCGCTCATTTAAAACTACACAGAAAACTATTTAAAAACATAAAAATACCATTCAAATAAAGGTTCTGAAACAACTATTTTTAAAATTAGAACTGAATCGGTGTGATTGTTTTTGCATTAGGACTCAACAAATATACGCGTACAGACGGGATACAAATAAAACAAAATTTTTACATCAAGGGTTCATATGTAATTCTTTCGTTATCTCTGTTAGAAAGACAATAATTTTACGATGTTAAGAAATATCAATTACTTTGAAATTAAAAAAAATAATAATAACTGTGAATTCACTTTGTGTCATTATGTGGTTGCCAATACTGTCATAGCAGCACAAACGTCCGTCTTTCCTCTTTAAAAGGAGACTAAGATGGCGACGCAATGATTATTGTAAACAAATAACTGAAATAACTATTGCTCCTTCAGTACGATTGCTTACCGAATCTTTACCCGGCATCGATTTTAAAGATGTTACAAAAAATAACAGTTGTCAAAAATTACGACTGTTAGAAAGCACAACGCAAATAGCAGTAGTAGTTTCTAAATAGCAAGTTATAATCAACGTAATACTTTGGTTTGATTCACTAAATCAGCCAAGGTGCTTTGCAGTGAAATAAATAGTCGAGTTCAAAAAACCCGTTGAGATAACATGACGGATATTAAACCAAGTATCGAACTCTTAATACTTATAGACAAGGACTGCATTATAACGTTGGCTATTATTATCTGAAGTCCTCAAAGAAGAACACTGACTTTGATAATCAGAAACAATTATGCAAATTCGTTTCCGACCCACGTCTTGGTAAATGACGAATAAAAGTTTTTCTCAAGAAAACAACTTTTTTTTAATCTCAGCATCAATCAAAACGGAAGCCGGCAGTAAAGTGTTATCATTTTTTCAGATCAATAGTAGAATTGACAACGCTCGTAAAATACTGCAAACCAATCCGAAGCGGTTGCAACACGTTGACAGTCAGCCAAAGTGTTTTACGTCAATTCGATCGCGGAAACACGAACGATAGGTTAAGAAAAAAGTGTTGAGATGACTTTTATTGCTATACATGGTTAAAATATAAACTGAATTAGGTTTTGTTTTCAGTTGATGTTTAGTTTTGTCACTTTGTTGTTAAGTTCACTTCAAAAAAACATCAATGTATCAGCGTATTTTGTAAATGAATATCCTTGTCACCATGCTGATCAATAAAACTTTAATACGTTAGAATCCATTATTTTAGATCTATCACCGTACTGAATAATGATCTACTTACCTTATAAATTTCTTGAGGCTTTTTTAAGGCTGACATTAAAAAAAGCTAGGCTTAGAGAGAAGAGGAGGTGAAAACACAGCATCAACGAATACTGCTCTAAACAAATCAAATTAATTTTGTCTGTTATAAGCCCAAATAGCACGGCGATGGCATATAAAATGAAGAAAATAACACCTGATGCAGAAACGAAAACGTGACTTAATAAATAGTGTAAGAATACGTATTCTTTACACGTTAATATATAGTTAATATTTAGAATTATAAAGAAGTACGTAATATGTACTTAATATCGATTCTATTAAGTATAGAATATACTTAATAATTAATAAATTTCATTAACGATTAGTAAATAGTATTAATTAATGAAATATTTATAAAACATTTGTATACTTTCCTAACTTTTATTGAGTCTTGCCAAACAAAGTTTTACTTATTGTCAAAGTATCTTAACAGAACGTCTGATTGCCTGACCAACTCAATAAAATTGTGGTAGTATACGAGGTGTGTTTAGAAAGTAACGAGAAATTTTAAATTTCTCGGGCTTGGAGAGTCCGATTGTCAAACATTTTTTTTATTATGTTGATATACATGCCCTTGAAGTATGATAAAACTTTCAGCTGTTTTCATTGTTGACTTTGTCTGTGACAGCCACTAAGGTTAGACGTGTTTTTATGAGCTCGGCAATTTTAGTTTGTTAAAAGAAATGGATCAAAGAATTTGTATCAAATTTTGCGTAAAAAATGGAATAAAGTGTAACAAAGTGTGTGAAATGTTAACAAAGGCCTATTGTGAGTTTGCTATGAGTAAAGGAAAGAGTTTACGAGTGGTATAAGCGTTTCCAAGAAGGCCGTGAAGACGAACGCCCTGGACGCCCCAGCACATCAACAACCGATGAAAATGTGGAAAAAGTGAAAGAAATGGTTATGAACAATCGCCGAATCACAATTAGAGAGATCGCTGATGATGTCATGATGAGACATATCAGTTGGATCATGTCATGACCAATGTTTCCAATGTTTTGTGTATGAAACGCGTAGCAGCAAAATTCGTTCCAATATTGTTCAATTTTGAACAAAAACAGCGGCGAATGGAAGTTGCTCAGGAGTTATTAAATGAAGTCAACGACGAGGCAGAATTACTGAAACGTATTATAACAGGTGACGAAAAATGGGTTTACGGATATGACGTCAAAACTAAGGCTCAATCATCCCAGTAGAGGCATTCTGGCTCGCCAAGACCGTAAAAGGCTCGACAAGTGCGGTCGAACGTGAAGGTTATGCTCACTGTGTTCTTCAATATTAATGGCTTAGTGCATCATGAATTCCTGCTACCAGGTGAAACGGTCAATAAGGAATAACACCTACAAGTTCAACGCCGTTTGCTTGCAGCAATCGTAAAAAAACGCCCAAATAAACAAGTGGAAAAACAATTCATGGCTTCTGCACCACAATAATGCACCAGCTCACACTTCATTGCTTGTTCGTGAATTCTTTGCCAAAAACAGTACTGTAACGATGCCCCAGCCTCCATATTCGCCAGACATGGCTCCGTGTGACTTTTTCCTATTTCCAAAAATAAAGAGAACCTTGAAGGGCCGTCCTTTTACAGCCGTAGATGACATTAAAAGCGCATCGCTGAAAGAACTAAAGGCTATCTCAAAGATCGAGTTTGAGAAGTGTTTCGAGGATTGGAAGAAGCGCTGGCACAAGTGCATAATCTCCAATGGGGACTATTTTGAAGGCGACAACATCAATGTAGAAGAATAAATAAAGTACCAACGGTCATTAGTAGGTAATAAATAGTTTAAATATTATTAACGAAGTTCCTCGTTTTTCTGTTATCACATTTTTATTGCCACTTAAAATAATTATCGGGTCACTGCATAGTTTTAAAATAAGGCACGTAAAATCACTAATTTGTTGTAGATTTTCAAGTCTCATGACTTTGAAAACGTATTAATTTTTAATAATTACATCTTCAAATTAGAAAATAAATATTAACTTGGAAATAAAAACCATTGGATAGAAAATATAGTCTAAAGTAAAGTGACATATGTAGGCTACTCGTAAAAAATTATACAAACTGTTTTTAAGATTTATATTAAACAGGTACCGTAAAAAGGCACACAAAAATAATAAAACAGGCAACTAAGAGTACATTACCAGACAAAGTATTTCAATGTCAATTAAATCTTAGATACTTAAACGATTAAAATAACGGCGATACATTTTGCTATATCTTTTATCTAAACGTAAATCAAGCAAAACATACTGTTACATTTCACCATATGTATAATTAATGATCGCCATAACTCACAAACATAATAAAATACTCAACTATCAATCAGCGAAACTCTTGACAACCGGCCAAACTATTTTAACAGCTTAGCAGTCAATTAAAGCACGAAGACTTCGACTCCGGTATAAGAAAGATGGCGTTACTTTATTAGTGTGTACACTGCCAACAAGTCCTCGCCTACTTTAAAATATGAAAGACCATTTCGCAACATTCCGCTGTTCGAAATGAGTTGTTTAAGGAACGGTATCTAAGAGTCAGGTGTTTGCAGACAAATGCTCCATCCTGGATTGACCTTTTCAAGGTAAAAGAGACCGCGGCCGGTAGACTGCGTTTTGCATCCTTGTTTACTATTAATATTACCTTATAAGACAAGTCTTTGAATAGGAGCGACTCGGTTTCTATACAATCGTTGCAGTCTCCCGCAAATGAAACCAAATGCTTATTAACGATTCCGGCTTGTTCGATCCTGGCTGTGATTGCGGTAACAATGTTATCTGTACTTCAATTCTGTAATTGGTATCGAACGATGTATCGAACGTATATCGAAGTTGTTCAATTAATATATTCTGTATTAACTGAATTGCTTCGGTTAATTAAAGCGGTGTGGTAATGCATTTGATGCGTGCAGAAGCGCTTAGCAGTGTTTATGGCTTAATTTAATCTAATTAGAACAAGTTTGGACCATAAGGCTAAACCGAGTTGAGGCAATTTAGAAAATATATTAAGCTGCTGTGAAGAGTTGTGCTCTTCAAGAAGACCAAACAACAAGCGTATTATAATTTACTTTAAAACTACTCGTACAATCAATCAGCTTATAATGTTCACACTTACGTATTTTGTTTACAGTTTGAATCTTTTCCTACAAAATGAATTTATACAACCTATTAATAGGTACATAAAAGTGTTCTATTTGTTTCATTTTTAGTATTAGTTACTACTAAACTATAGAATATTTATACTGTGATTATTATTTACACACGCATGTGTTTGTGTGTGTGTGTGTGTGTGTGTGTGTGTGTGTGTGTGTGTGTGTGTGTGTGTGTGTGTGTGTGTGTGTGTGTGTGTGTGTGTGTGTGTAACAATAAGGGTCGTTTTTAATATTATAAGTTTTTATTGAGAGTGTGGAAGAACTTGTGTTTACAAGTGTCCTTAAACCTTAACGTAAACAAAAAAACTTAAAAACTAAAATTTAAGCCAAGGCCTTTGTTAAATGCTCTGGTACTCAGAGTGGTCAAGAATAAAAACTAACACTTACATATGAGCAGCAAAAGCACAAGTTACAAAACGATGAAAATAGCAAATACACAACCAAACAACTGGTGACTGCAAATCAGAAACAAACTAGACTGGACTGTTATATTTTAATTTAATATTTTACTAAACATGTTAAATTTAATTTCCGAATTAAATGGAATTTCTGTGACTTTGCTTCTACCCGATGATTCATTGTTGATCTTAAGAAATTCTATCTATTATCTGGTTTCTTGTCGATAGTTTCCAAACTAAATGTATATTGAAGACCATATTTGGTCAGAAAGTAATCGATTAAAAATAATGATTGAGACATTTTAAAAAAATATTATGCCTGCGTGCTCGACAAATGGGCAAACATTTAAATAAATACCACGCTTTTGGGGTTAACGTGCTCTGAAATTTTGATTCAATCATTTTATTTTCTGTATGTTTACTACTCCTAATATTGCACCCCTTTTAATATTTACACAATTATTATATCTTGTCAGCCAGCGTGTTGTAACACAAGATCGGTCTAAACGTTGATCCTGCCAAATCCCTCTGCCACTGCCCACACCAGCACGCCGATAATTCGTCCTGCGACCGCACCTCCTCGATCCACAGCTGCAATAATCTCCTATTTCTTTGTGTGTGTAATTTGTAAAACTTGGAGGCGCGGTAATGATACGACTCGAGGCCCGGAGGCCGCTGTGGCTTATGGTTGCGGTCGTCCAGTGTCCCGGGGCTTAGCACACAAATAAACAAGCGCTGACCTGTTTTACCGCAAAATACCGCGTAATGAGCGCCGGGGTGGCGGCCATTACTGCGATAGGATCTGCTTAGCTCGCGGATACGTGGTGTTCGTTAGGTGTGCGTGCGTGCGTTTACAATTTTGGTTTTCACCGGAAGCAGTGAAATTGCAATCATTTAACAGAAGAAAGGAAGCTGCGAGGCAAGACTAATTTATTATCTATGCTGTACACAGATAAGAATGTCTCTGTGGTATTACAAAGATGTTGAAAATAAAATTAATTTTAAAACACCAAAGCAGTATGACAATTAAAGCAAAAATTATATTTATTTGTAGACCTGTATAAATTGTTAGAACATACAATTTGTCATTATTAAATTATATTTTGAAGATTTATTTCATGAAGTCAGCCTACTAATAAGTTTAACTACATTAAAGTATAGTCAGGCTAATGTAAAACACGAAATAAATAAAATAGACATTAAGGTAAGTTATGTCGTTAAACAAAAAAATACTTGTTCCCAGTTTAATTAAACGAATATTACCAAGAGAAAACAACAAACAGCATCGATTCCGACACTGATCCTTGCGGTACGCCGTCCAACAGAAACAGTTTTCTGAATTAAATTAAATACTACCAGAGAATAATGAACATCGCTTCCGACACTGATCCTTGAGGTACGCCGTCCAACAGAAATTGTTTTTCTCAGTTTAAATGAAAGACCGTATCGGGTGAGAGTCGGTTTTTAATCATCCTATGGTCTGTAACGAGCGCGCTACGCATGTCCGACCCTGCCCCTTTATAAATAATATCTCAGCTGATTTACCGCTGCGCACGCCCTTGCTCCCGCTCCTGTGCTATCATACCATATTGTTCCCAACATCGGCCTGGTTTTGTCGGGTTTTAATTTGGCGGGATTTAGTCAAGGTCGTTTCTTTGTTGTAGACAGATGACTCCCATTTTTTGGCTGGTGTAGACACGGCTGAATCGCTATGATGGCGCATTTTTGGCACAAAATAAACATTGTCATTGTATATTCAGTTCACGTTGTCAAATATGTCCGTCTGTCGAAATATTTTAATAGTAATATAATAATAATTCAAAAAAATTTTTTCAAAAGTTTTCATTAAAATCGTTTTGAGTTTTTTCAAAAAAAATCTAAAAAAATCTATGTTTGTAAAAGAAACCTTAACTTTTTTCAATATCGAACTTCTGTCTGATTTACTGACTGTGTCTCTAACGTTCAAACGGTAAGCCAGTGGGTTATAATTACTGCTCAAACTTCAGGAAAATACAGAAATTATAAGGAAAATAGTTTTAAAATTTTGCGGAAGTAAAACATATTACATAAAATTAACACCTGATTATTGTTTTTCCGAAATCACACGGTGGTAGGAAAACTTAGAAATGTTCTTCGCGTCTCCTTCAAAAATCAAATTGTTAGAAATTCTAAAAAACTAAAATAGAAATATTTACAGACTTAACAGTTAAAGCAAATCGTTTTTATAAGTCATACAGTAAATAGATATTTAAAAAATGTGACGGAGTCCTCTTTAAGCCGAGTAAATAATTTACTTATATTCAGTGTCACGGTTTCTCTGCCACTATGATCATAAAATTTTGAGCACGGGAACAATTCAACAGCATCTGAACCTAATGAAGCCATCACTTCTGGGTCGGTTACATAGATTGCCATAAACTCCGGCTGCCGTCATAAAAATGAAACTTTATGGGACGTTTTGAAATTAAAAATGCACTGTTTGTTAAAGGCAAGGAGTAAAGTTCAACGATAATAAACGTTGAAGTAGATATGAAGAGAGGGCAATAAAACCGAGAGAGAGAGAGAGAGAGAGAGAGAGAGAGAGAAATGAGTGTGTGTGAGAGAGTGTTAATGTCACTCAAATTTCTCTCACGACTAAAGCCTCTCCAGCGTTTAAGCAGTAATTCAACATTTTGTAATATTTGGCAAATTTTATTAACGACTTTCAAAAGTTCGTGTTTCAATGTGCTTTGAACATTTAAAATAATAATTTATGCAGATTTTAAAATAGATTGTCATGATAAAATCATATTTAAAAAAAATGTGAGATAAAACAATCTTGTTAGAAATTCGCTTCCATCACGTAAGCGAGTCAGTTGTCTGCCACAATTTACTTTATTGAAATTTTTTTTTACCGTAAAGCTGTTAAAAAATTAAAACTAAATAGTTTTGTTAAGGCAGACCCACAAGAGTTTTTATTAAAAAATAGATTTAAAATTCATAGCTTTTTAATTACAAGACGAATTTCATTGAAATCGGACAAATCGTTTAACCTTGATACACACGCGCTCGCTATTTTGGAATCAGGAAATGACAATGACTCACCAAATTTTTAAAACCGATTTTCGTAATAAATGACCAAAATAGTTTCTTTACATTTCGTATAGTAGCAAGAAATCAATTTTTTTCTCAAAACGAACCTAACCTGCCCGGTCTCTAATAACGCGAATATAAATTACCGCCAAACAGCTGTACCCCGCGCTCACTACCGACCATCACGTTCTACCGAAAAACCGGCCTCTTCAATCGTTATACGTATTTTCATATAAATTGTAATTTTTGAGCCGCGCTAACTCGTTAAGGGCACCAATCTTGGTTAATTGGCCGGGGTCACGTGATCGGGTAAATTGGCCGTGATTTGTTGTCCCTCGCTACGCGTTAGATTTCGCGGGGCCCAATTACGTAGGGGCCCTGAGTAATGGCGAGTTTTAATTTCGGAAAACCGCATAGTAGCGCACTCACGTGAAACGGAGTTTTTATGTATTATAACCCACTGCAGGTCGTATTTAATTGCATGTTTCGGTTTAGTGATGTCATCTTCAGGTTGTTGTATTGGAAATTTATAAAGATAAAAACAAGAACGCTGTGGAATGAATACTTTTCCTATTTGCTGGCTGTTTAGCGATAAAAAAAAATTCTTTTTTAACACTGCAGGAACTTAGCCGCGTTAGAGTTAGCTGAAATATGTTTTCAGCTTTCACTACCTGCCAGCTGGCGATAGAAAAAAGCCCGCAAGTTGCCAGTCAGAAACTGGGAAAATCTGAAACACGTAATATCTCAAAATCGGCTAATTTCTGTTTTGAATGCTCGCGGCTAAATAGAGTCAAAGGACTCTTTACGTTCTATGAAGTCACTCAAACATATAGGACCTAAAGGACGTTGTACTTTCAGACGCCTTGTGTAAAATTTTGCAGTTGAGGTTTACAAATGTCACTAGTATTTTTTTGTGCAGAACTTATTTTTTGGTTGTGATTTTTTAAAAACAAAACAAAGATATAAGGACCTTTATAAATGCGCGTGTACGACCGTCTGTCGGTAACCCATCTTGTACGCCTAACCGATATAACCCATAATACTTGACAGAAATATCATTTGTCGCTGTCCGAACTCAGACACAATATAGGGGATAAGAACAAACAATATTTAAGGGTAGGTAAGGAGTAAAATCATAAGGCGTAAGGGGTAAGATCTTTAAAAAAAATATATTTTTATTTATCTAGTATTATTGGGTATCATGTGAAACTAGAATACATATATATATATATTATATTCGTCACTTGAGCGAGACAGCTGCCCGCGGCGATTATTTACATATGTACAACGTTACCGTTAATTGCCTCCTATACTTGCGTAGAGAATTGATTCTCTAATTTATTTGCCCATCGCTACCGCAGCGCCCAATTCAAATTGGTCCTACGTGCAATTAACCGGCTAATAACAGGTGTACCAACTTGCCGGTCGCTATTCCCGACACTTTTTTACAAGTGCCAAACACACATAAACACATAATTGCTATCCCACTTAAATGCTGTTTTTAATTATAAACGCTGGGCCGTAAACAATCGAGCCGAGCAATGTGTAATTAGTAACTTTATTTGACCTGTTCTTAGATTTATTGTTTTCAGAAATTATTTTTGTTTTTTCCCCTGAGGTGTGGTAAATTAACGTTCAGTAACGGAAGATACCGACGCGAGAGAAGTGCATACGTGACGTTTGTAACGAATTCAGTTACAACTCTGTTACACTGACAATTATGTCAAAATAATGCTGGAAAACTAAAACTCTTGAATTAAGACCACTCGTGGGGATATAGCGACATTGTACTCCGATAGGGGCTGATGACTGTTTTAAACATTTTAGAAGTGCTCTCCGTAAAGTTTTAACCAAACTTGAAAAAAAAAACATTCGTTGTGCTTTGCGTTGTGTTTGCTTTACGCATTACGATAAGCATGATCAAGCACGTGCTTTTTAAGTATGCACCGCGTGTTAGTACGCTCCTTGTTTCAAATATTAAAAGCAATGGATCAGCTTCCATCTGTATCGACTGAACTGACGCGACGCGGACTAGTTTTGAGTCGTATTCTACTTCCTTTCACCTTCACTGCAAATCGAACAAAGAAAAGACCTTTTGAAATTGTTGATGAACTTTTCAAAAAAAGTTGAAATTAAAAAAACTATATATATATATATATATATATATATATATATATATATGTATGTGTGTGTGTGTGTAAATGTTCGTTTGTTCAAAATCTTAAATCTCCAAAAATGCTTTACAGATTGCTTTGAAATTTTAACACAACGTTGCATTGGAATATGCTCATTTGTTTATATATCTACTATTATATACATGTCACACCTGTATGCGCTGTGACAGCTGTTTAAAAAACAGCTCCACTTGTTGGACATAAAAGCAACGCACGTTATACTAGATATTTCACGATTTTTTATTTCAATGTTTCCGAATGCACTGTTAAATTGAACCAGACTGAGCCACTGCAACACGTGACCGGTACAGTTAGTATATTTATATACACTAGCATTACCCATTGCGGCATTGCTCACGTAATTTAACTGCTTCGATAATGAAATAAATTATAAACATAAAAATATATATTGGTAAAAGCATGGTCGTCTAATTAACTACGCTCGTGAATATGAATTTATTTTACAGTGAATACGAAAAGAATATCACATCCAGAATAAGATGTTTTATTGACTTCAAACATGTTGCATTCGAATTTAAATTCCAAAAATTCATAATATAAACCCGTTGAGACTTTAGTGGGTGTTTTAGAATATTTTGTTAAGTTTTAAGAAAATCCAATACAGAAATATATTTCTCTAATTCAATACCTTTTTTAAATTTTTTTATTTTGTTAGGGGATGAATTAGAAAAAATGCTGAATTACGGGTTTTTCAATATTTGTGTTTCAGAGGAGGTATCTAGGATATATAAGCAAATATTTTTCAGTACAAAAGGTTTACAACTTTTTACGTTTTCTACCCCCTTTTAACCCCTTTAGAGGGTGAGTTTTTGGAAAATGGTGAACAATGTATTTCATTACACGTTTTTTAGAGTAATTATGTTAAGATTCAAGAAGGTCCGACCAAAAACATATTTTTTCAATAAAAACTGTCCCATTTTTATTTTTAGGGGTTGAATATTGTAAAAAATGTTTTTTAGCACACCCATACATTGTGGTACTAAGGTATTCTGAAAATATCAAGTCTCTAATTGTTGTACGTTTAGCTATGCATATATATATATATATATATATATATATATATATTCAAACTTCGCACAAAAATCAAATTTTATAGTAGCGTAACCAAGTTTGTTGTCCATGAAATCCTACGGTAGTAATTCCAAATTTTAATAAAATTATGTACTACATAGGTCTATTAATGACATATGTAGAATCCAAATAATATATAGATTGATTTTGATATTTGCAAAACATATTTTGTCTCTTTGTATGTTCATAAACGCTGGTAGGATTTCGTTTTTTTGTGTTTTTAACGTACAGTAGGCTATTTGAAAATTTAAAGTGCTAATTCAGATTTTAACGGTGAAATTATATTTTCAATAAATTATTATTGTCATATATTATTATTATACACTTGCATATCGATAGTAAAACAGTTGCGTGCAGCGATTAATAAATTCGTCGAGCAGTCAGAGAGATCTCTGACAATGTAGCGTACCTGCAACCGCCGCTGCAGTCTCCAAAATTATTTCACGTCACTGTTGGCAAGACTGATGTGACAACTTCATGTCATATATTATTATTATACACTTGCATATCGATAGTAAAACAGTTGCGTGCAGCGATTAATAAATTCGTCGAGCAGTCAGAGAGATCTCTGACAATGTAGCGAGCGTACCTGCAACCGCCGCTGCAGTCTCCAAAATTATTTCACGTCACTGTTGGCAAGACTGATGTGACAACTTCATGTCATATATTATTATTATACACTTGCATATCGATAGTAAAACAGTTGCGTGCAGCGATTAATAAATTCGTCGAGCAGTCAGAGAGATCTCTGACAATGTAGCGTACCTGCAACCGCCGCTGCAGTCTCCAAAATTATTTCACGTCACTGTTGGCAAGACTGATGTGACAACTTCACTGCCTACTGTATAATCACACAGCACTTTACCGGCAACCATTCCACTGACTTCTAGCAAAAAAACATTTCACCGCAACCAAACAAAAACTGATCCTGCGCGGCCGCAATGTCGCCGTGCTCTAGTTTTTGCTGAGCTTAAATCTGTGCCCCGAGGTGATGCCCAAAAATGCGGCTACGGGAGGTGTCTCGTCGTGCACCGTGCACATTTCATGCAGGAAAGTTTCGTGCCAGTTTGAAATGCTTTCGATTATACGTGAAAAATATGAACTGGAATGCAAATGTCTCTACGACCTGTTGGAATTTTTTGAACAGCTTTATATTTATCTTCTTAAATGAAATCAGCTGTTTCAATCGTACTGCTTTTAATATTATTATTTTTTTATTTTTGGTGTTTAACGTCCGACTATTGTGCACACGTGAGCTAATGCAGACGATGGGATGATTTATAGCGTATGAAAATCCCAAGCCCTGGCCGGGAATCGAACCCGGGTCCTCGGGGTGAAAGCCCAGTACGCTATCAACTAGGCCACCGAGGCGGCTACTGCTTTTAACAATCTCAGTTTTTCAGTAACGGCGAAAAATACGAAATAATCTCTTCACGCAGCTGTCTCGTCTAGACATGCGCCTAGATATTCGTCTACATAGGCGAAAATCAATCTAGGCTTACTAGGATCTTAGTAAAAGTTTTTCTGGTAAGTTCGTCCATATGTTCCAATAATTAGTTCCAATAAAATACATTCGTTTATTTTAAAACTGCATGTAAAACCACCCAAAAGTCCTGTAAATTTTTAACATTTTAATAGTAAAAACTGATTTTAACGTCTTAATCAGCTTTCAGTAAACTATAAATATTTTTAATTTCATTGAATATTTTTAGAAAGCGCTGGAGCGAATTTTTTTATTGTTTTTTCTGTGTAGTCTAATTTACCGGACTATGTGAGTTTAACGATTTAATATTTTCAGAACATAACAGTAGCGCAGATCTCTAGGCAAACCTTTCTACCTGATTCGCCGACTATACAACAAATGTTTTCAGAAAGATCTGTAGCATGGGACACATTACGAACTGTTCAGCCTTTTCGAGTAATATACACAACTATATCTGTCTTGGAAATGGATTGTAGCGTGAAACGTAAGCGAAACGTTTGAATAATTCCTTCTAATCACTAACTATAATTGTCTCTAAAACAAATGTTTTTAAAACAGACTATAGTGTGGAACAAAGAAATTTTACCTTCCCGTTCGCAATGATCACGTTTTCTGGACAAATGATTTCAGAATGAACTATAGAGCGATACACTAGATGAAATCCTTACTGCTACTTTTCTCTAATACACCTGAATCTTAAAACAAATGTTTTCAGTACAGATTGTAGCGAAAAACACCAGGCGATGGCTCCGTACTATAATCACCCGACTGTACGCGTCTCGGGAACGTTCCGTTTAAATCAATCAAAACTAGACCGACGCAGTTGCGAGCGGACCCGAGCGTACCGAGGCCCAGGAGCTACGAACCTGTATTTAATGGGCGCCTGGACTCGGTAATGGCGCAGCAGTTTGATTATATTGAGGTGCGGCTGCTATCAATGATCCATTACACGCGGGGCCGTCGTAAACCGAAGAAATTTCTGAATTCCGTTTCGGTCGGTTTAAGATATTTTATCTTATAGGAACATAATTATAGCGAGGCTTGTTTGGCTCGGCTGATACGGTAGCTGGAGAAAGTTTGTGCTCGGTTAGATTAATTGTTTGATCTGTTGTATGGCTGGGAGGGTTCGGGTTGTGATACGGGAGCACAGTAGAGGTAACAATATTTATTTGCTGTTTTTAATCTGTGGTATAAATGCTCATTTCCTCAAGCGAAAACAGATATTGAGGTTTAGTACAATGTATCCATGTCTTATTGTATGTTCAATAAACATGTATTTTCGACCGATCGAAGCGAGGTCTGTGTTTTAACACGACCGTTCGGCGTTTGGTTTGTGTGTCTGTTTGTTTGTTAAGCAGTTTAGGCCAAATCGATTGTTTTGAAATGCGGTACGAAGATGCCTTGTATAACAGCCGAAAGATGTAAGATTTTTGTCATTCACTTCTGTTTCAAGATGGCTGCTGTTGATTTAACGATGAAGGTGGCTTTCTCTGTAACACTGGGTGAATGGCTCATCCTATCACAGTTTTTACCGCCTCATGGAGAAAGAGCATACAATAGCCAATAAAATTGGTCCAGTAATATTTTTCGTACTGGCTGTAAAGTTGCGAGCACGTCAGACCGCTCTCTTAGGCAATTAATGCAATGTTCTTTGAACTAATTACGAATTGGGTAAAAACAACAATGCATTTTAATGTGAATACATCTAAATCGAACACCAAATATAGTATAACTTCAATATTGACTTTGAGTAAATCAAACTTTGCATTGGTCTTTGGACGTTTAGTTCCAAAACATACATTTTGATTAAATTTGACAGCAGGTTTATATTGCTGAGCAACGAATAATCTCGCGCATTGATACAAGTTGCATTTGAAAATTGAAAAACCACCGTCAGTCACGTGACGGTAGTTGTTTTAATGTCGCACTTTGTTTAGTTATTCTGAGGCTGTTCAATACATGGTCTCTAGACCCTTTGATGTTAAGTTGACGTTTGAGGGTGGAGATCGTGTGCTGGAAAAATTTAGAGACATAGTATGCAGGTGACTCCAAGACAAAGACAGGCATTGTTGATGGCATGTACTGCCCGAGACCAGGGTTGAAGTAAAATATAACCCTAGGACAGTAGTCTAGACTGAAGTAATGGCTATTAATGACTGTGCTCGGGAGAACTTGAAACGAGTCTTCAAGAAGGCTCGTATTCATATTCATACCGATAGCCAGGCAGCAATGAAAGCACTTGTGGGTCATACAGTTCGGTCCAAGCTGGTCTGGGAGTGTCGGGAGAATATCAAAGCTCTAGTCCTTGGTAATCGGGTTACTCTTCACGGGGTTCCGGGTCATAAGGGGGTTGAGAGTAATAAGGAGGCAGACCGACTAACTGGACTGAGATCTGCATCTGAGTTTATCGGACCCGAACCGGCTTTAGGGGACTTCTCTGTCGCAGACCAGGTATGACAGTAATAGGTGGATTAAGAAGCAACACCAGGCATAATGGGATAACCTTCATGGACAGGTTCCATATGGCTTAAAGGGGTGACAGACGGTTTGGGCAGAGCACAACTCAGAAAAATCATGGGACTCAATGCTGGACGCCATGGAGAAACCGTACCATGGAACGGTACCATGGAGAAACCGTGTGTAGGTTGTACAGGAAAGAGGAGGAAACTGCAGAACACACAATTCACGATTTTGAGGCTCTTGCAAGTAGCAGGTTAGGGGTGTTTGGTTTCCAGGACCTTAGGTATCTTCAACAGAATTATGTAGTCAATGGATTGTTGGAACTACTAATCTGCTAAACTAGTATTCAAGAGGTTTAGTTACACAATACGTCCGTTGACCGCAGTGCCTGGGGTTGTTTTTATCCCTTCCTTTAATTTTGAATCTAATATAAGGCCGTTCAGTAGCTCTGTGATTAAACATCTTTTAAACATTGAACTACGGTTTCCTTGATCCTCTGACCATCCATATATCCTGCAAAATCTTCCTGCACCAGTGTTTACTAGGGCTTATAACTGATAAGATAAAAACCTTATTGATATTCAGGAGATACGTGCATTAGTTTCTAATATCAGCTGTGACACTATACGTAATTACATTTGATAATTACTTTCAAAACCATTTTGAATTAATAGGACCATCACTTTGTAAACAAACTTCACTATGAAGTGAAAGTGATCGTATAAAAATTTATTTTTATTAATGAAACCATTTTTAGATCTCCTTATTAAAAAAAAGTGATTTAAGCTAAAACTTATCCAGTAAACTTTATCCAGTTTGAAAGATAAAACTTAATGTGACACGATTAACTTGTTTGACCTTGACATGTTTTGTTTGCAGATCCGTCATCGTTTCGGTTGTTATGACGAAATCACCGAAGTGGATCGAAGACGGGTCCGTCACTGTAACTGGATCAGGTTCCTCAGAACTACCAACACATACAGCGCGGAAGTCAACCTCATCGGCACCAAAGTTAAAGGTAACCGAGCCCTTTCAATGCATTTCTTTAATATTAATTACCACCTAGTCTTCTTTAATGGGTGTGTAAGCAGGACTCTGTTCTTCTGATCACCTGTTAGTAAACACAAAGTGTTGCAGATTTATAAAGAAAGGACGGATTAAAGGACTTTAGTGAGAAACGAACTTGTCCAATCTATTCTCAAAACCAATTATTGCATTTTTTTTTAATAAATAAGCCCAACATCACAATACGTCTCCACTAATATAGAAGAAAATTTGACGACAACTCAAAACATGATCAGGGCTTCTTGATTCCGGGTCAGAGTGTTACCACGATGGCGCTCCAAAAGTTCATTTCACAATGGAAATCCGCTAATAAGACTGCAAGCCTCGGCACCTCATTATTACTGCATTCTTTATAACAACCTAATTGAACGTACGTCACTTCTCGGTGGCCGTCAAAGTTATAACTTCGATATATCGAAATATCCACTGATCGATTACCTATATAATTAATTGCTTGTGTCCAATGAACCGTCAGTATTGACCTTCATAGCCGGCGATCCTGCCTTGGTCGCTGTCGAGTCGGAGTGACAGAGCAGCGTCGTAAAACTTGTTGTGCCCGAGCTATTCAGATTTGTATCGAGGCTAGTTTTTAGTAGCGAAGCGAGAGAACTTGACAGGGTTTTCGAGTTTGTTAACGCCAATTAAAGTTTTGGAAAATTAAAAGTGTGAGCATGTTTTTTCACAAGGAAAGGGTAAATTTAAAAAATAATTTAAAATGAAAATACTTTAACTAAATTTAGTTTTCGTAACGAATAATAGTAACAATTAGATAAAGATGGGAAAATTTGATTAAATAGAAATTTTCTGAATGTCCTAAATTTTATCACTAGTTTGACAAACAGAAACGTTTTTTATTGGTCCTATTCCAAATACACGAACATGTTTTTAAACCTTTAGAGAAAGAAAAAATATTTGATTGTTTTTTTTATATAAATCCAATACATTTCACTTTATATTAAAGTAATTATATATGTTTTAAAATCAGACAAAGAAATATTGACATAGAAGAAATAGATAACTTTGAACCATTGAAAAATAAGAAGAACTTTTTTTAACACCTAAAAACAATTTTGATTGTAAGTTTCAATGTCAGTAACCAATTATTTGTATGAATTGATTGAAATGTATTTGCATCTTGTTTTCAGGGGAACCGATCTATGAAGCTGTAAAGTCCATAGCAGCCAACTCGGAACTGGTGGTGTACTACCTGCCAGAGCGGCCGGAGGAGGTGTTCTTCATGCCCGCCGTGCATTACCTGAGGAACTCCCTCTACAGAAGAACTATGGACACAATCTTAGAAGGTAACTTTTCTACTAGAAGTTAAACAAGTATATCTTTTATTTTTTGTAGAATTCAAACAATAATTAAGATTCGGTTACTAGTTTACAAGCACAAATTACTTCGTGTTTTCAATAATCAAGTAAATTTACTTGATACTCTGACATTGTATGTAAACAAACAATTTTATGACGTCATAAATACGAAATTAAATATTTTTAGCTTGATACAATCATTAACTTAAAGTTTCAGTGTGAAATATCTTTGCAAATAAACTAATTTTGAAGCCACGTAACTCATATTTTTAATTTACCAAAAGTAATTTTAATTTTTGAAACTATCAAAACCAACTTGTTAGATTCCTGTCATAAAATGATTCAATTATTTGTTTTTAAATTTTACTTCTCCTAGTATTTTTAGAGGTTATTTAATACCTATTTTGAATTATTAGAAATTGTTTGTTAAGTTTAGGAACTAGCTGTCCTTAGGCCCTACCTACACGTTTTAAAACTATATTTTTCGGCTTCAATAAGAATTTGGAGCACAATCGACTTTAATATTCAAAAACGTAGCTTAAGATTTGGAAAATTTTACAGAAAACATAGGCTGTATGTATACGTAGCCTTCAGTTAAACAGTTCAAGAATGTTACCTTCGATAGCCAAGAAGCTCCGTTAAAAATTACAAAATCTGTTTCTGTTACATTAAAACAACTTTTATCGCCTTCCAATGGGTTATATTTCTAATTTACTTCTAAAAAGAGTGGTAAATAATGTACTAAACACTGTTTCGACTAAATTCAAGATAAATAAATATATAATCTGAACGTTCCAAAATGGCATCAGGAGATATTAACTATTTTTTTACTAATTACGAAACCTCAAAGTTTTACACAAACCAACTAACATTGTACTGGAACAAGTAAAGTATATCAATATCTAATTTTCTCCACGCACTTATTTCTGTAACTGAAGCAAGTCACCAATCACAGTCTCGAATATTACATAACCTTAAATCGTAGAACCGATTTATTCACATCGGATACCAAAAGATTTATTATGCTCATAAAAATATGATGAACGATCTGTGAAAGCAGTGCGTAGGAAGTCCAGTTATGCGTAGATGTAGATACGCATGCGCGTTCAGCTCGCGGCAGTGCTACTGTTCTACCCTGGCGTTCAAATCACTCGGCATTGTTGCCTACCTGCTGGCGATATGTTTAATTATACCGCTTCTATAGGTTTAATCTGATGCAGCCATCGTCAAGTACAGCATAAAAACCCGCTTTAACTACTGGTTGAGTCTTTTTAATTTTAATTTGTTTAATTTCCTGTGGAAGAGGATTAATGGCCGATGGCCGGTCGGGAATAACGAGCCATTAACCGAATGGTTTGTCTGTGTCAACAATTTGTGGTTAGTGAAAGTGGTTAATTAATATTTTATTACGTTTCATGGGTAAATATGTAGAGTACGTTTTCGCTACCATAATCATGACGTCCTTGAAACCATAATTTTGTTCGTCGTCTTCATCAGGCAACGTTTGGTCGTCGCACAACAAAGCCCGAACTCTTGTCGATGTTCACAAAACCTATCTGCTATATTCGTTCTTAATTCCGCTGTTTTTACATTTTATTACTTGTTGGAACCATGTAGTCCTCGCAATCATATAGCACATACTTTGCTCACTGCCAAGTTTTGATCATTCTTATCAATCACATACAGGACCTCCCGGTTCGTCCTTACTGAAATCCTTTTTAAACACCATAGAGCTTAAGGTACTGTAAGTTCCTGCCGCTTTCCGAACTCAGACTCAAAGCACTTTCTTGCACTAACTCTCGCCGCCCTTGATCCATCTCATACAGTCCAGAAGAGGATAGGTATTAAATTATAACTATTATAATATAATAGTTATAATTTAATAATTAATTCTATCCTCTGTTCATTCTTTTTGCCGACAAAGAAACTAAAACCCTATTTGTTATCGTATTTAGTCTTCCTTTTCGTTATATTCTGGTTTGGTCCATTTTATCAAAGAGAAATTATGGATTTAAAAATGTTCATTTCTTGTAAAATTATTTTCAATAACCTTTATTCCACCAAGAAATGTTATTACGTTGATTACATACAACGTAATAATCTTTTCCATCTTTATTAATTTTATTTCCTTTCTCCATTCTCTAAACACTTGTACTGTTCTTCCAAATTGGGTGGATTGTTGCTGTTTTTCCATCACTTTCTTAATTATTTTAATAAAATTGCATCGATGTACCAAAAATGAGTAAAACCTTCATTTCATTTATTATTGTAAAACATTGCTCAATCATTCAAACATCACTTTTTATAGATAGGCTAACATTTATTTTGCAATATTTTCAAGATTGAATGCCTAAAAATTTGGATTTTAGTGCTGAAAAAAACATATAAATTGTTTAGTTTTTGAAATATTTAAAGATTTTAAAGAAATATCGGAACATACACATGCTGCTTGTCAAGTTACTGTACAAACATTAAATAAAAGAAGTGATTCAATTAGCAACTGAAAAGTGCTAAACTTCAATGTCACACGATGCTACATGAATCAGCTGACAACGCCGCAGAAATTCAAAAAGTAAAAACACATGGTTTGTTGTGATTAATTGTGTGAAATATCTGCAATTAATTAATTGGGTTCATGTTATATTTTTTAAAAATGGGAAACATACTTTGTGACGTTCACGGATGGATGATGACGTGAAAAGTAAGAAAGTGACATCTGTTCGCTATATTATAATTACAGCTAAAACAGCTTTTGACATCTACCAAACAAAAATAGAAAGCAAACGCTATCGCTGACTTGTGGTCTGATTTCCTTCTCGATTACCTCGGATGGCCCAGTTGCGCAGAACTTAAGCGCACGTACGACGATGACACGTGGACTGTCCAGTTATCAGACGCCATTGTGCGCGGCTGCCGAGATCGATTGATTTTGTCAAGAACCGTTTCTAGAAACGAAAGATCTGTGATCGAAAACGTGCGAGAATCTATGACACGACCGTCACGCGCCAGTGTCAAAACAAAATGGCGCGGCTTTATTGGTTAATGAGTTGGAAGCTCTACAGTGACTTCCTTCGTGTGAAGTGGATCGACGCTATAATAATCCTCATGGTAGATACTGATCGCAAGTCTGGCGTCTAAACGGTAAATCAGAAAATTATGAATCCTGGCAGTTTTGAAATGTTTAAATCAAAACATATGTTGAAAAATGTCGTTTCAAAACAGAGTAAAAAATGAATAAAATAATTTCTTTAGAGTATATTATATTCCTCACCATTTCAAAGAATAGACAACCCAGTGTTAAAAAAATAGTATTAAAAAAATGCACAAACTTTCTGAAGTAGAATTACATCACCAAACGATATACGTATCGTTTGTTATAAACCAATGTACGACGTTGGGTCGTCAAAATTAATTAGTAAATTCCCAGCCGACTCTGAACTTGAACAGCTTATATGCCTAATTGATCGTCACTATTACCACTACAACTGAACATAATTTACCCGGCGGTTCATTAACTCATTCCTGCAACTTTTTCTCGACCGCAAAAAAGCCAACTCTGTGAAAGTGACAAATTCACAATTATAAACAGCAAATAAATATATACCATTAAACGCAACTAGTTTCCTTTTAAAAAGTAAACGGAATGTAGAATGATAGTGGGCGTATTGATGCGGTGGTCGAGTACACAGATAAGGTATGCATCATGAATGGGTCGCAATGCATATTTAAATGCGGTATGCATAGGCTGATAACATTCCGAAGGACCGCTATTGTCTTGGTTGGACGACTTCAAAGAGCCGCTGATCCATTCTTATCGGAACTGTAGAGGACCAATGTGAATAGTTTAATTGATTCGCTTATGGCGGTTCCCGGCACTAGGAGACGTTTCAGATGCAAATCAATGCGTTCTAGTGTCAAGGCATAGTTACTGTGCCTATACAAATAACGTATCTAACTTTAACTACTTATAACACTGTCTGTTAGGTCGCTAAAATATTTTGTAAATAAATTATAAAATGAACAGTAGTAACTGATTGATAATTATATAATAATTGATGGTTAGTTTGGACTTGAAGGGATAGTAGGGATTTTGGGCACAGGATAACTTAGGAAAACCATGAGACAGTAGTCTGAGGTTATATAATCGAAATATAGTAATACTTCGTTGTTTGTGTGCATAGAGCGCAAAATTCAGTAGAAAGTATTTTGACTTCGACGTTTGTCTGACTTTGTGTCTTACTGTGTGCCTGACTGTGTGCCTGACTGCGTGTCTGACTGCATGTCTGACTGTGTGTCTGATTATGTGCCTGACTGCGTGTCTGACTGTGTACCAGACTTTGTGCCTGAATTTGTGCCTAACGGTGTGTCTGACTGTGTGTCTGATTGTGCGTGTCTGACTGTTTGCCTGACTGTGTGTGCCTGACTGTGTGCCGACTGCGTGTCTGACTGCATGTCTGACTGTGTCTCTGACTGTGTGCCTGATTGTGTACCTGACTGCGTATCTGACTGCATGTCTGACTGTGTGTCTGACTGTGTGCCTGACTATGTGCCTGACTGCGTATCTGACTGCATACCAGACTTTGTGCCTGACTTGGTTCCTGACGGTGTGTCTGACTGTGTGTCTGATTGTGCGTGTCTGGCTGTTTGCCTGACTGTGTGTGCCTGACTGTGTGTGCCTGACTGCGTGTCTGACTGTGTGCCTGATTGTGTACCTGACTGCGTATCTGACTGCGTGTCTGACTGCGTGTCTGAATTTGTGCCTGACTGTGTGTGCCTGACTGTGTGCCTGACTGTGTGCCTGACTGTGTGTGCCTGACTGTGCGCTTGACTGCGTGCCTGACTGTGTGCCTGACTATGTGCCTGACTGCGTGTCTGATTGTGTGCCTGACTGCGTGTATGACTGTACGCGTATACCTGACGGTGTGTCTGACTGTGTGTCTGATTGTGCGTGTCTTACTGTGTGTACCTGACTGTGTGTACCTGACTGTGTGTCTGATTGTGCGTGTCTGACTGTGTGTGCCTGACTGTGTGTACCTGACTGTGTGCCTGACTGCGTGCCTGACTGTGTGCCTGACTATGTGCCTGACTGCGTGTCTGATTGTGTGCCTGACTGCGTGTATGACTGTACGCGTATACCTGACGGTGTGTCTGACTGTGTGTCTGATTGTGCGTGTCTTACTGTGTGTACCTGACGGTGTGTCTGACTGTGTGTCTGATTGTGCGTGTCTGACAGTGTGTGCCTGACTGTGTGCCTGACTGCGTGCCTGACTGTGTGTGCCTGACTGTGTGTGCCTGACTGTGTGTGCCTGACTGCGTGCCTGACTGTGTGCCTGACTATGTGCCTGACTGCGTGTCTGATTGTGTGTGCCTGACTGTGTGTGTACCTGACTGTATCGCGCATACCTGACGGTGTGTCTGACTGTGTGTCTGATTGTGCCTGACTTACTGTGTGTACCTGACTTTGTGCCTGACTGTGGTTCCTGATTGTGCGTGTCTGACTGTGTGTCTGATTGTGCGTGTCTGGCTGTTTGCCTGACTGTGTGTGCCTGACTGCGTGTCTGACTGTGTGCCTGATTGTGTACCTGACTGCGTATCTGACTGCGTGTCTGACTGCGTGTCTGAATTTGTGCCTGACTGTGTGTGCCTGACTGCGTGTCTGACTGCGTGTCTGACTGTGTGCCTGACTGTGTGCCTGACTGCGTGCCTGACTGTGTGCCTGACTGTGTGCCTGACTATGTGCCTGACTGTGTGTCTGATTGTGTGCCTGACTGCGTATATGACTGTATACCTGACGGTGTGTCTGACTGTGTGTCGGATTGTGCGTGTCTTACTGTGTGTACCTGACTGTGTGTCTCGCCCTATATTTGACTGTATCTGCTCTGTGTGTCTGATTGTGCGTGTCTTACTGTGTGTGCCTGACTGCGTGTATGACTGTATACCTGACAGTGTGTCTGACTGTGTGTCGGATTGTGCGTGTCTTCCTGTGTGTACCTGACTGTGTGCCTGACTGTGTGTCTCGCCCTATATTTGACTGTATCTGCTCTGTGTGTCTGATTGTGCGTGTCTTACTGTGTGTGCCTGACTGCGTGTATGACTGTATACCTGACGGTGTGCCTGACTGTGTGTCGGATTGTGCGTGTCTTACTGTGTGTACCTGACTGTGTGCCTGACCGTGTGCCTGACTGTGTGTCTCGCCCTATATTTGACTGTATACCTGACTGTGTGTCTGATTGTACGTGTCTTACTGTGTGTACCTGACTGTGTGCCTGACTGTGTGTCTCGCCCTATATTTGACTGTATATCTGACTGTGTGTCTGATTGTGCGTGTCTTACTGTGTGTACCTGACTGTGTGCCTGACTGTGTGTCTCGCCCTATATTTGACTGTATCTGCTCTGTGTGTCTGATTGTGCGTGTCTTACTGTGTGTGCCTGACTGCGTGTATGACTGTATACCTGACGGTGTGCCTGACTGTGTGTCGGATTGTGCGTGTCTTACTGTGTGTACCTGACTGTGTGCCTGACTGTGTGTCTCGCCCTATATTTGACTGTATCTGCTCTGTGTGTCTGATTGTGCGTGTCTTACTGTGTGTGCCTGACTGTGTGCCTGACTGTGTGTCTCGCCCTATATTTGACTGTATCTGCTCTGTGTGTCTGATTGTGCGTGTCTTACTGTGTGTACCTGACTGTGTGCCTGACTGTGTGTCTCGCCCTATATTTGACTGTATCTGCTCTGTGTGTCTGATTGTGCGTGTCTTACTGTGTGTGCCTGACTGCGTGTATGACTGTATACCTGACGTGTGTGCCTGACTGTGTGTCGGATTGTGCGTGTCTTACTGTGTGTACCTGACTGTGTGCCTGACCGTGTGCCTGACTGTGTGTCTCGCCCTATATTTGACTGTATACCTGACTGTGTGTCTGATTGTGCGTGTCTTACTGTGTGTACCTGACTGTGTGCCTGACTGTGTGTCTCGCCCTATATTTGACTGTATCTGCTCTGTGTGTCTGATTGTGCGTGTCTTACTGTGTGTGCCTGACTGCGTGTATGACTGTATACCTGACGGTGTGCCTGACTGTGTGTCTGATTGTGCGTGTCTTACTGTGTGTACCTGACTGTGTGCCTGACTGTGTGTCTCGCCCTATATTTGACTGTATACCTGACTGTGTGTCTGATTGTGCGTGTCTTACTGTGTGTATCTGCTCTGTGTGTCTGATTGTGCGTGTCTTACTGTGTGTGCCTGACTGTGTGCCTGACTGTGTGCCTGACTGTGTGTCTCGCCCTATATTTGACTGTATCTGCTCTGTGTGTCTGATTGTGCGTGTCTTACTGTGTGTGCTTGACTGCGTGTATGACTGTATACCTGACGGTGTGTCTGACTGTGTGTCTGATTGTGCGTGTCTTACTGTGTGTGCTTGACTGCGTGTATGACTGTATACCTGACGGTGTGTCTGACTGTGTGTCTGATTGTGCGTGTCTTACTGTGTGTGCCTGACTGTGTGCCTGACTGTGTGTCTCGCCCTATATTTGACTGTATCTGCTCTGTGTGTCTGATTGTGCGTGTCTTACTGTGTGTATCTGCTCTGTGTGTCGGATTGTGCGTGTCTTACTGTGTGTGCCTGACTGTGTGCCTGACTGTGTGTCTCGCTCTATATTTGACTGTATCTGCTCTGTGTGTCTGATTGTGCGTGTCTTACTGTGTGTGCCTGACTGCGTGTATGACTGTATACCTGACGGTGTGTCTGACTGTGTGTCTGCGCATTGGAGATTAATTAAATGGATGATTTTTCCATATCTAATTAGTATTTATTATATTTTTGGAAAATGTCCGTTATAAGGCCTTGGTTAGGTTTAACAATTAAAAATGAACAAATACCTGTTTTCTAAGTTAATATTTTTCCAAACAAAACGTAAAGGTCTCAAATATTTCCAGATTGAAACAGAAAATCTGCCTAACTAACTACAATCTAAAAATCGTTTCCTAAGATTTTGCTGTAATTTCATCATATTCAAAATTTATAATTTAAGTAGACGTAGCGGATATTTCTTATTTTTTTTTTTGTAAAGATTACACTCACTTAGGTTATGAGTATTTGTATACGACCAAAACATTTAGTAGATCGACAGATTTTGAGAAATATGGCTGACTTTCAGAGTGTTTGTGATGTTAGTGATCTGGATTATTTTCATTGATGATGGACAAACATGTTCAATTTTCACGATGATTGCAGCACAAAAAATGATTTCTACCAAAAATCAAAACGTTAATTAAAGTTGAACTGGCGTGTCCTGTCCTATCTACATAGGTCTGCAGTTCTGGCTTGACGGGGCTGAGAGCCCATTGTACCAAAAAAACCGCTCAATAAAATACCCGAACCATATGTGTAGCCATTGTCCTGTCGCAGACGTACGGGAGCTCCAGTATGTCAGGTATGTGTCCATTTTGTGCGCTCCCGACACGCCGCGGACCGCTTTTTGATTCTCTCTCTTTTCAGAAGCTACTGTTGTTAATAGACTACGTTAAACAATATAATGTTTAACATTATATTATGTTTTTGTTGGCTTATTTGCAGCAAAGTGAAATATTGTTTGTGAATATTTTTGCAATTAAGGTGATTAGTACAGCTTGTTAAAAAATTATAATCGCTGCACGCAACTGTCACGCTGGCCTAATGAAGTGAGTTTTCTTAATTTTCACTTTGATTGACCATGACGTCAGCTCCAGTAGGTCATTGCTCAATATATATTACCAGAATTGGAACGGTGTCAGTTTACAGAGTTGAAAGGAATTTCGATCTTGAAACGGGAATGTTTGAGGAGTTATACGTCATGTTTGGGTACGTATGGATTACAAATTGGAACAAAATCGTTAAGGCCAACACTTAAGAAAAACCCCATATTATTTTAATTTAAAAAAGTAGATTATCGAAATATGGATAAACTTCATCAAAATCGTTGAATTCGTTTAGTCATAACCGATTTATATATACACAACGTCGGACAGACAACCAAGTGAGAACATATTTTTGGATTCAAAGAACTTGAAAATCGTCAAAATCTGAATAACAAATTTTCACTATCGCGAAACTTCATGCAAAAATTTTAAAAGTAAAAAAAATAAATGTGATTAATTAATTGATCGTAACAAATATTAAGATAATTAATTAAGTGCTAATTAAATGTGCGACAAAACCAACACGCAGGTTAAGCGGAGGCGACAGCTCAATTAGAGTCCAAGATCTTCAATGTTTGAGTTTCTTTCAGATGTCGGCGTGTTTTGAATTCCTTGCAACGCAAAAACTGTTGCAAAGCGGAGGACCCAAGGCATGCATTCAGTGCGTGGCGGAGGACTGTCGCCTTAGTAAAAATATTAAAACTATAGGTTACCAAGAATTTCCAAATAAATTAACTTTTATAAAATATTACAGTGTAAAATATTAATGAAAACATCCGATTTTTAGAGAGAGGAATAAAAAACAAAATGTTGGCACAAAATATCCGCTTTTTTGTTAGTATGTTGGTAGTATAGATGTAAGGGTTTTCACAATTAACTAGCTATTAACTAGATATTCAGTTAGTTTGTAAACTGATCTGAAATCGAATGACAGTTAATCGCAGCTGTTATACAAAAACAAAAATATAACGTCATTTAAAAATCAGATAAAATTCAAGTAAAATAAAATCGAAATAAAATGAAATTTATTTGAACACAAACAGAAAGGCGCCATTTTCTCTGTCCACAGACTCACCTCTGGATCTCTCGATGTCTTTGCTCTCCCGAGCACTCATCACCTCTTCGTCTTCAACAGCCTCCTCCCCTCCCAGCGGAGGCGACACGGACGAGAGGAAGTCACTCTCCGGCGAATCCTCATCGTCCTCTGGAGCATCGACTGCTGGAGACTTGTTGTTGGAAAACGCTATGCTACGCCACCACAGACAGCCGTCGCCCAAGACCAGGCCGGTGAGAGGGGAGCGGACATTGTTGCCTTGCGAGGTGTGCGGCAAAGCCTTCGACAGACCGTCCTTGCTCAAGAGACACATGCGCACGCACACAGGTAAATACAGTGTAACAGCCTGAGTTAGCCTATAACTTTCCTTTGTGTGCTTTTCGCCTTAATTTTTTATAAAAGACTAACCACTCTATGTTTTAGTAATAAATATTTTAAAAAATTCTAAAAAAACATAATAGGATTTCTTTCTAATATCACAATATTTTCTTTATATCCCGTAGTGTGAGAATCAGAATTCTGAAAATTTTCTTTAAGTAAACGATCTTTTTTAAAACCTCAAGTTCTTCAAAAACCCGTTATGAAGATGGCAGGAACGTTAGCGAAATGTACATCAGGAAAGTGGTTTACACCGCAATGATTTGCGAATTTTTATTGATTTACAATCGTTATTCAGAACAAGCAGGCCACTTATGCTGATTTGGATTTCAGGAGAAAAGCCGCACGTGTGCATGGTATGCAATAAAGGGTTCTCCACTTCCAGCAGTCTCAACACACACCGACGCATCCACAGCGGCGAGAAGCCCCACCAGTGTCAAGTGTGCGGCAAGCGCTTCACCGCCAGTTCCAATCTCTACTACCACAGGATGACGCACATCAAGGTATTGCAGACATAGTAAAACTTACCGGTAGCTGTATCTAAACAATGATCAGTATTTGGACTTGTAAAAAACTAAAATTGGCCTTCAAAATTGGCCTAGCAAACTACAGATCTACCACATTCTGTATTTCATCGTTATCGATCTCTTCGTGAATTTCCGCTCAGTGTATATTCACAGAGATGAACAAGGTTAAAGTTTTTTGCTCAGAACTTATCCATCAACTGCCTTATCTATCAAAATCTTAAGATTTTTTTTCATCCATACTTTGTTTAAACTTCGTAATGTATGGAAAATGAGAGTTCAAAAGGCACAGTTTTTTCAAAATCAATAACTTTGTACGTAAGTAAACATGAAGAAAATTCACAATTAGTGCATATCGTAAAATCCACAATTGGTGGAAGACTACTAACTTAATCCAGCACAACAATTCAAATAAACAATTCCCGACTGGTGTCCTTTTCCGGTTTTTCCGATTAAAAAACAATTTTGTCTTTCGCATTGCACTTACTTTATTTTATGCACTACGTTCTTACCATTCGTTTAAGTTCGAATTCGGAGTGACAAGTCTAAATCGCAGCGCATTAACTTTCCACGCAACGAAAGTGAGGCTAAACGGTCAGGCCTCGGGGAGAACTTCGCCTTGGCAGAGTAAAGATTTACTGGGCAGGTTTAATTATTATTTGGCGGCCACTGTAACGATAACTCACTCGGGGGGCGCAGCCTCGGCGTGTTGGTGGGTTTAAAAACTGGGAGCAAGTACTGAGCTCTGTCAAGATTGGGCAGAAACCATAAGTTAACAAAGGCAAGACTATGCAAACTCTTGTTTGTTTTGTGGTTTTTACTTTCTCATAGACCTTGGTGATGAATTTATAAGTAGGTGGCTTTGATAATCTCTGGCTTTGACTAAACGAATACATACGAACGTGTAGGTTAGCTAATATAGGGTCTAGCAGTAGTTTTTTCTTAAAATTTATCAGAACTATTTTGGTAAAACTCTTAAAATTTAAAATTAAGAAAATTCAAATGTTCCAACGCTTTTAATGAATGAATACAAAAAAAAACTTACGGGTTCTGTGCATTTTTGGAACTTCTAGTTCGGGACTCTTGAAAGCAGGAAAATTAATCTCATTTACCAAATACAGTCCTTCAAAATTTGGATATATTTAAAGTGTTTATGTCAACGCTGACTAAAATAATCGAAAATAACTTACTTCCCAAGTTACAGTTTAGACGCTAGAGTAGTGAAACCGGTTAATAAAATAGTTGACTAATTCTCGAAATAAATTGTAAATTTAAATATCTCAACACGAACGCCGAAAATAAACATCTTAACCGAGGCCGGAGACCGAATAAAATAAAACTACCGAAGAATTTGCAAAATCAAGCTGACCGTCTCCGAAGCGCAACAGGAACTCTCCCTATCCAACCTCTGACCGTAAATTCCTGAAGATCACATCAGCTGATGCGTATCTAATTAATTCCGAGTTCGCAAAGCCGGGGGACCGACGGAGATGTTATCAAGGGAACAAGACAAACCAATTGTCCTATTATTAGTCTAGGCCCGGATAATTGACAGCTAGTGATAACACGGTGAAGTATGGTATCCGAGTCTCCGGTAATTGGGCCCTCTACGGCTCGTATTGAAATGTAATTCCAGGAGTAAAGATTTTAATGAACGGTTGGACTCGTCGCTTTGGAGATTTTAATGCACTGTTACGATGGAAATATCCTTTAAACATTTTAATATATTCCTTCAATGTATTTAAATACTAAATGATTACCTGGACTTTATAAGGTTTAAAATCTAAAGTTATGATGCGTCAACCAACAGCTCAACTTAATTTGGTAAATTGTAGTATCTGTTTTTTAGATAACGATTAAGAGCTACCTGAACTTTAAGTTAAATTATTCCTTATGATGTGTACTTCTATTGTGTACCTAATAAAAAACAACTTTACGCCTAATCCTCAAGTACAGCTTGCAATGTAGTAAACAATCTACTCTAAGTTCCCGTATATTTCCAATTTTAAAGTAACTATTAAAAACAATTTCTATGTTTTAATGTAACAGAGTCTAAAAGCACTTTAAAATTACCACTGTTTACACTACACTCAAATGAAATATTTCACTTACAAACTATATAAATTTTGTTAAAACTATATAAGCATAGCAATATAAAACTAAATAAATAAAAAACACCGCATATTTGCATAACACTAATTAACAAGAATAATAAGTATGTCAGAAAAACAACAAAAACATACCTAAAACTACTTAAACAATACTATAAATCGTAAAATAATAATTTGTATAATGTCATACACAGACGAAAACAAAATAAATTCAAATTTCTAGTAATAATAATTACTATTATTGTCTAATAATAATAGTAATTAGAGTAATAGCCTTAATGTGTTCAAATTATTTATTTTGGGGTTCATAGTAGAAAGTATGTTTTAAAAGCGCGCAGATAAAGTTATGCCCATCGTTTAACCCTCACGGGATAGGAGAGCCTGAAAATAGGAAAAAGTGTTGACTGGACAAAAAATTATAAAGGGTCAATTCAATAAAACCGCGTGATTTTGTGTTTGTGTCAATCTTGTTTCGAAGATTGTGCGTGTTTCACATTTTTTATGCAACTTATCACCGCCTCTACGGATTGACACCTTATTACCGACAACACCACACTACTGTGTACTTACGATTATGTTTTCCAGCGCATGCTCGCATAAACTGCTCGGTTTAGCGTGCTATGCTAATTTGTATTTTACAATAACCCTCTTGTACGGGTGTTCGGTACAGTCGTGGATTGGTGTTCTTTATGGTGCCGCTTGTGTGTGTGTGTGTGTGTGTTTCATTTTAAATACACAAGGTGTTTCAAAGAGAAAGTAACATAATTTAGAAATTTATTTTATAAGTAAAAATAAATATGCATACGTTATAATCATGTAGCCTACATAAAAACTAACAATATACGCGTAGTTGTTTTATTTATCGTTGCCACTGCAATTAGCGCTACGTATTTGTTCAAACTACGTGCTTTACATTCTCATTGCACAACATCTGTAGGTGATCGACTAAAAAAATCGATTTTTAAATTGTAATGGATCCGTTTTTAAGTGTCTTGAGCCCAAAAGCGTTCTAACATTAAAGTTTGTCAGTCCGCGTACGTAGTTGGATAATAGACGAACATATTTAAATTTACTTTGCCTATATCTTGAGAAATGTTTTGTTTTTGGAAAATCATAAACAAACATATTTTTTCAACTGTTCAAATTTTGATTCATATCCTAACAGAAGGTGTGGTTGCCAACGAACCTCTCAAAAATGTGGTTCAGAAGTTATCATAAAAATATTATCTGTGTAGTATCTCAAAATTGGATTCTCTTGAAATGGCCACAATCCCTATATGAAGAATCGCAATTAAGGTCAGTGCATCAAGTTCGAAACAAAAGATATGTACTGTTATGTAGTAGGCTGAATAAAACACGGTGAGACAATTACAACCGCCTTTTTGAATATACGAGGAAGTTTGTGCAGTGGTTTTGCACTATTTATTTATTTATTTCTCTCATCGACACGTAAAATTAAAATGAATATTTTTAGTTGTAAAGAGAATACTCCGTTATCAAATTATATTTATAACAAGATTCGATAAAAAAGTACACTAACGTTTTTCTTATAATAATTTAAATATTTTTATAAACAGAGTTGATCCAAAGACTGGACCCTTGCGGCACACCCGCCCGCTATATTGGAAAGCCATCAAGTCGCTAATTGGTGCACATTCCTGTGGATCGCGGCCGCCAATTAGCTAGCGCCCGGTAGCTAGCCTGACCTTCCTTCCAGGCTACCGTGCAGCATCCACTCATAACCCTTGTAAACACAAGCGCTGCCGGTTGACGCTCCAAGCGTCTTCCATCCACAATAGAGTATGGTTCCATCTTGGTTGATGAATGTGTTTTTATTTGTTCCTGATACAAAGTACATTGATAGAGGAAAATGTATTAAAAATTTTGTTTTATTAGTTTTGGGATTTCTAAATAAAAAAGTTTAAAATGCAAAACTCTTCCTATTTAATAACTAAAGCCAAACACGAGGCAATTTATTGTTCATAAAAAAATTTTATTCGAAATTCTAGTGAAAAGGGAAAATGAAAAGGAAAAACTCCTAACTACCTTAATTCCGTTAATTTCTTAAATTTATAAAGTTTTAAACATTTTATTTTCAATGAACAAAAAAATAATAAAATATTTCTCACAGATATTCTAAAGTGATAAACTACTATCCTAATATCTTCAATATTAAGATTTAAATTTAAGCTGTTAAAATAATTAAATATAAATAAAATAAATGCTATTGAAAAAAAAAACCCAAAACATAATATCTAAAATTATTAATCTGAACAAACTGATTATATTTAGAAATCTGATAAAGCAATCGAAATCATAATAGAATCTGATAATCCAACGTAAATTGCGGAACTGACCTGTTTCTGTGAAATCCGGCACGTAAATAACATTTATTGTGGAAAGTTTTTTTTAACTTAAAAATGCCATTGTTTTTGTCATTAAAATCTTTAAAATCATCGAAACTTGAATTTCTCAAAATATGTTATATTATAAATTAGAAAAGTTTAGTAAAAATGTAATTCTTTAAAAAACCAATCTCGCAAATCTTTCCAAAAAATCGTAAACCGGTCTGGTTTTTCTAAATTGGTTTACACGGGTGTGCTAAAATTTTAACTTAAAAAAATGACCCTGCGATATGGGAAAACCGGACTATTGTAACCGATTTCACCAAAATCGGTCAAATAGTTTAGCCTCTAGCGGTGTGCACAGTCAGACGTCTAAGATATAACCACTCTTTAACGTGTAAATCTATTATAATCTAAAAATCGATTTTGTTAAACGATTATCATACATTTTATTTTACGCTCTGAATTCACCATATGAATCACCTAAAAATCGTTATTTTAATTTAACAATTTCATAAACTATGAGCACCTTATTGGGTAACTATCTTGCAATTGTACCAAGTGTCAAATAATTCGGACAAAAATTGCGAACTGTGCTGTGCAGCACACAAGTCTACTCTGAGCGTTCTGGCGATACTCCTCAAGTGGTTGGTGGTAAAGTTCACCTCACCTAAGTAGCTGTTTTTTCCAGTAATAATACTTCAGCTGAGATTATATTTATTGTCATTTTAATGTGACAATAAACCATTATTTTAATTATTAATAATAAAATATTTATATATGTGTTTTTAATTATGAGTTTTATGAGATGACTGCTGACGGAGGGCCATATTGAAAAGTAAAAAATTCATTAAAAAAATATCAAATTGATAAAAGAAGATTTATTTAGGCTTGGATAATCTCAAGTCAGTTCGCTCTTATACGCTTAAGATTCAAGTTATACACAAACTGCGAAAACTTATTTAGCAGAGTTTAAATTTAGCGTAAATATAACAGCGGCTCAAATAAACGCCAAAATCCGTTGTGATTGCACCACTTAATCCGTGCGCGTTTCCGCGGCGGTTTTTTTACAAAATTGCGTCAATAAAACGCCGTAAAAAACGGATCAGCGCTGAAATAAACGTTGTCAAATCGATTAAAATGGTATCGGATCGGTGTGTATAACAATTAAGAGTGGCGCAGCGAGCCTACCGCGGCCATAAACCGGGCTTCTTATCATTAAGCCGGAGTTCCCACAGTAGTAAACCTATAACGAGCCCTTTGTTTTTATTGCCCGAGCATTAACGGAGCCGTAATTTATGTTATTTCAAAACGAATTTTATAACAAGAGGGTGATCATAAAAGACGGGCGGCAGGTGGGCAAGCCCATCCCCCTATCAAACACGCCCCCCTCACAGCCGCGAAAAAATCCGTTTTACGCTGAAAACCATTAACACTTCCAATTGGCTGAAGTAAACAAACACGAAGGCGTGGGTGTATTTAGTTCTAATGGAAAGTCTGGCTTTATGTCTGCTCTTATGTGCTCCCGTAATTGAAACGGGTCCAGCTGTGTAACCTGTACTGGCTCGTTGCACGCAACTGTCTCGCAGGCGTAAGAAGAGAATTTACAAACAAAAACAAAAAATTACTACACACTATTTTGAAAATCCAATTAAGATGAATAACTCAGAATTTCAAAAATAGTGTAACACAAAAAAAGGGTAATGACCGCTATTATGAAAGAGATTTTCTAGCTAACGAACTTGCCGAAGTATTACCAAACTCGATTTTTGTTGCCGGGTCAGTCAAAATCGACTTTTACGTACTGTTGTGATTATTTTGTTAAAAAATATCGGATACTATCCCAGTTATTTTTTTTTTTGAACCTTAATCGTATTTAGTAAATTTTAAAATCAAATACAATTTTATAACACTTAGTTCCCACAGGGTCGATAATTAATGAAATAAGAGCCCGTTTATGGGTACGTATCGAATCCGGAAAGTCGAAAATCGTAGGTCACTTGGTGCTTTCGCTGAATGAGATGTCCGTCAGCACGTATAATAATATTGTCACAAACGTCCATTATTCCTCTTTAAAAAAGGAGACTAAAATATCGGAGCTATGTATATTTTAATCGAGTTTTATTAAAGCTTGAACTTTAACTTGGATAGAAAATTTGCCATATTTGGTGCGAATTTTTTAACTTATTCGTAAAAACATTCCCCGCCGATTTAACGTTTATACGCTAGCCGGCCTACGGACCTCGAAACTATTTAACGGAAACGTTCTTTAATTAAAACAAAGCAACCGCACTGCTTCGCCTATTAAAATCTCTAACCATTATTTTTACTTCCAGATACGAATTTTTAATGGCTCGGCAACATGACACAAAACTAATAAAGTTTGTGGAAATCTTTATTAACCCACTGTCCGATCCACTGCGCTTGCGCTGTATATTAGAAGGTGAATAAAATACGTCGGTCGGACATTTAGAAGCAACGTTTATTGTTCTTGTTATTGGTCTAGACCGCTTTCAGTTTTGATTGCTTAATACAAATCATATTTTACTTTATTGCCCCGTATTCGTAATTAATTAAATTTGGAAATTTTAACGGTGGGACGATTTTTTTTAATCATAATTTCTTAATTAATATACATTAGCATGGGATGGTCGTAAAACGGAAATTAATAGAGTTGTTTTCGAGGCAGATTTGTGGGTAGGACCGTGGAGTTTGGTACACTGCCTTGTGGCTAGCCTTCATACCTATCCGATAAAAATTTAAGGAAGTTTTATTATCTGATTTTCAGAAAAAAAGTATGATTTCCGCTATAATTTCAGTAACTGCTGAAACAGATTATTAGCATGTATCATGTTTTAGAGCTGGTTGTGATGTTGGATTTTGTACGATGCGTGCCAATGTCATATTGCATATAACAGTATATTTAGCGCGTTGCGTGCAATTGTATACATAAAAATATAATTGTGACTACTTCTAAACAACTGATTTCGTACAACAGTTGTTGTTTCGATATTATTTCAATTGAGGTTAGGTTAAAAATTCAATTTATAAATAAAATGGACAATAAAGTTATTAAAAAATAATGTTTTAAATTAAAAACAAAATATTGCAAAAAAATGAACAAAAAAGACTACGACGATAAGAAAGATAATTTAAAAAAATGAAATTAACGAGAAAAATTTTACAATTAATAAAAGAATTACGACTAAAGATCAATATCTACTAATTAATATCAAACAAAAGGAATCGAGAAAACATGACGCTTGGTTTATATTTTTGGTTTAACAGAGTTAATTTTGTTTGTGTATTTCTTTAGAATTTGTAATTTTTCATTCACTCATAGGTTACAGAAAAATAAAACTGTGGTAATATTAAAATTTAAGCAAAAAAACTGATACTAACAAATAATAATACATGCAAAACAAAAGTTTTTTTTTTTTTTTTTTTTTTTAATTATGCACTTTATTATCAATTTAAAATACATTCACCTATGAAATATTAAATTTCTTACAATAAGTTACGAATTTAAACCATTTTTAATGGAACTATATTGTGATCTCGTTGATGTTTATGTTGCATACAGCATGATAGTCTTCCTTCGCAAGATTAATATGCCAGCAAGACCTACCGAGGTACTGCTCATATGTGTTACCACATTGTAATAAGCCAAGATATTTACGCAGTGTAGGTTGATTTTCTCAAACAATGATTTTTGAAAATGTTTCCTTTTATTACATACCTTACTATCCAAGTAACATATATTTTTTTTTACAAATAAAATTACAAATAACAAACAAAACAAATTAATCATCTTGACCAATCCCAATAAGATCGACTAAAGATTTATCTCTCTTTTGAATCACATTTGTAGGGTTGAACCTAGTATCTAGTCCCTTCACTTTTAAACACCGGATCTCTATAGCATCAAATCATAAAACAAAAGTAAAACAATATATTTATAAAAGAATATAAAGTAAAATAAACAAAAGTGAAACAAATGAACAAGAAAATATAATAAAATCCTGTTTAAGAATATTGAAAAATTTGGGGGATAAATATTAAAACATCTTTTAGGTCACATGCTATATGCACGTATTGGAAAATCTAAATTTGGTAATCTTCTTTATTGAAATAAGCACGACATTAAAATAAACGAAATGCTTAAATGGAAAATAAATATAAAATACGCCATAAAGACACAAAATGGAAAATAAAACAATTCTGTCTCTGAAATAAAAGCATAAAAATAAACACATACTTACACAAACACGCCAAAACAACTCATTCACGCACAAAATGTATTAATGATATTACGTGATACTTACATACACATATCAAAAGCATAGATATGTCTGTCTTTAAATATACATGAAATATATTCAAACATATATGCATATTCAACATACACACATCATTCATACACATACATTCATCATGCACATGACATATACAGGATATAAACGCATACATGCATATTCAAAACCATTACAAAATACAAACAAACATACACTAATATCCATCCCATAACACACTCATAAAATATAATAGGAGATACAAGGAAACTGGATAAATGAATATGTAGAAAAAATTGACATAACACAAGGGTGACCAAATTAAGGAAAGGAAATATAAAAAACGTTTGCTTTAATAAACGGTTAGAAAAAATCAGACAATTATGACAGACATGTTTAAACAAGATTGTATTTTTAAAAATCACAAATTAAAGAATTAGAATTTTTTCGGAATTTGAATAAAGTACCTCGAATTTTTCAAAATCGTTTAGTTTCCAATGACGTAAGTAAAAACACAAACTAATAAAATAAAACATACATTTTTGGATTCTGAAAACTGTTTCATCTATTAAAGTCTCAAATAAGATTTTTCACAACTACAGTTTCTATAGACTACGTGTGCTTTAAGAAAATAAAAGCACTGAATATATGAAAAATACGGGTTCAAATAGGCTGGCGGCCCGGGTTCATTAATTCTTTACTTAACAGCTTCTCGAACTGTAATTTTTGTTTATATCATTTAACGTCATAAATGTTTGGAAATTATTTAAGCGAAACAGCTGCGTGTCGCAATAAATACATCAAAAAGATAGTTCCTAACTAAAAGAAAATCGAAACTAAATAAACGATGGCAATTAATCTAACCTTCATTTAAAAAAGCTTTCACACCCCCAAGTAGACAGAAGGTATGATTAACAGCTCGTAGTTCATCCCCTTAGTGCAAATATTGAAACAATAGTTAGTCACACTCCGCCCAACTTCCTTTCACAAACGGTTTCTCCTATGATATTTCACAAAACGTGCTTTTCTCCTAGTTTCAATTGTTATGTTTTAATTGCTAACACCTAACATATAACGCCTAACCTTGGAACCATGTTTTGGATTATAAACTAACGTGCTTTTCTAACGAGGGTAGTTTCAATTTTAGCAAAATTTATGTTTTGGATTATGGCAGGCTACACACCATGACAACATTTGCAGCATATAACGCCTAATTCTTTCATCGCATAACTCATTTCCTCGGCTCTGTAATCCCAAACACTTTTTGACACATAAAGGCGGGAACGTATAAAATATCTCCCGACATGCGCACTACCCAATCTAGGGCCGGGCTTGCGCACCGCGCAGTATCAGATTGTATCGGTTATTCCATCTTGGCTTAATTAACAAACCGATTAAGCTACCGGCACCCTCCCCCCCCCACTGTAGCTTTGTGGGCAACGATAACAAAAGGAATGGGGAATAATTTCTGTTGTGAGAGGCAGTGCTTCTGTTGGGCTCCGATTTAATTAATACGCACCCAGGTGTCTAGTCTTCAGACGCGTAGGAGCACTATTTACATGTTTTTAGACGTATTACACTTTCATTCTAAAATTCCATTATTTTCACACCACAAAATTAGGGTCAGAAGTTACCGACAAGTTTATTAACAGAAATTTACAGTTCTAAATGGAAAAAGCAAATTAAATCACGCAGCAGTATTTAATTGTATTTTTTGTATTTTTGGCGAATCGTTAATTTGAGCTGTTTCAAATTTATTACAACTCGAATTGCGTATCTTCAAATATGGCAACCATTTTGATAAGTTACGCCAATTTTGGAACCCATAATTTTCATTCCAATACTGACGAGATTTTAGCAAATTGTTGCAGTCAAAACCAAATTAAAAATTTTTTTGCAAGAAAAATCTTTGAAACCACACCCCGAAACGTTCTCAAGATGTGTTTAAACAACGAAAAAAACAATTTTATAAATATCAATCAATTCATTTAGTTTCCGGTTATGCGGTCAGATATCAAGTCAAAATCACTTCAATTAAGTGATGCAAAAATGGATATATTCATGAAATTAAAGACTGCCTTTACACTTGATATAACGCGAAAGCAAACCTGACACAAGTTAGAGGGAAATAAACTAGTTATCACTCGTCCAGCACAACAGCAGTACCAACCTGCAAAAGTAAACCGTCCCAGTCATTGAAACCCGCAGACATGCAAATATTTACAAAACCTTCCATCAGTCCATTGTTTGTCTGCAACGATTTATTCTAACCAGCAACGTACTTTAGGAGAGCTTTAAAACAAAGGACATTTGAGGCGGTGACAGATGGAGCTATCCTTGATCCTTCGACGGACGTTATGTCTTCCGTCCTCATCTTGGGACGATGGTACACAGTTCGCTTCAGTTCGAATAGTCTACTCCGTGTTCCTTATCAATTTTGGGATTCATACTAGCGTACAAGATAATCTGCATTGTTTTTGATATGTGTAGTTCTATTTGGAAAAATGGATTATTCCATTCGTCCTTGTTCACTTTCTCATTAGAAAAAGTATTACGATTACAGGTGAGACTGTGAATGCTGTCACTGCTACTGAAATCACTGTTCTTTGCAGTGCTCTTCAATTACCTTCCTCACAGCTCTGATCAGTGTTATCTGCTCTTTGTTATGCAAGGAAATTGACGTCCGCAAAGCGATAATAAAAAACATACTGAAAATTACTTAAAATAAAAGTTAGTCTATTACTGATGTTTAATAATTAATAACATATTGTTTATTTTACTACAACTAATAATTAATCCTATTTGTTTTATTTTCTTTGAATTAAAATACATAAAACTCTTATTTCTACTTTTATTAATACTTCTAGATGCGTAACTAATGATTAAAAAAATATTATTTATATTCCTTATTTTATGAATTTGAAGGTTTATAACTGTTAAATTTTGTATTTATTTTCTGCTTCACACAGACTACTGTGAAAACATTTAAAAGTTTTTTCCTGTTATTTTGATTGCACCTATTTATTTTAAATAAAATCATTTCTAGTCAAATTTTGATTTTGTTTTTGCCAATACATAATTATTATGTTAAATACTGTATTTTATAATTTAAAATTTTTGCACAAAAATAAATTGTCTACACTTACATTTAATAATTTTACAGTAAACCTCTATTTTAATTTTAAAATTGTTTAATAAGTATTTTTCATAAGAAATTTACTTGCATATTAAAAAGGACTGAGAAGTGTGCAGTTAACACTGTAACACATTGTATTTTTGTAGACTATTCTCTAAACTGTGATTAAATCACTGCTACTATTCACTGCTCGTTTACGTAACTGCTCAGAGCATTCACTGCTGACTGGAAAACGTTCTTCAGCCCACCGCTAATTGCGGTTTGAAAAAAATCTATCTTAAGATTTTTTAAGATTCCGTTTTTGGGTTCCTTAATTAAAAAAGTAGGTTTATTTGTATTTCTGTCCGCCTACACATATGTGTACTTTCAACTCTTTAAGGTTACCAAAGATTATCTCATATCGAAAATCACTTACGAGATGTTATTTGTTGTTGAAAATGTCTTCTCTTCGAATCATGAGGATGAGATTATTAATTTAAAATGTATCAAGATACAATTTGTAGAAACCAGCAACAGGTTTTGGTCGAAACGTTTTAAATTACAAATTATTTTTCTTTAGCGCGCTAAACATTAACGCCTGGTACTAGACAAGTAAAAGCAAAATGTCTCTTGTATAGTCCTTAATAATATGATAACTTGACGTGTTTTAGTCATATTCTTGACTGGTTTATTAGCAAATTTCCTTCTGAGAATTACCTATAGGAAAATCATGGTAAGATAAATAAATCTTGGACCTTGAAATAAACACCGATTCTGATCTTTATAATACTTTTTTAGTGTTGGCAATACTGATCAGATTTGACTGAAACAACACAACCGATTTTGGTAATAGATTGGAAAAATACGCTACCCAGCAAAATCTTTGATCCGTTTTCGGCAATTCGTAGACGGCGGTTAGGGTTCATTTTCGTATTTCCAATAAAAAAGAGATCATCTAATACAGTTTTTAACGTTATTTGTATTGGTAAAATCAAATTATCACTTAAGTGTAAGGTAACATTTTATTACTTTTTTAGAAATTTGTTTCGTCACATTTACAAGACTACTGCTTCGCGACTGTTTCAAGTTTTACTTTAATCCTCCAGAATTATATTGAACAAACGACAAACGGAAGCAATTCATCCAACAGAACTCTCGGATACCCAAGAAATCACCCAGCGAAAATCACCTTCATCATTATACTGACTTCAATTTCCTCTCCTTTGAAATTCCTTCATTAAATCGATCCCCGGTCCATCCGCGAACAATACCCACCTACTTCAGGTAGTCGTTTTCTTTAGCCTCTTCACAATGACTTTGTTTTTGTACAACATGCCGGGCCCGTGGCCTAGTTACGAATCAAAGGTACCCTTTATAACCGTTACAAAAACAGAAAATAACGAAGAGACGAAAGCACCTGTCGCGAACAGAAGGTGCGCGGGCTCGGAGCATTATGACTTCTAATTCCGAAGACAGGTTCCGCTTTCAGTTATCATTGCGCCATATGTTGTGGGTTCGGTTCCGCTTGGGTGGGAAGCTATGTCTCCATTATCTAAGACAACCTCGTCTCCGGGAAGGAAGGGTTGTTTGCCGTGGGAATTAAAATCTCGTAAATTACAAGAAACGTTTCTTTTATCCACCGCATTGTTATTTACCGATGGTGTTGTTTAAATTTTTGCATGACCGAGTTTTAGAGAATAAAAATTAACTTTTTACTTATATATTGTATTCTATTTTCAATTTCAAGTAACACATTTTTTTCTTTCAAAATTTAAAAGTACTTTCTCCCCTACAACTTTACTCTTTGATTAATGTAATGAAAACCGATTTTTCAACAACACTTTTTTCTTAGCCTACATCTATTTTAAAGTATCATAACACCGTCAGCGTTAAAATCCGCGTAAATTAACATTTTAAACTTTCAAATTACATTGAAAATACGAATATAAACACTGACCCACGCGTTCAGAGAAAATGTTCGCTATTTGGAAACAACACACGCACACGCGCGCGCGCGCACACACACACTGTAAAATATTGCGAACAATCTACTGGTAAAATCCGTTTTGCAAATATCTCTTTTCAGTTTGTGAAATATTTCGCATACAAAATCTTAAATACACAGTGAACAACGACCGGTGTACATTGTGGTCACATTTTACTTTCTCGATAAAACAAGCACAAAAACAGTATTATTTTGAATTTAAAAATATTTTGTCGAGATTTTTAGTATCTATCCGTTTTCCTGAGTACCTCTGAGTTCGACAAGTACATAACACAGTTGAAATTAGGTTAGTTTGTCCATAACACGAGACAAAGGTTTCAGAACAATCCGAACCGTGTATTTTGTGTAATTGTTCAGAACCATTTAATTTAAAACAGCTGATACAGCGGGCCCTGATCAGAACCAAACCTGCGACCTACATTAAATTGTAATTTTTCTCAACTGGTATTCGAGTCATAAATATAGTGGCACCTGGAATGTGACACCAGAATAATTTATATTGTTAAACGTATATAATTAATTTAAATGTTTTTATAAACATGCTGGACTGCCGTGAGTCTCTGGAAAAGGTAAAACAAGAAATAAGGCTTCTGTTTGCAGTGAATACAAAGATAAAAAGGTTAAAAGTAATTTATTATTGTAATTATAAAATAAGGAGCTGCGTTATAACAGACTCAGTGTTGAATAAGGAAACTGTTTTGTCATGAAATAAGCAACTTCAACGTTTAAACGGTAACTATAGGAAAGTGACACGAATTTTGTGGGTTTAACAATGTGGAAGTCAGTGTACATGGAAGTGTATAAATAAAAACATAGTTTCAATCCACTTTGCGTTTATAAACCTTAATATAGTTTATAGGATTTAAAATTTTTATTTTCAAAATTGTAATTTTTCACTATACTTTTTATCGGATTTTCAGTGGAAAAATGAGCTATTCGAGGATAATCACAGTAAGACCCCTGACCTGGGAACTGGAAATGAGCACCAATTTTGAACTCTAGATTACTTTTTCAGGATTTGTTAAAAATATATATATATATATATATATATATATATATATATATATATATATATATATATATGTTTGTGTGTGTGTGTACGCGCGTGCGTGTGTATTTAGGTGATTAGCACGGTCACGTTTGCAATTTTCGTCTGATTTGAACCAAACTTGGCACGAAAAACGATTATGGTAATAGCTTAGATAATTTCGTTAAACAGCAAAATTCGCCCAACAGTTTTAAAATGGCGGGTAACTTTTTTTGTCTTGAAATGTTTTGTAAATCTGTTTCGCTGTAGTAATCAATGTTAAACACTGCAAAAATTAGCATTTTGAAATTTGAGAATCCGTTAAAAGTGAGACATTTTTTAACGGCTGAAAGAAATTTTTCCAAAGTAATTTGAAAGTTTAAAACCCTAATATATGCAGACTTTAATGCTGATTACGATAGTGAAGTCAGAATTTCAGAAATTAATAAGTTAAAGAAAGATGCTTTCGGAAATTCGCTTTTATTACTTTTGCAAGATAGCTGAGTGATACGACGTTTTTATTTTTCATATAGTGACAATATAAAATCCCATTGGTACAGTCTCAAGAAATATGCTTCCGGGTCTTTACTTACGCCTCTATAAGTGTCCACCATGACATGTGCAAAACGAAGGAAACGATGACGTCATTGTCTTAGTAACAGCATATGCTGCATAACGTGTGAACAGTAAGTCTTTGGTCCGCAATTATTTCTGTCTGTCTGTCTATCCGTCTGTCTTCCGGTGGGGGGTTATCTGATCAGAACAACTGTTACTGCCTTAGTTCGACTCCAATGCTCAGGGCCCTGCGGCTTGGCATAATCAACTTGGCGATTTCTTATTTTGGGGAAGCTACGCTGCGGATGGGTTCTGTAGTGGTAAATAACATTAGGAGAGTTTGTGTTCTGGTGCTTTTTAAAACAACGGAAACGAAAAGTTTTGTAGTTTTAACGAAATACGATTTGTGGTTTTTGTTCCAGAATATGTAAAACACTCTTAAATGAACATTCACTTAGAAACAATATTTTGTTGCGAATTTCCAATGGAAAATTAGTTATTATTACGATAAGATCCCAGATATATGGTCATGTAATGAGCACCGATTTTGACTCCTTATATTTTCAGAGTTGATAATTTTATTAACGCATTTAAATATAAATAATGTATTAGAACTTTACGTTTCGCGATTTGGATTCAATTTGATTCAAAAGTGGTACAAACATATATTTTGGTGAAAGCTTGGACGAATTAGTTTCCCAGAAAAATCCGTTCAACGGTTTCAAAATGTTGGTCACAGTAAGGTCGGTCCAAACTATCCATCCTCACGTTACGCAAAGAATCATTAAGCGATAAGTAACACACCGCTACCCCTAACAAGACAAAGCCACCCTTCTATTGTCCCCTTCCACCACAACCCCTAAGACACCCTGCAGTTTCTGATATCCTTGTTTTGTCTTCCTTAATTATCTACGTCTTAGGGCGGTACGTCTTACCCACGGTCACTGATAATGGTGACAACGCATAGAAACGCGTTCACTTTAAGTAATTGTTTTTCACATACAGAGTGTTTTAATGTGAACCAATTATTGAAAGTCATTATTTTAACAACGATTTCACTTGAAAAACAAATAAGGCATTAACTTTCTCGCATAACAAACCAACCACTGTAGAATAGGTATTTAAATAATTGAAAATTCCGTTGTTCAATCAATGAAAATTTTAAATTAATCACAACTGATGTCAATTTACAAGTCTGAAATAAAAGTTACATGTTATACAAATAATAATTTGAACACATCACAAAAACATAAATTATTCCACAAAAACTTCGGTTCAGAGAGTATCAATTTAAAAACTGGAACATTTGTCTCATTTCTCAAGTTTTCGAGGGGTGGAATAAAGGAAATTGCAAGCGAATTTCCAAAAGTAATTTCTTTTTATCACACATCTTTTTTAAATTCTGATATCACCAACATAGGCTAATTACTTTTAATAGCGCTGAAAATTCTAAAATAAATCCTGACCTCTGTTAAATTAAATTTCTCAATTTCGACGGATTCTGATTACTCAAAATGCTGATTTATGAAGCTTTTAACGCTGATAAGAAAAGTAAAATCAGATTTTCAATAATATTTAAGCGTTAAGCGAATTTTGTTGGTTAACGAACTGGTCTAATCGATACATTACCGAAATCGATTGTTATACAAAGTTTGAATCAAAATGGACTGAAATTGCGAATGTGAGCGTTATAACATTTAGAGGTCAGAATGTGCGCTTTGTCATGGTCCTGGGTCTGGGCCTTACTATAATTGCTGCTCTAATAACTCATCTTCTAATGGAAATCGTTAAAACAACAAACTACGGCGGTCGTGGTTTTTCTATTTACTACAAAACTGTCAGTAAAGTTTCTTTTATTATAAATTTGATGCACAGAGGTGACTGGCTCTAAGCAGAATAACAGTTTGAGGTTTTGGCAATTTTCAGCGAAAGGTTACGATCCGAAGAATGTGAGATAGTTTGTGTAAGGCGTAAATCTTTAAGACGTGTATAAGTACATAACGAATTTTTAGATGTCTGTAATACTTTGTGTAGTGAAAGAGTTCAATATTAAATCTAATAAACTAACAGATTTCAAAAACTCTTAACAACGAATAAAAATCTTCTTTCAAAGTTACTCGGATGTCCCGGACATCTGTCAGGGCTGGGCAGTGTGGGAATGGCGGTCACAACTCCTGCAGGAACTTTCTCAGCCGCCATCTGGTCAAGTTCTGCCCCGCTGCTCAAGACGTCGTTCTTACAATTGTATTCAAATTTCCTTTGATGACTGTAAATCAGAGCGTTTACCAGTGCCTTCGAGTGTCGTATCTCATGGCCATTGCTGACTTTATCGTAGTGTCGCTCCTCGTTATATAGGTTAAACCCTACTTCCGCTGAAATCATGTTATACAGTATGGAAATATAGCTATGTTCTACATAGCCTATAGAAGATTACTCGACTACCTGACTTTATTACTAATTTAAAAAATGATGAGTTAGCGTTTTGTAAATTTTGGAATTAAAGAAAATTTATTTTTAAAAATGAAATTCGAAAACTCAGAGGTGAATTATTTATTAACCGACTGCGAAATTGGATCCGTTTACTTAGAGCACCCAAGCGGCATTTTAACCATACTTATTAATATCGATACTGCTAAATTCATAAAATAATTTTGTATTTATCGTTTTTTTTTTTTTGAGAATAGCAAAACAAATTTGATTTTTTAAAAAAACCAATTATTAGTTATTTTTAAAATCGAAAATTTAGTCAAATATTTTGAAATCGGTGCATTAGATTTTGAAAATTTATTCAAAATTCAAGTCAGTGTACTGAATTTGAAATAAAGAGGGCAGACGAAAATAAATTTGGTCATCGAACAAGATTTTTATCAGGAGACATGATTTTGTTTAGATTAGTAAAGAGGTCTACTATGTTTGAGAGAAAAATTTAACCTAAATTCTTCACGGCAAGATTTTCCGCAAGTGCATTAAGACTGTCCCGAGGTATGAGGGAAGCAGACCTACATACTAAATTTCATCGAAATCAGCCCACTCGTTTAGGCTCCAGTAATTTGCACAGAGAGACTGGCAGACTTCCAAGGGGAACTTTTTTCGTTTAAAGAATCCAAAATCGAATATATCCTTCAAATTTATCCATTACGAATCTTCCACAATCTCTGATACTTTAGTAAAGTGAAATAAAAATCGGGAAAATTACTAAAATCTTACCTAACCTAACTGTGCGTTTACATTGATCCAATTCATATTGCTACGTTGTTACAACCAATGTGATAATAGTATCACTTCTGTTCCTTCACCTACCGTCAAATAATCTAAACTTTTAAAGTGCGCCATAATGTATCCATTTCGAAAATGGTCCGCCCAACCAACACCCTCTTCTCAAATAACCAGGGGCGTTGCGTGTTTGTGATCTTACGCATAACGCAACACCCAGATACGCATCGCGGCGCACACACTGTCTCACGCATAAATTGGGACCATCTTTTACGCTGTATGAGCGTGTATTACTTGGGCGGCGACTGCGCAGTTCTCACACTAACAAGGGTTGGGTTCCTTTGTCCTTAAGGAGCGGCGATCATGCGATCAAGGAAATCGTCTAATAAAATTAAACAGCCACCTGTTCTGGAACCAGCGAAGCGTTGTGAGATCGGGAAGGCTGTTTATTTAATATGTGTGCCATCTAGATCTAGCGGTGGTAGTATAATTTTGTATCAACATCTAAATTCAGTTGGCATTTTGAAGAGTTCAGATGAACAATGCGCAGTTTATTTAAGCGGAAAAGGAAAAGTCAAAACGTGTGTTTGTTAAATTTTATTCGGATTCGATAATTAAACAAAGAAAATATCTGTTGTAAACCTTCCTAGTGAGACGATGTTAGCTTGAAGTGAACATCTTATTGGGTGTAATTGCTTCTCTTCAATGCAATTACTTCTTGGCATCAAAGAAGTGATCGTGAAGAAGTTCTAAGTCTAAAAAAGTCTGTTTGTCTGTGCATAGCTAGAGAATAAACTGAATGAGAGATTCAATGAAATTTAATTTTCATTTGACTAACTCACGGCATTGTCTAACTGAAAAACTGTTTGTAAGTCACTGTTGCTAAAAATTTTGCTTAAAAACCGGCTCTAACGATTTTGATATGCTTCAATGTGGTTTGAAAGTATCTAAAAAAGCGTATTGGCTGTTTTTCCTTTAGAAAATTAATTAAATATTATTTTTCGTAATTAAGAAACCAGGATATACTTCCTACTAGTCAAGAATGTACTGGTTAAGAAGAACTAGTTAAACGACTTCTTCTCTAATATCACTATTTAAGAAAAGGAAGAATATTTTTTACACTACACCCTAAAACTTTTACCGTCATCTCTAAACCATTGTAAATTCGTTGCCGTTAAATTGTCCTTAGATTTTTCGCTCAAACACTTCCATCTACCGTTTTTACGCTCGCGTGCAAACAACGCGTACATAAATACTGTACCTATTTTATCTAATTAAAATAAATCCACGCGATCAATGTTTTGACCGTCCACGTTTCGAGCTGCCCATGCAAATCTTGTCCGGCGACATAATTTACAACGATACCTATAAAGAAATACTCGCAAAGAAATAACACAATAAATAATAACAGTTATAAGACCACGCCAGCACGCAATGTCGTCACCGGAACGCTGCAGCGTTTCCAGTTTTTATTCAATTTGAATACATTAATAATTAAATTACAAACTGAATTCGAAATGCATTAAGGAAAGTTTATTTGGTTTATGCCTGTGCGTAGGACGATGTGTCTACACCTGAGCCTAAGCTTCGGTGCGGGGGGCTCACTTCGGAAAGAGGACTCGAAAGGGAGATGAAAAAAATATATAAATAAAAAAAATTAAAATGAAAAAATAGAAACATTTGGGAAAAAGACAAAAGTTTTTCGATTTCTCGCAGACTTCAATAAATATTTCAACGAGATTCTTAAGGTGTTTTCATCATTTTTGACACAAATTTCTAAAGACTAAATAATTAAAAAGTAATTGTCAGAAACTACTACGACAGTGTCTTGAAGATTTAGAACATTGCTAAACATACTTATATATTAAACAGTATACACTGAAAAATAATTAATTTAAAAAAATAAAATTTTAATTTTCAATTTATGTTTGATCAGTGATAGTATACTAACGGCCTCTTGTTAAATTCACCCAAAGCTTTAGTATCGGTAAATACGGGTCTGGTCTGCACTTGTTTGTAAATGTTACTCGGACTTCGGTGTCGGTTAGTGATGGTTTCAAGGTGATTGAATATACGGAGAGAAATTCACAGACGTTTTTGCTTGGAGCAATTAAACATTAAAACTTTTAAATTTTAAATTGTATTTTAGAAAACAAAAAAAAACACCAAAGAAAATGTGCGAGTGATACGAACTGAAATTTAACCAATCACAATAACGACGGTTGAAGAGGACGTTTCATTAGCGATTTTTTAAATAAATCGGAACAGCTGAACCGTGACGTAATTAGAGTACTTGCCTGCATTAACTTCAATCAACCCGTGGCTAACGATGAAAAGCAACCATCAACATGTGTGTTCCTAATAAGCGATTCGGTCATCATAGCTCGGCGGAAGCCATTGAAATATGAGGCCGCGATCTGACAAATAGTCCGGCGAGATCATCACGCCTTCAAATTGAAACTGAAGACTTGGAAGATTAGTAACACGCGTCGTCATTAGGCCGGGAAGAAGGAAGCGCCTGTCTCCTTTGCGTGGGCAAAGCGGTATTTGAGCACACTTTTCGGGGTTCTAGAGCCGCGTCGTCATTAGGCCGGGAAGAAGGAAGCGCCTGTCTCCTTTGCGTGGGCAAAGCGGTATTTGAGCACACTTTTCGGGGTTCTAGAGCCGCGTCGTCATTAGGCCGGGAAGAAGGAAGCGCCTGTCTCCTTTGCGTGGGCAAAGCGGTATTTGAGCACACACTTTTCGGGGTTCTAGAGCCGCGTCGTCATTAGGCCGGGAAGAAGGAAGCGCCTGTCTCCTTTGCGTGGGCAAAGCGGTATTTGAGCACACTTTTCGGGGTTCTAGAGCCGCGTCGTCATTAGGCCGGGAAGAAGGAAGCGCCTGTCTCCTTTGCGTGGGCAAAGCGGTATTTGAGCACACTTTTCGGGGTTCTAGAGCCGCGTCGTCATTAGGCCGGGAAGAAGGAAGCGCCTGTCTCCTTTGCGTGGGCAAAGCGGTATTTGAGCACACTTTTCGGGGTTCTAGAGCCGCGTCGTCATTAGGCCGGGAAGAAGGAAGCGCCTGTCTCCTTTGCGTGGGCAAAGCGGTATTTGAGCACACTTTTCGGGGTTCTAGAGCCGCGTCGTCATTAGGCCGGGAAGAAGGAAGCGCCTGTCTCCTTTGCGTGGGCAAAGCGGTATTTGAGCACACTTTTCGGGGTTCTAGAGCCGCGTCGTCATTAGGCCGGGAAGAAGGAAGCGCCTGTCTCCTTTGCGTGGGCAAAGCGGTATTTGAGCACACTTTTCGGGGTTCTAGAGCCGCGTCGTCATTAGGCCGGGAAGAAGGAAGCGCCTGTCTCCTTTGCGTGGGCAAAGCGGTATTTGAGCACACTTTTCGGGGTTCTAGAGCCGCGTCGTCATTAGGCCGGGAAGAAGGAAGCGCCTATCTCCTTTGCGTGGGCAAAGCGGTATTTGAGCACACTTTTCGGGGTTCTAGAGCCGCGTCGTCATTAGGCCGGGAAGAAGGAAGCGCCTGTCTCCTTTGCGTGGGCAAAGCGGTATTTGAGCACACTTTTCGGGGTTCTAGAGCCGCGTCGTCATTAGGCCGGGAAGAAGGAAGCGCCTGTCTCCTTTGCGTGGGCAAAGCGGTATTTGAGCACACTTTTCGGGGTTCTAGAGCCGCGTCGTCATTAGGCCGGGAAGAAGGAAGCGCCTGTCTCCTTTGCGTGGGCAAAGCGGTATTTGAGCACACTTTTCGGGGTTCTAGAGCCGCGTCGTCATTAGGCCGGGAAGAAGGAAGCGCCTGTCTCCTTTGCGTGGGCAAAGCGGTATTTGAGCACACTTTTCGGGGTTCTAGAGCCGCGTCGTCATTAGGCCGGGAAGAAGGAAGCGCCTGTCTCCTTTGCGTGGGCAAAGCGGTATTTGAGCACACTTTTCGGGGTTCTAGAGCCGCGTCGTCATTAGGCCGGGAAGAAGGAAGCGCCTGTCTCCTTTGCGTGGGCAAAGCGGTATTTGAGCACACTTTTCGGGGTTCTAGAGCCGCGTCGTCATTAGGCCGGGAAGAAGGAAGCGCCTGTCTCCTTTGCGTGGGCAAAGCGGTATTTGAGCACACTTTTCGGGGTTCTAGAGCCGCGTCGTCATTAGGCCGGGAAGAAGGAAGCGCCTATCTCCTTTGCGTGGGCAAAGCGGTGTTTGAGCACACTTTTCGGGGTTCTAGAGCCGCGTCGTCATTAGGCCGGGAAGAAGGAAGCGCCTGTCTCCTTTGCGTGGGCAAAGCGGTATTTGAGCACACTTTTCGGGGTTCTAGAGCCGCGTCGTCATTAGGCCGGGAAGAAGGAAGCGCCTGTCTCCTTTGCGTGGGCAAAGCGGTATTTGAGCACACTTTTCGGGGTTCTAGAGCCGCGTCGTCATTAGGCCGGGAAGAAGGAAGCGCCTATCTCCTTTGCGTGGGCAAAGCGGTATTTGAGCACACTTTTCGGGGTTCTAGAGCCGCGTCGTCATTAGGCCGGGAAGAAGGAAGCGCCTGTCTCCTTTGCGTGGGCAAAGCGGTATTTGAGCACACTTTTCGGGGTTCTAGAGCCGCGTCGTCATTAGGCCGGGAAGAAGGAAGCGCCTGTCTCCTTTGCGTGGGCAAAGCGGTATTTGAGCACACTTTTCGGGGTTCTAGAGCCGCGTCGTCATTAGGCCGGGAAGAAGGAAGCGCCTGTCTCCTTTGCGTGGGCAAAGCGGTATTTGAGCACACTTTTCGGGGTTCTAGAGCCGCGTCGTCATTAGGCCGGGAAGAAGGAAGCGCCTGTCTCCTTTGCGTGGGCAAAGCGGTATTTGAGCACACTTTTCGGGGTTCTAGAGCCGCGTCGTCATTAGGCCGGGGGAAGAAGGAAGCGCCTGTCTCCTTTGCGTGGGCAAAGCGGTATTTGAGCACACTTTTCGGGGTTCTAGAGCCGCGTCGTCATTAGGCCGGGAAGAAGGAAGCGCCTATCTCCTTTGCGTGGGCAAAGCGGTATTTGAGCACACTTTTCGGGGTTCTAGAGCCGCGTCGTCATTAGGCCGGGAAGAAGGAAGCCTGTCCTTTGTCTCCTTTGCTTTGGGCAAAGCGGTATTTGAGCACACTTTTCGGGGTTCTAGAGCCGCGTCGTCATTAGGCCGGGAAGAAGGAAGCGCCTGTCTCCTTTGCGTGGGCAAAGCGGTATTTGAGCACACTTTTTCGGGGTTCTAGAGCCGCGTCGTCATTAGGCCGGGAAGAAGGAAGCGCCTGTCTCCTTTGCGTGGGCAAAGCGGTATTTGAGCACACTTTTCGGGGTTCTAGAGCCGCGTCGTCATTAGGCCGGGAAGAAGGAAGCGCCTGTCTCCTTTGCGTGGGCAAAGCGGTATTTGAGCACACTTTTCGGGGTTCTAGAGCCGCGTCGTCATTAGGCCGGGAAGAAGGAAGCGCCTGTCTCCTTTGCGTGGGCAAAGCGGTATTTGAGCACACTTTTCGGGGTTCTAGAGCCGCGTCGTCATTAGGCCGGGAAGAAGGAAGCGCCTATCTCCTTTGCGTGGGCAAAGCGGTATTTGAGCACACTTTTCGGGGTTCTAGAGCCGCGTCGTCATTAGGCCGGGAAGAAGGAAGCGCCTATCTCCTTTGCGTGGGCAAAGCGGTATTTGAGCACACTTTTCGGGGTTCTAGAGCCTCTGTAAATTTTAATCGTTAAGGGTTGAGTGTAAACTAGGTCCTCTGTAAAGGAGTGCATCGTTAGGGATTAAGTGTAAACAAAATTTCGAGGTCTTCGATCCATCCTATGCAACGTATTGTATCGTGTAAGGTTGAGTGTAAACAAACTCGCAGGGTTTTCGGTCCTCTGTAATGTTGTGTATCGTTGGGGGTTAAGTGTACACAAACTAGCGGGATCTTTGATCTTATGTAACGCATTGTACTGTTTGGGGTTGGGTGTAAACAAACATACGGGGACCTCGATCCTTTGTAACGGAGTGTATTGTTGGGGTAGAGTGTAAACAAACTTGCAGGGATCTCGGTCTTCTGTAAAGGAGTGTATCATTAGGTGTTGAGTGTAAATACACTTACAAGGTTTTCGGTTCTCAGTAACGGAGTTTGTACAAACTTGCGACGTCTTCAGTCCGGTGTAACGATGTATATCGTTGGAGGTTGAGTGTAAATAAACTTGCTGTGTCTGGTCCTAGTAACGGAGTTTATAGTTAGGGATTTAGTTTACACAAACTCGCGGAGTCTTCGGGCCTTTGTAACAGAGTGTATTGTTGAGGTTTAAGGTAAACAAAATGTGTCTTCGGTCTTTTATAACGCTTTGTATCGTCGGGAGTTGAGTGTAAACAAACTTACGGCTTGCAGAGTCTTTGGTCCTCTTTCACCGAGTGTATCAGTATGTACTGCAAGGGGTTGAGTACAAACAAAACCCCGATAGTAGCGGGACATGGCCATTACGCAAGTTACATCGGATAACTTTGTTGCGTGTTACATTATAAAGTATTAATACAAAATCAATTACGCAAACTTTTTATTTGCTTAAAGTAGTTAAAATATCTGAAGTAATAAAAATAAATAAATAAATAATAATAATAAAATCAAAAACGATCGAAAAATAGAATATAGATATTCTATAGATATTATAGAGAATGTTTTGTTCAAAATTAGTTAATTAAATTTTATGTAAATTTTGATTTTACTGACAACAAGCTTAATTTATTGTAGATTTAAAAAAAAAAAATAAATAAACATATTATAGACCTACTGACCATTCATCAAAACTAGTTCTTCAGTTTATTCTACAGGCCAGCGTATAAAAGAAGTTGTCTAGAGAAAATAACTTCTTTTATTATAAAAACAAATTAATATATTAAAAATCTAATTTTTGCATGACTATATTAACACTTTCTATATTTCGTTAAAATTTTCAATTTACAAAAAAATGTTTCAATAATGCGGTGAATATTGTATATGATCTACAAAGTTTAACATCCTGCAATCAGTCTAAGAAAATTTACGTAAATTACATAAAATAGGAGATTTCATCAGTGGTACGGAACGAACGCTTCTGTCCACCAAATCTCAATAATGACATTTCTGGTCAGATCCAATAAAAAACCTACGGCGACAGTGAGCATTCCTGAGGGAAGCTGTGATTACCGCTGCGTGCCGATGTACAATGTCCATAAGGACAAAAACCTCGAAGGATAATGTACATGCCTCAGGGTCAACGCAATTTGACACTTCTTTTGCGCCCCTTCCCTTCAATTTGGAGACAGTTTCGTGGTGTCGTTTTTACAGTAATTTTGAACATACCGTGATTGACTCTTCTTCTTTTTTTCTTTTCTTTTGTTTTTTTAAATAACCTCTTCAGCTGTATTACTTTGTCAGCCAAAGATTTCGGTTACGTTAGGTTCCTTATTTCCTTATCCTTTTGCTTGTTAATATAAATTTGATTTCTTTTCAAAACTACAATCAATGTTTTCTTTGTTTCAGGAAAAACCACACAAATGCGGATTATGCTCCAAGTCCTTTCCAACTCCAGGAGATTTAAAGTCGCACATGTACGTGCACAACGGCTCCTGGCCCTTCAAATGTCACATCTGCAACCGGGGCTTCAGTAAACACACGAACCTCAAAAACCACCTCTTCTTGCACACCGGTAAACAAGCTTACTCTTTGTAGTTCTCCACAATGCTTACTAGACTGGCGTTCTCGGAAAACCAAATTTGGATTATTTGGTTTCCTGTAAATTCGAATTTTAATTCAGGACTGAACCCTTTTTTTAAATCACGCACAGAACGCCAATTTCACACGCGTTTGCCTTTTGTTGAACTCCAGTTAAGAAAGCATTGTTTAAAATAGTCAAAAATTATTCATAGTTTGTTTATTCACATTGTTATATGATATTTAGATTTCCTTTCTACTATCGTTAAAGTCTCTTTAATAACACAAAAAAATGTAAATACTATGACATCCCTTGCGTTAAAATCTCTAATCGTTTACGATGGCGGTTTTTAAAGGTCTACATATTTTTTCAGTGTATGTTTTGAAGCTTCCCGTTTGCGATAAGAGCCTGGTTTAGAGGTCGCGTTGTTGATACTTGATATTGTGAGTTTATTGTTGTATAATTTTGTTATTTTGAATAAAAACTTTTATTTGCTTAAACCTTTTTTCCAGTTTGTAAAATTTGTAACCGTTATTTTTTCCTCTGAGGATATTTATAGCACTATTAAAGCACGCAGGTAATAAATTCATTATTTACGGATACTAAAATGACGTTCATATTTCTTTTTTTGCAACAATGCAATTCGTCGCGCGTTGTAAAACAATTAATGAAAAATGCAGTTTAATAAATAAAAACTTGGCTTACATTTCCAACTTGTGGCTAACAAACGTGAAGTAGTATTCATTAAAATATATAACTGTAACACCTCAATAACTATTCATAAAGTGAGCATGAATAATGCATTTGTTGTAATTGTAGATTTTATAAGAAAACATTGTAATACATGCGTTATAATCAGTGAAACAATGTGCAATGGTTTGCCTATTTTATTTCTTCATAGTGATTCATACGAACAATTTCTACATAATGGAATATTTTGCGAAGATGAAATAATTCTTTCAGCAACTAAGTTTATTTTAATATTAACTTATTCAAAGCTTGACAGTCAATGTTCAGGTTATTTTGACAGAATACAATTGCGAGGATATGTTGGTAGAAAATATGTTTTTCTTACTAAATGAAATATAAAGAAAGTATTATTGTGGCAATAAGAAAAAAATAGTTTTGTTACTATATGTCGAAAAAGAAGGTTTTTACTTGTATGTGTGGTTATTTCTCAAAATCAGCGGTAAAGATGTTTCATTAAATTATTCTATTTAGAGACAGTAAATAGATAAATAACTAATTTACATGTAGTCCTGAAAAACTATACCTTTATGGGTTTTTTATAGAAATTGGATTCCACACTTTCTTAGAAATGTTTAACTGTCTAAATTTCAAGTTGAAATGTTTACACAATTTTATGGACACAAAATCATAACCAATACAAATGTTCGACTGCCTTTTTTGCAGGGCCAAAATGTTCCATATAATGAGAAATTAGAATAGTTTATCAATTTAACACACATTTACGTTTTGACCGAGGTTTTAAATTAAATCATGAAGATTATGTATTGGGACTCACATAATTTTACATTGTGACTTTTACAAGTTAGGCTTAGATTCTGTTTCCCTATTAGAAACATTACTTGCTTTTGGCTATCATTGTATTATTTAGCACAACCTCCGTACTTTTGTTCACTTTCTTTCCAAATCGGCCAAGGAAAACACTTTCAGTCACTTTCTTTTCACCGTACACCTTCACCGTCTCAGCGGTTCTCGCGTTTCTTCACAGACAATGGCCTCCTTAAAGTTCCCATGGGGTTCAAGCGAGCACATCTCCCATAAAGGCCAGGCTTGCACGTTTTAAGCCATAATTTTCTTTAATTATAAAACAAAGAATATGCGCACTGTTTCCCAACAACACATGTCGGAGTTCAAAACGAAACAAGTGAATTTGTGGGAGAAAAGTGTAATGGACGTCGAGAGCGCGATGATTATAACGCAGACCGTACAGTTCGCTTACATACACGCTAAATCGGCAAGACTGTTTAATAAATTAGCTCATAAAATGGGTTTACGTGAAGCTTTAAACGGTTTTGGAATACGTTGTGACGTTTTACGACAAATGTTTTGCATCCCTAGGTTACGTTAGCCACAAAGTTTATTTGCACTTATATTTGAGCAGAAGTGAAATGTTCTACAGGCCGAAATGTTCTTTCAACCTGTAAACGAATTTCGTCACTCCATTTCTGTCTCTTTCTTTTTCTTACTCCTTTTCGATAACAGCACCCGCGTATTATATGAAAACATTGTGTTGCTTTAGTTTCGGTATTTTTCCTTAGATAAAAAACACGTGCACGTTGTAACCGTTTATAATATATTCGAAATTAATACAAACGTTTATAATAATTGTTGTTATTATTGCTAGTTTTTAACAACATAACATGAAACGTATTACAGCTTAAGTTATTCAATGAAATCAACTGATCGCTAATAATTAATATAAAACAATCGACCTTTTCCTGTAACTATATTAAATAATATGTAAGCAAAGTTCGCGTATTTATTTATTTAAACAAAGCAAGATATTTGCAAACATATTTTCAAACTAATTGTATATTGAGCAAAGATATCAGTAACAAAAGCTTCTTTTCTGTCGGTAGCTGTTCCCGAGTTCCACACGTGTACTTTTGTTTTCCATGCCGAAATTTGCTTGTGTGTTTGTACACAAGCTTAGCTTTTACCTATGCTTCAAGACGTGTTGACGTCTAATTGACACCGGCTTTTCTGAATTGTCTAACTTCGGTGAACCTAGATTCGACGTTGGACTGTTTGCCAACTCTTTCACAGCGGACGAGTGAGATTAGTATGAACAAAAGTAACAGCTGCACGAGCCAGCTGCCTTCTGCCGGATGAGTAATATGCAAGACAAAAATTTTAATGACAGCAAAAACGCAAGAAAATTTGTCCGTGTTTCACTTTGTTTTCAGTACTGCTCAAAAACGATATATAAAATGAATTATTTCGTCTCAAGTTTTGACCAAATTCTTTGTTATCATAATCATCATTTTGAACATTTATGGATAAAACATTTTCCTTGAAGATGTGTCATATCTCTCCAAGTATCTTCTACCCACTGATTCGTGCGAGCAGACAAATGTCTAGACGATGTGGATCGATATTCACAAGCCAAAGTTATCTTGCCCAATAAACTTTATTATTTTCGATGTTAGTTAATGTTCATATATGCAAGTCGTACATATATAAATATTAATGATAAGTCTACCATGAGATCTTAAAATGTACATCTGTTCAGCCATCATTTTTTGTGGTTTTCTAGGTATCCGCTTGAATGTTTTACCTCGCATTACTAGTAATTAGTAAGGCAGATCGAACAAATTAATGAAAGTTTTGGTCCTTCAGGCCATATTTTCTCTGCACTATAATAGCCACAAAATTTAAAATCACAACGAAAAACACCGAATTATGTATTTTCGATCCCAACCGGTTCACGTGATTACACGCTAACAAAATGGCCGCCACGTAATCCAGAAGGCACCGGACTAGTTTCGGAAATTATCCCATCTTCATTGTTTTAATTTGCCCCGACTACGTAAACTAGAAACGCTTAGCATATAAATCGCCGTTTTTAATTTCCAAAGTGTCCATACCATCGCAACGAAGGATGATTGGTGCCGGTATTACAGCACGGACGGGGGAAATGACTACCTTGCCTAGATTAGGCTCGATGAATTATCAATCCGTAAGCGTCTTCGGGCGCTTCATCTGGTTTTTTTGTCCCCCCCCCTGGCCCAAGCTTTCAGAAACCACTTTATACGCTGCCCGGCGCAGTAACCAGTAGCAATATGCATATATTAACCAAGACTAATATACAGGATGGCGAGTTATGTTGTACCTACGCGTGGGCACGATAATAACACGGTGGCCGCTTGGGTATTATTCATAGCACAGTGCATAAATATGATAGCATCGGTGTTGGGTTTTTATGCTCGTAAAGTCCGTGTAATAGGCGCTGTAAAGAATGCACTAACTTTCTCACACTGCATTGTTCTCGAGGGTTTTAAATAATTTGTACCGGAGAGTTTGGTAAATACTCATTACTCAAAATCGTCTTACCAAAATTAATTAAAAAAACTGTTTTTAACAAACGGTAAAGTTATACTGAAGGTTGGTTGGAATTGGAATTTTTGAAAATAAGATGTTTTTGCAAAGATTTTAACTGAATTTGTTACTGTTTTTAAATCTCAAAGCATTACTAATCTTTTTTTCATTCCAAAAGAATTGAACTGAATTGAAAAGCGCTGAGCGAAAACTGTATAGAACAAATTCGTTAGATCCCGTTGGTCACGCTCTGTTAGAGTAAAGCCAGCCAACATTACTTAGAGCAGTGTTTTTTTTTTTTTTTTACAAAACCAATTTATTTTTCGTAACACACGCACAGCGCGTTGCCGTTTCAATTTAAATTGCTCCAAAATTTACGAGGCCCGATATTTAATCTGTTTGGATGTAAATTTATTGGAGGGGCGGCCGGAATGCGCTTCGAGGCAGCTCATTATCCGACATTCGCTACCATAGCGCCGTGTTGCCCTGGACCTATCATTAGCCCACAATTAGCCTATCTGATGCACAGCTTCCGCCTTGCACAGCTCGGCCACATCCAAAGTTGATTGAGATTTAATTATGTTCGGTTGGTTTTTGGAAATCGATTTTGGTTAAATACTTAATTTTCGATGCAAACTGGTTCTATATTTAGTTTGCTAGAGTGAATTATTGGCGCGTGTATTTTAAGTAGAAATTTATATCGATTAACTTGAAAGTGTTTAACTCTCCAATTTCTAAACTATTTATTCTACCGGTTATCGTATTTTCCTTGGTACACTAAAGTTTGCAGAAAATATATTTGTTTTTTTTTTCTATTCATCCGCTTTCTACAGTGGAGTTGAAGGTTAAATTAGAAAATTAAAAAAAAATGGTTTGGAAACGTGTATTTATTTTAATTAAAATTTTTAAAAACCTTTTCAACGTCAACTTTGTCATCAGCCGTTTACTTCAAAAGTAGATTTTTAAACAGTGTTTTGGGTTCTTGAAACATACGGAAAACGAGACCTATATGTAAAATGGCATCAAAATCGTTCAATTGGTTGAATTTACAGCGATGCTTTAATGCAGTGAAAAACGGACTGATACATAAAATTTGCAATATTAATTTTGTCCACTATAGCAATACTTACTTTATACTTCAGAATTGTCAAGCACAATCAGTAATATTCTTACTATCAATGTGAAGACATAATCAGGGGTTGGGTATGCAATATGCGTTCAGTACAGTACTGTGAAAGGCGTAGAATAGGCAACATTCAATACAGTCATGATCACACTAGAAACTGTAAATCTAAGATTTCAAATATTATTTTATAAAATAGTGCAAATTATTTATGTTGGCGAAGTTCTAATTGACACCCTCAATCAGTCCCGAAATGAAAGTTTCCTGATTTCATCTTGAAACGTGTAATTAGTTTACAAGCTCTAAAATAATGTGGAATTTATTCAATACAATTTCTCCGTATTTGTAAAAACTTTATATTTTTTCTTTACTTATTGCCATATCAAGTAAAGGAAGCTTAATGAGTATTTCTAAAACCGAAGAAAACTATAACTTTGGCCATCACAATACCCATACTTTGGTTTTCACCGATAATTACCTTCACTATTTCGGAAAACCCGCAGACACAGCAGCAGTTATTTTTGTGAAAACGACAGTCATGACTAGTTTTTTTTTTAAATTAAAACACTTAGTTAACTCGGACAGAATAATTAGTATCAGAAGATTCTGTTTATGGAAACGTATTGGAAATATAAAGTCAATACTCAAACGTTCACTTTGCTCATATGCTACAAATGTTGGCACTGGCACAAACGTCCATCTTCTCTCATCAAAACGAGACTAATATGAAGGTGCAATCTCTGTTTTTAGCCGGATTACCGAAGTTTGAAATTATTTTGACGGAAACTGTCATTCATTTCAGTGTCTGCTCCCGCTAGGCACTGATTTGAAGAGTGTTTTCACGTCAAAAACCCGTAAAGAGAAGGTCCAGAACACTTAGTTTCAAAATTATAACCAAATCGCAGTGGTAGGTTTTTCACAAGGTCGATAACCTCACACACTGATTGAATATAAAGTTATTCATTTTTCATTTGGGTTCATGAAAACTATTTTTTAAAACCATTTTTACTACCGAAACAATTTTACACGATTAATACACACAGGGTTGCCAACAAAGCAAGAAAAAATCATTTTCCAATTTTTTTTCTGCAATGAGCTATTTTGTGTTATCTTTCTTTCGGAACACCACATACTTTAAAAATGCTGTCGCAATACGCTACGCATTGATTGTGCCTCATTGATTTGCTAAATGCAGCCAATGCCTCCCACCAACGTCCAACACTGTATTGTGGAATCGTGGCTACGAAGAACACTATAATATCACACCCGACTGCATCACTGAAACGGCGGCGGACAGAAGTCAAACTAAATCAAAACGCCTCTTCTGATGCAATCTCAAAGTCACAATTAACAACGCATTCTACAGCCTTGGCAATGAACTATGTTCTAGAAATGTTACGTTTTTCTTTTCAGTCACAGATACAGTAGCACCGGCGCTGTCGCGATAAAACGCACAGATTGAAACATATTTTACGAATCTGTGTGGGTTTGTCCAGCCTTATCTGTGTTAATTATACAGCGGCACACTATATTATTTGTCGCGGCAGTAGTTTGAATTAATTTGTGATAACTCTTTTAGCACAGCCGACTGCAACAAGGGAAATATGATTTAATGGACAGCCAGGCATATTTATAGAGCCTGGAGATCGATCGATGGCTAGACAGTCTTACAAGTACTAGGCAGTCTAATGCCGTGTACACACTTGCAACTCACATATACTTGCTTGAAAGAGTCATTGTTTTGTCTATACGGCAAGATGCATCGAACGAATATAGGTAAAATTAGGTAATGATCTATTGCCATCTTGACGTGCAACCAACTTGGAAATGAGCTCTGATTCCGACAACGAGAACACTTTTTGAGAGGTTTTTTGTTCAAGATTGGCGTTGATTTCAAAATATTAGGCCTGGATCTTATCATGATGGACCATCATTAACTAATTTTGCAAATTAAATTTACTAAAAACTCTAATTTAGGCAAGTGTTAAGATATGGAAACATGGTTTTTTGAAGTGAAAATTTGTATGGTCGCGGTTGACAAAACATGGGTATAAACATTTGTTTTCGCGTCACGCTTGATTCCGTAACTCATACCTCAAAGCATATATAGCTGTTCTTGTATGTATGTAGACTTGAAGTGTTTGACAAAACAGCTAATTTCGCACAACCATTGTTGCTTCAATATCATTTTAATTGAGGTTATGTTTATTTTTCTTGTTAATTAAAAAAATGAATATTTTTAAAAATTTGTTCAGTTAAATTATTTTATGAATATGATCTATACCAATTTTCACTTCTGTCAGCACCACCCCTAAAGCCTCACTATTTGTTGTTGAAATTACAAAAAGTTTTAATATTCACCAAGATTTTGACACGGATGACGGATTTGCTAAACGGTGATAATGAAGTTGAAACTATATCTGTTCTAACCCGACGTTAAAGTCACTTCGTAAACAATAAATCTTGCCGTATATCTCATTTTCGTTAAAGAAATCTTCACAAGTCACGCTGTCCAATGATCACTTAGGTCTCCAATACATCCCGACAGTTCTATATCCTTCATAAACTATACTTATCCAGTAATTCCATTCATTCGATGCCATCTGTCCGCCTTGTGCGACGGATGACTCAATCTATCGATAACTATGTAGTTACCCCGGCTAAAAAAAGTAAATCGCAAATGGACGATTAACGCGACGATATATCTCGATGATATTACGTGTAATCGATCACTCGCTCGCTGCGTTCGACCTTCATCTTTAATGCATCACCCGGTGGATTGATTGTCCCCAGATCGGTGTAATTAAAGACACAATGCTGGCGTTATGTTTTACTGTTCACTAGGTTTTAATGGTTAGTGCAGCGGAAATGGTAGTTTATCGTTAATGGCCGACATTCTTGTCATTGTGCAACTGTGAACCGGGCGTTGAGTCAATGCGGAAACCGGTAATGCATTTCAACTCTGTGTAACAATGGTGCAACAAATCTTTTACACTTTTTTTAATATTGGAAACTATACATAAAAAACTACAAATTTTGCAAATTTCTTAAAATTGGTTCATATGAATTTGCTCAATTTTTTAGCAAATTATTCAGAAATCAATTCAGTTCGGCGAATTTTAATTAAAAAAACGTTTTAGAGTAAATTTAATTTATTTTTAATTTAGTAAAATGACGAGTTAAAAATTTCCAAACGTGATAAAATTTTGAAAAGTAACAAATAAATGTTTAAAATATATACCTATTTTGTAGTGTGCTGTTGGATAACAATCTTTGGTGAGCGACCAGAAATTTTCCTTTCGACTATATCTAATCAAAATCGTTGTTGCGATTTTGAGCATAAAAAAGCTAGACGACAAAAACTTTTTAAAAAATGTTGAAGGGCCCACAAATAGACTATTCACAAACGTACCGAATTTCATCAAAATTTGTCAATTTGTTTAGTCTCCAACTAATAGTAAATTATTTTGTGTACATTACAGAACGTGGCATTATTTTGTGTGGCAGAGTTTGGAAACGTAAATAACTATTAAAATAGCAAGGTGGAATTTTAACCATAGTTTCTTGGAAAAGTAAAAGTTACACCTATTGGTGATTACAGATTCGAATCTGTGACTGTCGAACGAATGATGTGTTTAAGCATTTTGTTAAGCATTAAAGTAGGATGTATCCAAACCCTTCAGTATAAAAATTAGCAGAAAAAGTAAAATAATAATAATAACGGTGGACAGAATGTTTCCCAATTTGTTTCTGATATTTGAGTGGAGATAGCAGCACATAGGTTTGTTTATTATTTACAGTTACGTTAATCTAAATCAAGGGTTCTCAACGGGGTCCAGGTGGACCTTTGGGGGTCTATTGAACTTTGAAGGGGGTATATTGGGAAATGATGAAATAAATTCCATTTTTAACCCATTAAAGCGCACTTCATAAACAAATTTAAAAACTAAATTAATGTTCCTCACAAGGTAGAAAATTTAAATATTCCGTCTTGGGTTATTAAAACCACTTGAAAGCGTCAAGACTGATATTAGTTTCTTACTACAGAAAGAATTGACTGAACTTAAAGAGAGTTTGGAACTCAAAATCAACTTTCAATCAAGTAGATTTGCCGAACTTTGGAGTTGCAAAGACATTTGTACAAAATACGTCACATTAGCAAGTATCAGCGAACCATTATTGTTAGCATTTCCTAGTTCTTACTTGTTTGAGGCAGGTTTTAGCTACGCAAATAATTTATTGCGAAAGACGAAAAATCGATCAAGATGTCAGAACGGGGTGAATTACGATTAATATTAACAGTACTTCGCCGGATGTAAGGTAATCGAATAACATCAACCGCAATTATCTCATTAGAATTTTATGTGATATTTGTGCAACACATTGTAAACCGTGGGGATCTACAGAATAAAAAAAAATTATTTAGGGGTCGAAGCAGAAAAAAAGGTTGAGAACTCCTGATCTAAAATAAAAATTCGGTTTATGTTTTAAATTATTAAAATATTACACTTAGGCCTACATACCATTTTTTTGCAATCAGTCTGTATCAGTTTCTGCATGCTCGCGCGCGCGCGCACACACACACACACACACACACACACACACACACATACACACACAACAATTACAATCGGATTGTGTATCGATATACCAAAACCAAAGAATAACTGAATGGACAGAACCATCAAATTTCAAGATCGATTTTTTACAGTCTTCAAACATTTTTTTACACTTCGCGTAATGAGATAGTCTCTTATCAACAATACCCAAAGTCATGCTTTTACAATCTCTAAACGCAACAGCCGCATTTCCCCAGCGGACAGACTATAGGCATGAGTCACGTGACGTGTAATTACCTCATTGTGTAACTGCGCGTGTAAAGTACACATCGGCGACGAGCTGTTTACTGTAACTACTTCAAACTATTTTAACAATCCTTTACTTCGCCTCTAATAACATTATTGTTAATCGTTAACACACGCTGTCTTGTCTTCAAGCGTTCTTTCTTTATATAAGCGATGGTTCGATGGTTCTTAGTTTGTTTAACACCCTGTATCATAACATGCAAACTGATTTCCATTATGAGTAGAGTTTAAACGCTCGAGAAATTGAGGTGTGTGCACCTAACCTGACATTCATTATTTCCTTAGGGAAGTAAATTTCCGGAGCTGTTATCATGTTAAAGTGAGCAGTCAGTCGAACAGTCTGAGATGTTTGTTAGCAATTTATTGTCCGATTCTCATCAAACGTGACAAAAAATCGATTTTGGCGCCACGATAAAACACATGTATTCTATTTAAAGGGCTCTTTGAATATGTTCTAGTGGCCACGATCGGTACAAATTTTCAAAATTAGTGACTGAACCTGTCAAAATTATGTTTGCTGTTCATACTGTACGCCAAGAGTCTAGAACAAGGTATCGGCGTTAACGGTATTCACAACATGTATGATGGGACTACAGAACATTTATTATTTATTACTCGATTCAAACTTGGCACAAATATTAATTTTTGTAATAGCTTGTATAAGTCTGTTATTCTGAAATAATGTATATCCGGCATGTATGAGGTGTATAAAGCATCGATCAGTTGCTCCGTCTCCGAACTTGCGTACCGCAAGGTCATAGGTCCACACTGCAGTTACTGCCGAAGCTTGTCCTCTGCCTTGTTCTAAATGACATAAAGTATGAACGTTAAGAAGAAAAAAGGGCGGAATAGCAAAAATAATTTTGACACATTCAGCACGAAGTTTGAAAATGAGCATCGATCCCGGTTTATAGAGGCCGTTAAAAAGAATACACGTGTCCTAGCTTGGCAAAAATTATAAAAATCGATTTTCTGTCACGTGTGATGCAAATTGGACACCAAATTGCTAACAAGCATTTCAGACGTTTTAACTACATTTCATAAAGCGATCGATGCTTATTTTAAAATCCCGGGCAGAGTCTTAACATAATACCAGATCCAGAAATTCGCTAAATGTTTATTTGTGCACATTTAAGATACTTTCTCTAAAAATGTATTTCCTCAAACATTTTTTAAATACTGTAGCCTATACAGTCTCACAATTACAAATCAAACGCAAATAACCAATTACTTAATTTAAAAATCACAGCTGATCCAATGCTCCGATCAGCTGATCAATCCGTTAGCCTGATTCCGAGTACGCCTATTCATGGCGAACACTGGCGCAATTAACTTTCACGGTAAGCGGGTTAATTCTTTGTATCCGCGCGTACAAATCTGCACATGAAACTTGATTGTTTCTATTGGTACCGCTAGCTCGGCGCTTTGAATACATCCAATTACAACGATACGCAAACTATAAACAACTTCTATTTAGCTTCAGAGCAAAGGTGTGGCAAATTATCGAGTAATTACAAAACGGAATTAACAATGCGGATGACCAGGAAATTGTGCGCGGATTGGATGCGCGTTGCGCTTGTTTGTTGTTGAACTAGTTTTCGGTGTATTGAAACACAGTGACAAATGGGTTTCGTTAAAGAATTTTGTTTACTAATGGTGTAAATATAACGGGTAATGAATTTACTTTACGTTGTTTTTGGTTTGTTTCTAAATCTTTTTAATCAATAAATATGTTTGAGTAGTGTTTTATAATAGTGTGTAGGTTTTCTTTTCAATAAGGTTATTGACGAACTAGAAACAATAAAACAGAACTTAAACTGCCTTTCGAGAATTTACTGTTTGCGTGAAACCAAAACGGACCTTAAGATGGTAAGATTTTATTTCCGTTTTCCGATTTACGTCGGAACCATAAGTTGTATTTAAAATATAAGACACTGAATCAAATCTGATTGGACACTGATAAACCAAACTATAAGCACAATATCTTAAAATTATTTTTGAAAATCGCGTCTCATACGTTTACACTATTGATGATTTTTCCCGTTCTTAACAAAATTTTGGAGAGATAATGGAAACACGAATAGTGGTCCAGATAAGGTTCGTTTCTTCTTACGACAACGGAACTGCTATTGCATTTCATTTGTTAGGAAGTGATTTGAGTAACGTAAACATAAATATCTGAACAAAATATGAGACAACAAGATTTAACAAAAAGTAATACCGATAGCTTTAAAACGGACATTAACACAACATTCATTTAAGATATGAAAATGATTGCGAAAGTTGTTTTGATGGCGTCAGTAAAGCATGTCACCCGATATTATTACCGTTCGGTCAGCGCCCCCTTGCACAAATTCACTTACCGAGGCCAGTAAACTGAAACCAGTGGCCCTCAGAATGCATCTATAGAGATGTACCGTTGAAATACGACACAGTTCGGACCCTCCTACCCTACCCGACCTTTGGCCCTGAGACTTGATTGGTCCATTCTTTTATAATTTATATCCCAACTGTTTGCGACGTATATTTGAACCGTCAGTGGGAGAAGGATTCTGCAGAACGTACCGTTACACGGAGCATTACTCGGTAATCGGACGACAAACTGAGCAAGTGGTTTAAGGCTTAAGTTTTCGTTGGAGGTCTTAAGTACTGTATACTTGTAGGCGACCTATGAATATTTGAACCATCAGTGGGAGAAGGATTCTGCAGAACGTACCGTTACACGGAGCATTACTCGGTAATCGGACGACAAACTGAGCAAGTGGTTTAAGGCTTAAGTTTTCGTTGGAGGTCTTAAAGTACTGTATACTTGTGGGCGACCTTTGAATATTTGAACCGTCAGTGGGAGAAGGATTCTGCAGAACGTACCGTTACACGGAGCATTACTCGGTAATCGGACGACAAACTGAGCAAGTGGTTTAATGCTTAAGTTTTCGTTGGAGGTCTTAAAGTACTGTATACTTGTGGGCGACCTTTGAATATTTGAACCGTCAGTGGAAGAAGGATTCTGCAGAACGTACCGTTACACGGAGCATTACTCGGTAATCGGACGACAAACTGAGCGAGTGGTTTAAGGCTTAAGTTTTCGTTGGAGGTCTTAAAGTACTGTATACTTGTGGGCGACCTTTGAATATTTGAACCATCAGTGGGAGAAGGATTCTGCAGAACGTACCGTTACACGGAGCATTACTCGGTAATCGGACGACAAACTGAGCAAGTGGTTTAAGGCTTAAGTTTTCGTTGGAGGTCTTAAAGTACTGTATACTTGTGGGCGACCTTTGAATATTTGAACCGTCAGTGGGAGAAGGATTCTGCAGAACGTACCGTTACACGGAGCATTACTCGGTAATCGGCCGACAAACTGAGCAAGTGGTTTAAGGCTTAAGTTTTCGTTGGAGGTCTTAAAGTACTGTATACTTGTGGGCGACCTTTGAATATTTGAACCGTCAGTGGAGAAGGATTCTGCAGAACGTACCGTTACACGGAGCATTACTCGGTAATCGGACGACAAACTGAGCAAGTGGTTTAAGGCTTAAGTTTTCGTTGGAGGTCTTAAAGTACTGTATACTTGTGGGCGACCTTTGAATATTTGAACCGTCAGTGGGAGAAGGATTCTGCAGAACGTACCGTTACACGGAGCATTACTCGGTAATCGGACGACAAACTGAGCAAGTGGTTTAATGCTTAAGTTTTCGTTGGAGGTCTTAAAGTACTGTATACTTGTGGGCGACCTTTGAATATTTGAACCGTCAGTGGGAGAAGGATTCTGCAGAACGTACCGTTACACGGAGCATTACTCGGTAATCGGACGACAAACTGAGCAAGTGGTTTAATGCTTAAGTTTTCGTTGGAGGTCTTAAAGTACTGTATACTTGTGGGCGACCTTTGAATATTTGAACCATCAGTGGGAGAAGGATTCTGCAGAACGTACCGTTACACGGAGCATTACTCGGTAATCGGACGACAAACTGAGCAAGTGGTTTAATGCTTAAGTTTTCGTTGGAGGTCTTAAAGTACTGTATACTTGTGGGCGACCTTTGAATATTTGAACCATCAGTGGGAGAAGGATTCTGCAGAACGTACCGTTACACGGAGCATTACTCGGTAATCGGACGACAAACTGAGCGAGTGGTTTAATGCTTAAGTTTTCGTTGGAGGTCTTAAAGTACTGTATACTTGTGGGCGACCTTTGAATATTTGAACCATCAGTGGGAGAAGGATTCTGCAGAACGTACCGTTACACGGAGCATTAATCGGTAATCGGACGACAAACTGAGCGAGTGGTTTAATGCTTAAGTTTTCGTTGGAGGTCTTAAGTACTGTATACTTGTGGGTCTGTGCGACCTTTCGCAGTTAATGGGAAAACAAAACGAATAATGTAACAATGTACAGCAAGAAGTTGAACAGTGTTATAGCACCACTTTGAAAACCAATCATAACTTTTCTTGTTCGTAAACGAACGAAGAGGTTAGGACGTTTCTTTTAGGAAATCGCTATCGGTAACTGAACGAAAAAACTCGAATTCTGCAAAATAAAATAATTCCATTGACCAGTATTTAATTACTGTAATACAAGAATCTTAAATGCAGCGTATTTTAAGATTAATGTACATATCTTCCTAAGTAAAATTGTTGCAAAACCATATAAGGCTTACTATTTCTCGTCAATATGAACTTCGGTTAAAGTAGATGTTGTAGCTATAATTATATTTGTATGACCTCTTAATATAAAGCAATATCATTCATTATATCAAAGTTATTTAATACAATAAGGCTCACTTTGTTCTACTTTTTTATTTAAAATTATAACTTATAAAACTAATGACTGAATTCCACCATTGTACGTTATTGAAATATTCACAAGTGAAACCTACTACAACAGGATTTTACATTACATACATAAATTACGCTACAGTATTTACTGTTTACTAAAAGCAGAGTCTTTTATTTAAAAACATTTACTTATTAGAACTGGTCTAGATTGTCTTACTGATTCTACTTACAAAGCTGATTTGTTGATTTAAGTCTTGGATACAGTAATAATTTAAATATTTCGTTTAGCAATCAGCTGTTTTGGTAAAAACACACAATTCCTTATCTGTCACCTACGTCTGCATTGTGCTGCGCTCTCATCGGAACATTTTATGTTGCTCCTGGAATTTTGTGTACAAAGCGTTTATTGGTTTTATTTTATTGTAAAGCCTTAAAATGGAAAAGTATGAGGCGCGAGAGTTGCCCGATGTTCTGACGAAGCTGTACCCCATATATGTAGTTTCAATAATTCAGTTTCTTATTTTTTATACAAAACCGATTGATTAGCGTAATAATGTATAAATGATTGTAGCCTATAAACTGAGACTGGTATAAAAACTTCAGATTACCTCCAACTCCTTCAATAAATCAGTTTCTTAGCAGGATTCCGTTTCTGAACAGACCACTTTTTGCTATGAAGAGTCTGACACATTTTTCTTCTCGTGGTAGAAATCGTTGTAGTAATATTACAAAATGTTAAAATCTCTTTGGGAAAATTAACGTTACTGCTATTGCCGTAAAGATGTGCATTCGTAAAACACTTTTGTGTTGTGCTGTTTATGTGTTGTTTATAAATGTACAGTGGAGGAAATAATTTGAACATTAAACAAGATTTATTGTTATTACCGGTAACCTTAAAATGTAAAGAATGTTTATTTGGTATAAATATTTGTTATAAACATATGTCTTTTTTATTTACACCGATTTGGTTAACAAACGACCGACCCGTTCGCTTTATTTGGATACTTACGTAAACACAGTTATAACTGATCCAAATTTTAACAGGTATTTTTACCAAGGAAAGCTTTTTTAACTCAACCAAATAAAAATATAAAGAAGCACATGTTTTTTAAAAAACATCCACAACTTATAAGCGACATTAAGGGCACAGTACAGTATTATTTTATAAAAAAGCTGCAGTTTAGGTTTTAATAGAAGGTACTTGCGATTAACAAAACTAATTATTTTCATACAAGTGAAGCAATTAACAGCTGTAATGTTACCGTGAAGTGGTGCTTCACAAATACCAGGCAAGCAGCTTATTTATTAGTTTAATTCAGTTAGTTTTCCTTTTTTTATTTGTGGTGAACTCGTAGGCCTACACAGCGTTAATTATATTCGCCGGTGACATTTGTTTTATGTGACTATTATATGGTTGAGTGAATTTCCGATACCCGAGGTGCTTGTTTCACGAAAATTACAAGTTAAATATTCACAAATTCACAATTACAAGTACCAGTAAAATTGTCCTCTTATACGGGCAAACCAGACATAAATGCAAAATTTCAATAAAATCGGTCAATTATTTTAGGTTCCAACGATATGAGTGCACACACACACACACACACACACACACACACACACACACACACACACACACACCTGTAAAGTACCTGAAACTTAATTACTAAGTTCTACAGTAAGGGAAAAAATAAACTAGCAGATGTTTAAAAACACACACGGATATTTTTATTATACAAGAAGGTATCTAATTAAATATTTTCTATACTAAAATACAATCATGTCTTTAATAACTTAGACTACAGAAAGAAATGAATATCTGAACATTTGAAACGAAGAACCGTTTGTTAATCAAAACGTTTCGGTAACTGGACAAAAAACGTTTATAATCGTTAATATTTAATAAAAGAATAGAACCGGAGTGCGTAGGGGGTTGCAAGGCGTTTCTTTATTTCCTAATGAATCGCCCGAACCTATCTCGGAAAGTTCAATCCGCGGCAGATTGATTGTGTAGTCACAATGTCGGAGTAATGAAACTCTTTGTTCTGATCACAGATTCGTTCCGCGTCTTTGTGTTCTATCTGTCCGCCGCGGATCGGGGGTACCAGCCTACCAGCAGCCCTCCAGTTATAGGAATCAATAGAATGGGCACTGGATAGGAACAATGTGGCATACCGAGACCGGTAGCCTAATGGCGCCGGCTACAACGCGCATGAGTAACAATTTTTATTTTATAATTCCGGAGAATAAAACCGAATAGTGTACAAGCATTCAAAACTCATTGTTATTATTTCACAATGCAGGCATAGGTGACAAATAATTGTGTGTTTACCTAAACAGCTGATAGCTAAAAAAATATTGTTTAAAGTTATATTTAAAGTATGACTGTATTCAAGACTTAAATATTTATTGAACGATTCAGTTCTGAAAGTAGAATCTGTAAGACAATCTAGACCACTTCTAATATGTAAATGTTATCAAATAATATACCATGATTTTAGTAAACAGTAAACACTGCAGCCTAATTCAGGTATGTAATGTAAAAGCCGGGTACACTAGGTTTCATTCGTAAATATTTCAATAAGGTACAATTTTAGAATTCAGTCATTTTTATAGGTTATAATCTTAAATACGAAAATAGAACCAAGTAAGGCGTATTTTGTTAAGTAACCTAAGTACAATGAATGACATTGCTTTATTAACATACGAGCAACTATTTTAACAGAAGCTCATATTGACAAGAAATAGTACTCTTATATGGTTTTGCAACGACTTTACTTAGAATTATAGTAATCGTAAATACAAGTATGGAATTAAAGATTAGCGTATTGTGGTAATTACATACTAGCTAATGGTAATTTGAATTATTTTATTTACAGAAGTCATGTTCTTTTACGTTCAGTTACGGATAAAGGTTTTTAAAAAAATGTCCTAACCTCTTTCCTTTTCGTTCAAGTACCAACAAGGAAAAGTTTTAATGTTACATATTTCATAAGGTCACTTAGAACATTGTTTATAAAGGAGAGCTATAACTGGGAAAAGGACCAACTTGTTTTGACATTATAAATAGTGTTAAAGAAAAGGTTAAAAATATTATCTTAAAGACTTAAACAGCGGCTAACATTCGGATAAGATAGTTAAGCAAGCTGAACATTAAACAAACATTCAATACCAAACAAAACATATTTTAAAAATTATAAAAATAATTTTCTAACATTATTAAACCCATTAAACGAACAGGGACAGAAAAAAATTAATGAAGTATAGATAAACGTAAAGTATTTTGAAAAATCTAATAATAAGAGTAGAAGAGAAACGTTTGTTAAAAGGTTCCGGTTTACTGGAATGACGCAAGGACAAGCGTATTTGTCAATGCAAGGAAGGAAGGATGGGTTGCAAGCGTATTTAATGAATTCTGTGCTAATACTTCAGCGATAATGATATTTCCTTTAAGCTGACTCAGAATTTAAAATTCACTTTGTGAAAATGACATTGTACGTTGCATGAACACAGTACGAGGAGGACTTGCTCTTGTGTCAACATCGTTTTTATAAAAACAATTGTCTTCTTCGTGTAAATAACATAAGTACTGACACGGGGAAATTTTCAGAGGCTTTTATATTAGCGAAGGTTGTTTCCTTGTATAAAAAGTGGGGAAATGGCAAAGTAATGTTGGATTTTCTGCCCCAAAACACGTGACAACGTTTGCGACATATCTGCGTGCGATGTACTTGAGGTTGGTGAAATGCTTTGTAACAAAATACAAGTGCATTAATCGGCGGAAAAGGCAGATGGAAGTCGCGTGCCAGGGTCCTGCCAAATACAAACTTGTTTTCTAAAATTTCAGAAAAAATTGAAATCAATGTTTTCGTTATTTGAATGATAACAATGTTTTGTCGGCTTGCCAGTATGGAATTAGGAAGTACATAAATATTTCAAACGTTCTATTTGATCGAAATGGAAATATTAATGTAGTAATTAGCGGAAATATGTAAAGTATTTTTAATCTTGGCTAAAGATTTTGATTCGGTAGACAGAAATAGGTTACTTCATCGAATATCGTAGTAAAATGGTTTGAAAGCTTTTTTCAGAATGTTGTCGGTGTGTGGGATAAATAGTGAACTTGTTGTACTTTTATATTGTCCCCTCGCACAGGTCACGTGTCAGTGTGAGCACTATTCCTTGTTTCTATAATGTCTGATAACTAAACGACATTTCTTTATGGAAATAAAAAGTACTCAGGACCTGACTGCATTCTTACCCGAGTACACCAAAACATCCGAGCTTACTTCGCCGATTAGCCGTACAGTGTGCGCTGATTGACACAAGCGAAAACATAATAGCATCTACTTACGAAGTAATTTTCGATTTTCTGCCCGAAATCACGTGACAACGTGTGCGACACACCTGCGTGCGATGTGTTCAAGGTCGATGAACCGCTCTATAACAAAATACAAGCACAATAATCGGCGATGAAGGCAGATGGAAGTCGCGTGCCAAGAGTGCTGACCACGTGCCACCTGTCTGTCCGTCTGTCCACCTGTCTTTCTGTTTCCTCCGCGGAACACTACTGGCTAGCCGGTTCATTACTTCCGGGTCTTATCCAACATGTGCGATAAGCCGACAACCTGCTTCGGTTTTAACGGTCGATTTCGTGGGGACGGAAGCGATCCTCTGATAAACTGTAACGTATTTTCATCGAGCAGTTGTGTCGGGTCGTGCTGACATTCCTTTACACATAGGCGTATTCAGAGGGGTTTGGGGGTTGTAACCACCCCACCAATACAATTACGTTATTATTTGTGTCGCAACAAACCCCAAACCCACTAATAAAGCAACTACTGAATTATTACACTATTATATTATTAAATATTATTGACGTTTGGATTGTATATGCTCAGTTAAATGTACTAGACTTCTTTACTGTAATTATAACATCAGATATAAAAACACAGATAATTACTAAAATGTTTTTTTTTGCATGCCAAGTTGAAAAACCGTAACTTTTAATATTGTTTGAATAACCGAACAATATTTTAAGAACACCTTTATGTCTTACTAATTAACCATGTTATATACGTTTTCATAAAAAAAACAAAATAAAGTTTAAAACTCAGAAGGCTTTAAAACTCGTCATTTTGCTTCTACTTTTGGAAAAGTTTCCAGTGGAGGACCCCCCCCCACCCATGAGACGCTTATACCGAATAAGAAGGCCAAACACGAATTGACAGTACAAAGTTATTTGTGTTTTGATGTTTACAAAGACTTATGTTAAATACAAACTATTAACAAGAACGGATCAGCTGACTTTCACGTTGTCTGCACTGCGGCACTCAGACACAACGTGCTTTGTGTAATGCTTGTAACTTACGATTTAAGTGGTCCTTCTGATGTCTAAACAAAAATATGAATTTGAATCGTACTGTATTTACTTTACCGCCACTGCAAAAAGTAGTGCGGCGTAAAGAAACCTTCTTACAGTTCACAGATACAAAAATATGAGAGATATCTTAAAAATCCATTTTTTTTGTTTTAATCAAAAGAATTTAAGAATTATAAATATTTCAAGATTTTTCTAATCTAACATGTCGAAATTAGTGACGGAGGCAAGAAAGTTTGAATCTTTAAAGCGCTCTCTCTCTCTCTCTCTCTCTCTCTCTCTCTCTCTCTCTCTCTTTATATATTCGGAATCAATAACATTTTAAACTTCAAATGATAGCATACACCTAAGCATTTATCACTAAGTAAGCTAAATAAAATAAAATACAATTTTACCCCTTTAACTAATAAATAGTCTCTTAACGTCTTATATTTGTCGTAATCAAACTAAAAATGTATCGATCGTTTAGAATGTCGAATCGAAAAAGATTTCTTAAAAAAACTGATTTCGCTCAACTATAATCACACGTGCATCTCATTTTAAAAAAATCGATAGTACCTTTAAAAAACCGAAAAATTAACCTACACGCCAGTCAGAGTCAGTATTCGTTTTTACCAAAAAAAAAAATTGAAAAATCTCTGAAGTTATTTCCGTTACCGATTTATCTTTTCCATAAATATAATTTCCAGACCTAATTGCTCCAGGGAAATAACGACTGTTTTATTTAGGCAAAAAAATTATATATTAGTGCCAATTATGATCAAAATCGATAATTCTATTAAAAATAAATGGATGTTTTGTCCTACATTTTATCTGAAACCATTTTCGCCAAATTTTATAGTGATATGTCAAAGGTGCGTTACCGACGGACACACAATTATTGGCATAATTTTACAAAAATATGTGCGCAAACATTGCACAAACTTTCTCAACAAAATCCACAAAAAAGGACAAAAATTAGATATTTAATCAAATTTAATTAATAAGAGACATCATTTATGAAAAGAATAGTAAAGTTTGATACATAAGGTAATTGTGGTTTTGTTATTAGCTCCCGGGCAGGCTATATTACTACCTTTCTCTGAATATGAATATTCGAAGATCAACAAAATACATTTCATTTTGATATTTAGAGACCAATGATCAAGGCTAGTCAAAAATTTTACAGCCGTTCTGAAAAAAACTTAATTTCAGTTATACTGAATTTCGGGGCTAATTCCGAAAAAACCCTCCGGGTGAGGTGGAGGAAAACAGAGCGAGGCGCGAGGTCAATGTCCTGCAGATCGCCTACTGCAACCGGTAAATATTTACTGGATCGACGGACTCGCGTAGGCATGCCCTAACCTTTGGATATGTATCTCATATAGTTAATGAAGTGCTTGTGACGGACATATTGTCATGCGATGCTGAGGCAGTCCCGCATTGAGATGCCGCTAGCCAGGGTTAACAAATTTTTGTTCTGAAAAATTAGTAAGGATTTAAATTTCTCACAAACCTCAATCATCAGGTGTCCCCTAAACGTTTTTTACGATTTCATACTTTTCAATGGAAAAGTAAGTATTGACTTACTTCAAACAAAGTATGGCAATTGTTTTAAAAATCCTGTAGAACATAAATATATATATTAATAAAAGAAATATGTGCGCGTGTGTGTGTGTGTGTGTGTGTGTGCGCGCGCTCCATATAAATCCAAATTTAAGGCACACAAAAATCTGAAATTTTTAACGTTGATGTACAGAAAATTACACAGGACGTTATCTACCATCTTTTTTTAAAAATTATTTTAATTATTTAGAAACAAAAGAGAACCAATCTAATTAATTACCTAATGTTCGCAGAAGCTTATTACTTTTAACGGGCAACATCGTCCTGCCACTGCTAGTGTATTTGTATAAAGGAGTTTTTTTTTAATTTTAAATTTGTCATACTTGAGTATAATTACTATTATTAATATTAATAGATGACCAAAGTTTGATAAAATCTAATGAAATGATTTTGTGAAATTAAACCGGCTTCTGGTCGATATCGACCGGATTTTAGGGATTATACATCCTGCTTTGGTAGTTAAATTTACACTTAAACAGTTTGTTAAAATTATTTTATCAAAAAAAGCTAATTATTATATTAAATCTGCAAACCAAATTTAATTAAAATATGTCATTGCTTTTAAGTGTTTAACTACCTTTAACAGATACAGACGGACAGACAATCATCTGGCAAAGGCTACCACATACGATAAAATTTTATTAATTTTATTATGAGTACTGATGAAGATCCGCAATCCGGACTGTAACGACGTAAAGTTGCAATACGGACTGTAACGACGTAAAGTTGCAATACGGACTGTAACGACGTAAAGTTGCAATACGGACTGTAACGACGTAAAGTTGCAATCCGGACTGTAACGACGTAAAGTTGCAATCCGGACTGTAACGACGTAAAGTTGCAATCCGGACTGTAACGACGTAAAGTTGCAATCCGGACTGTAACGACGTAAAGTTGCAATCCGGACTGTAACGACGTAAAGTTGCAATCCGGACTGTAACGACGTAAAGTTGCAATACGGACTGTAACGACGTAAAGTTGCAATCCGGACTGTAACGACGTAAAGTTGCAATCCGGACTGTAACGACGTAAAGTTGTAATACGGACTGTAACGACGTAAAGTTGCAATACGGACTGTAACGACGTAAAGTTGCAATCCGGACTGTAACGACGTAAAGTTGCAATCCGGACTGTAACGACGTAAAGTTGCAATACGGACTGTAACGACGTAAAGTTGCAATCCGGACTGTAACGACGTAAAGCGTACAGTTGTGCATTTTAATAAAATCATGTAATTGTGTTTAGTTTATAAAGTCTGTTTTCAATGTTTTGTTAACTTTGTGACAACCTCGACAGAAGGATTTGACCATTTGTACTACGGCCTGAAGATGAAATAGTGAAGTTTCAAAACCACTGTAGCCTTTACGCGGTGAGTCAAAAGACCACTAGACGGAAGAAAATAGGTTAATTCCAATTATTTAACTATGTGGTAAGGTGGCTATATTGCATTAAAATAGTACTTTTTTCCATATGAGAGATTTAAAAATTCAATTTCTAAAATTTTAATATCGATTGTTACTATACTTTGTACATTATATTTCTTTAAATGAAAAAGTAACAAAAACAGACAAGCCTCTGGTTCTTGACTTTGCAAATCACGTGCCGAGCATATGCTCTCTCTCGAATGTGAGAAAGCGTCGCACAAACTTTCCCAGTTACAAATTAAAAATTCACCGCGCACTCCCGGTCACCTGACCCGACAATTATTTCCAAAAATACGGTACTCGGCGCGTATCCGAAGCGAGCGTATCAATTTATGGGCTCAAGGTCACGACCTCGGAAGTGTTCCAATCCAAATTTCTCCTTAAATACAGAGCACAGCTGATTAATTGTACGAGACGTTAAGTACACGAGGTCAGAGGTCGGCGAGGTCTCCTCTGATTGATTTACACCTCTGGATTGTTTTGCTGAGGTCAATCAGAGGGCACGAGTGTTCTCACGCGTGCACTGCATTTCTTTAACCAGAAGTATAACAGGTCGTCTTTAAATAACCGTGACGTCATATGACATGATTTAAAAAAAACAATTGAAAGCATTAGGTACATGTCTCAAACTTTTGGATCTTGCAAGTCTTGCAAACTGGACCTGCATTGCAAGAAGAGCTTATTGAAATACAAGCTGCGCACATTAGCAAGGGTCACTGAAGGTACGATTATATGCGGCAAAATCTAAAGGCGAAAAAACTCACAATATCTTAGACGGAAGACAACAGTTCACTGTAATCATGGCTAAACTGAAACATTTACGGCAAGCAGCGGCTTGGCTGACGTGACAGAAGCGAATTTTCAAAAGTAGTTTTTGTCTTACACATTTTTGAAGTTCTAATTTCACCATCCATAACCACCATAAAAATCTACACATATTTGCATTTTATACTTTTACAATTTTAAAATTACACTGAAAATAAGAAAAAAACCCTGACCGCCGTCAAAATAATGTTTTCTAATTTCAAAGGATTTTGAAAATTCCAAATGCTAATAGTGCAGTTTGTAACGCTGATTTTACGATGGTGAAGTAAAAATATTCAAGTCAAAAACGTTATGATTTTTTACAGATTTGATGTATCCGCCATTTTGAAACTGTTTTGACCGAATTTTGCAGGTTATCGAAGTTTTAGTAATTTTGTTATTACTAAATGTTGATCGTGAGATGCGCACACGCTCACATATATATATATATATATATATATATATATATATATATATATATATATATATATATATATATATATATATATATATATATATATATATAAACAATTTCTCAAAAAGTGATTTAGAGAAAAGGATCGGCCCTCATTTCAGTGTCCCGGGTCTGGGTCTTACCATGACGGTAGCTTCAATAGCTCATTTTGCAATCGAAATTCGCTAAGTGATGCAAAAATATTAGTCATAACTTTCTCACTTAAAGTAGAGTAACTCACTTTAAAGTAACTTATGTTATTTAAATGATACTGAACTGAGCTCTATTCAAAACGAATGGAAAAATTCACCCCTCCCCTTCCAAAAAAGTTTGGATTTATATTTATTTCTCTCGACTTACTTTAGAACCGTCCGTTTTGTTTCATTTCAAATTAAATAGGGAGCCAAATTTGGTATACTCACTTAAAATATAAGAATGGTGTGTAAAGCTGGTTTGTAAGTCTTGCAGATTCTTAAAAGAGATAACCGCTAACACTTTTTTTTACATTCAACGAGATTCAAGCTAAATTTGATCAATATCGATTAGGCGATTTCGAAAATTTAAAAAGAAATTTTCGGACAAACATAAACTTTAAAACAAAATTCAAAAAAGTTGGAAAATAAAGACGTTTTGGTAATTGTTACATTATTTTTCTTACGTGTAGGTTCAAGCACTTACAGTTTACTGACCAGACACATATAGGCATGTATATTTTATTAACAGTATGTGTTTATCATGCACAGATATCTCTATCACTATTTAAACAACTGAATATGATAAGTGTGACTGGAGCAGGTATAACAACACAACACAACTACAGTATAAGGTTCCATTAATTATGATTTGATATTAAACAAGTGGTAGCAGCGGTTCAGTATGCAATTAATCACATTGGTTCTGAACTTGCTGGCTTGTGCATTAATTAAGTGCGATAAACTTAGCCGAGTCCGATACACTTAGAGGTGTTCGGCTATTGTCGGGTAATTCCGGCCTGTAGTGGTCGCAGTCTCAAGTTTGGATGTTTAGCGAAGGCAATAATCTTTTCGCCTATACTATGACAAATAGCTAAAAGAAAAGTATTATTATTAATTAATTGCTTGCCCACTGCTCTACGCACTCAAAACGTTTCCCGCCAATTTAAACTGTAACTATAATATTTAGGGGGAAATGTTATTGGACCTACTTCACTGGAAAGGTTATGCTTTTTTCGCCATTAAGCGGTTTACATTACGATAGGTTTGGCCGTTCGTGTATCGTGTATTACAGCAAACAGCCAGCAACTATATTCGTCGTCGTTAAATCAGAGTTATTTTAAAGCGGAAGTGAATGGGGAAAAATCTTATACATATGTCGTTTAAGCTTTATACAAGGTACTTTCGTACAAAATGTCGAACATATTCGGTCAATGTCTTTCACCAAAACTGCGTACATTGTCATCGAGAATTCAAAAGCCGCCATCTTTATCGGAAGTGAATCGAAAAAAATATTATATACTAGTTGTAACGGTAGAGTTGAAACAAAGACCTCGCTTTGCTCAATCAATAAAGTATTTTAACTTTCTAATTGCGTCGATTTGTCCGCGCGCGCGGGGCGCTGTGTGTGTGTGTGTGTGTGTGTGTGTGTGTGTGTGTGTGTGTGTGTGTGTGTGTGTGTGTGTGTGTGTGTGTGTGAGCCATCACAGAGTTGAACGAATTGACCAATCGAAATGAAATTTATCATAAATGTAATTACTAATATCTCGGAAATGTTTCATAACTTTGAGTTAATTTTATTTTTAAAGCGTTTTTTTAAAAACAAAACCCTAATAAAATTCATTAAAAAATTTTGCTGTTTCTAATAATAACTAATACATAGAGTTTTTATTGTATTATATTTTTTAGCCCTTAAGTAATAAAATAAAACCTGGCAATGAGTTATTTATATTTTCTAGAAATTAGCTAATCAGATTTTATATATTATTTACAATATAAAAATTATTTTTGAATTGAAATCAATGCAATTTTCTGTTAGAGACAAGTAACAAATCCCTAAAATAATCTTGTAAATGTAGGCCGAGTCATTTTTGGTTTTTTCTATCTCCCCCAAAAAGTGTAAATTTAATTTATTAAACATTTGTTACATTCACTTGAGTTAGTACCGAAATTCAAAAAAAGTTTGGTGAGTCGAAAGAAATATCCTTTTAACTTTCCTTTATTTGTGTATTTTTTTAGGGGACGGGACGGGAATTTTAAAAGTATGGACAAAATACACCTACATGCTAAATGTTAACGAAACTTGTCAATTTACTGGTTATGCGCCTAGGTACATGACATGGCATCCAGGTAAAACCACCATTTTGGATTTGAAAACCGAAAACCACCATCAAATCTATTTTTTCGCTGTAACACGACACTTTCTATATACTTTGTGTGGTGACAAGGTAAAAACAAACTGTACAAATTCGAGTTTTACTTCAAACAGGTGGACACAAACTGATTATGCACAAACAAAGCACTGCAGACTTCGAAGCGACGGTAGGATATGGTGAAGCAGAGAGCGAGAGAGAATTCAAAGATAAAGATAGCGACCGGCGGTTTTGCCAACATCGAAAACTGCCATAGTAATATATACAATCAGCGCTAGACAGAGATAGAATTAATGGAGAAGCCAGTAGCCAGAGAGAGACGGCTATATGCAGATTGTGTTTTATGTTAATGAATTCAAAGCAATTACAAGTTAATTTCAACGTCCGAACATTACGTATTCCTGGCGGAGTGTAGGTGCGAGCGAGACAGAGATAGGCTGTATCAGTTGTTGCCGGCCGCAGAACACGGCACTGAAAACGACTTCATTTATAACCGAAACGTCGGAGCGGTTTCGGTAGCCGCGACTTTCTCACGCAGCGCGCGACGGCGTTTTGACTTATTGTTTGGATCGCGTTCAAGTGCGCTTGTTTTCGAAAATACAATTTAGCTTTATATTTCCGGTTTTTGTTTACTTTCGCGCCAACAACGTTCAAAGAAATTAGCTTAGCTTTACTGATTAAGTATTCTGAAGGCATCTGTACGGTTATGTACGATAGTGTTGCGAAAACGTGATTCAGCTCGGCTGCAGCTGAAAATAACGTGCATTAAAATTTATTCTCACTCACATTACAAAACAACAGGTCACCTGTCTTACTCTCCTTACGAATTTCCAAAAACTAAGGTTGCAGCTGACAATAACTTGCATTATCTCACTCACATTGCAAAACTACAGTTCACCTGTCTTACTCTCATTACGAATTTCCAAAAACTAAGGTTGCAGCTGAAAATAACGTGCATCTCACTCAAATTACAGAACTACAGGATAGCTGTCTTACTGTCCTTACAATTTTTCAAAAACTAAACACGTATTTTTATGCGCGAATACCGTATAATAAAATAATGCCAATCTTAAAAATCATTATTATTTTAGAAAATCTGTCGTAATCAAACTGAAATATTGTATACATTATCTGTTTAAAATATCGAATCGAATTAGATTTCTTTAAAAAACTGATTTCGCTCAACTCTAATCATACTTGTATCTCATTCTAAAACAATGATTGTGGGACTACCTTTACAAAACCGAAAAATTAACATTTAAGATGGTCAGAGTCCGCATTCGTTCTTACAAAATATTTTGAAAAAGCGGGTCTTTTAAGTTGTTACTATTGCCGATTTCAGTTTAACATAAATATAATTTTAAACCGAAATTTTCCGGGGAATTAATTACTGTTACATACTATTCAAGCAAAAAAATAAATCGATAATTCCATTAAAAATAAGTGGATGTTTTGTTCTTAAAGGAGCTTGAAGACAATTTCCAAAACAACCTAAAAGGAAGCACGGAAACCGTTAACTTTAAAAGTAAATTGGAATTGCAGTTTTTTCATATATTTTCGTGATGACAGCTGCATTAAAATCTTTTTCAGGTATTTGACGCCTATAGGCTACGAAAATTTTGCCGATATTCTAATACTCGTACTGATTCGACAAGTAAAAACGTTAACGGTATCAGCTGTGTTTGCCCAATCACCGAAACGTCGACCCGCGCCATATTTCCCACCAGATTCCTCGACGACCCAACTCGCAGAACAGACATCTCCCACCTGTTGTGTCATACAGCCGCCTAACGACGAGATGATTGTCAGAGAAGTTACCGGTAGAGTACAAACTGGTCCACAGGACCGGCTCCGGTCCTTAATTGACAGCCTTCGGGCAGGACTTGATACATAGACCAAATACTGAAACACATTCATAAAATTATATCTGTGGTCGGGAGTCTGCAGCCTAACACCGTATCACCCTAACTTAGGATTCAGCCTGAACATTAGTCATTTTTTATTGAGTGTACACGATATTTTATTAACGTTTCGTTACATTTCCTATACTCTTTATGGAGAAAGTATTGTAACCGAGTAAAAATATGACATAGAAAACCTTTTAGTATAAACAAAACTGAGTTCTTGTAGATTTGTATACAGACTGTTTAGTAACAAATACTATTCTGATTTTGTTAAAACGTCAGAAAATGTTTTTACAACTTCCGCTGAGGATTAGAATTAGGTACCTACCCCAGTAGTTTTTAACGAAAAAAACAATTTGCCTGTAGTTGCCTTGTCAAACTACAGAAATGACCTTGGTTTTGGATTTACTAAACAATTAATACAGGTTGTTGTGTGTATATAGGCTGTAATTCATTTTAACGGTAAACCTAAAAGCCAATTATAGCTATACGAGCACATGTGAAACATCTTTAAAATCAATGTCAAGCTTGGTGTAGGCAATGGCGACAGTTTCTTATGAAGTAATTTAAAACTACTGAAACAGTTACAGTGCCACTAACAAAGAGGAAGAAAGGAAGGTTGTGCCAGTACCGCTCTGAACTGCGCATGCGTGAAGTTGGCCCACGATTTTCGACTTTCTCATTCGAAGCGTGTACATAACCTCAAGAGACGCAGTATCTGATATGGAAGCACCAAGTACTCGTATTGTTTCTCTGAAGGCTATATGAGTTACTTGTTTAATTTCTAATAGGGATGCTATAACATCATCCCGGGCTTAATCGAGTAACGTTTTACCCCTTTGCAAATAACTGCGTCAGTGTCCAATACGACTCACTTAAGTTTTGTTTTTGTGTTGAAAATATTTTTGAGTAATTACATGTAATTTGGTTTTCGTAAAATTGAGAAAAAACGTTAAAATAACGCTAGGATTTTGATAATGTGTTATGTATTCACTTATTCACTTATGTATAACTAATTAATTGCAAAATTTTCATAAGAGCGTGAAATGCTTTTGAACTATTTTTAAAATCTTAAACATTTTTCAAGTTATCGATGGTCACTATTCGTAAAATTAATGAAATTTATAATCTTTAGAGTTTAGATACAGCAGCAAAAGTAAATTTAATTGTGTTATTGGCGTATGGTTTACTTTGCCACAAAAACTGAAATCTAAATACGTTTTCTCAATTTTTAATCTGCTACCACCGTTAAGGTAACACGGCTGTTTAACACAAAATGGCGGTTATTTATGGAAAGACGTAAAAAAATGAATCGTGCGGATAATGATCGGCCTTACTGTGTTCATCGGCTGATAATTACGCCTTGGACTGGAGTTCTTCAGAAAATTACTTCGTTTCTACCCGGGCGTTAAAATCTCTGCAATTAGACTGGTCGCGTGCGCCACAAAGTTTACCGGTTTTGAAACGTTTTTCCACAGAAACATTAACAACATCTAGTTAAACAAAAGTAGAAATTGTGGAGAATTATTACTTTTATCGAATTGGAAGGGTTACGTTAGGAAATTATAAGGACCAAATGTTGTTAAATTTCACCGTAGATTTTGTGCTGACTTAAAGAAATAGTTCAATTTTCAGGAAATTATTGGAAAATGTACCATCATAGGGCTGGTACATTAGCACCAATCCTAATCTCCAGAGCACTTTTAATGTGTAGTTAAGAATTCTAATTTTTGTCGAACACATTATTGAAAATCATAATCAGCGTGAAAATGTGCCAATTTATTTTTTCAAATCCACAATCCTAATTTATTCAGAATGTAAAGCTGATTATGATTTTAAAATAGGTTTTTAAATTCGTTTGATAAAAAAAACATTACTACATGATGTGATACGGTTACTTCCATCACATCAGCGAAACAACTGCCTTGAATACGGTTAATGTAAGAGCGCATCAACTAGCTAGTGCTTGCAACGTTATATACGAGATGCTGTGAAGGAAAAAGCGACGGACACAATGCCGACCATATCAGAAGACGATTGCATTGCTTCCAACAATGGAAAATTCGTATCGAGCGGTGTAGGGATCGAGAAAGATTGTATATTGAATAGGCTTTCTAATGTAAACGATATTAAACAAAAAGTTTTAAAAATTCAGTCCTGTTATTTTCTAGCCACACCTCGTTTGTCACTGCTATCACTACTTTACGGCCAACACAAATGGATCTTGACCGATTTGTTTCAAACTATTAAACAGATGTGAATTCATACGCCATCAAAATGTTTATACAACAACCTATGTTATACAATTGGGCAAAGATCTCTTCTACTGGGCCCAACTACAACAATCCCTTAAATTCTCGTTTCCTTCTTTCCGCGGATAGACTACAAACATGACAGCGGTGTAAGAGTGGTTGCCTAGCTACTGCCGCGCATGATTGACAATGTCCCCAATTACAGCGGCTAACAAGCATCCTACGCCTGCGCCGACTGCATGCGCTGATTTCCGATTACAAATTTTTAAACACTTTTGTTTAAGTCGGGCGATATTTTAATTGTCTCGCTAATAGTAGCACAAAACTACTAGGTTTGGTAAACGTTCAGATTAAGATAATATGAACCAAAAACTATAAACTAAAAACACGGGCAAAAATTTTAAATATCTTACCATGTTTTATAGAAATATTATTCACTATCTGATCTTAGTAAAAGAACAAAACAAACAGTGATAGAATAGTGTATTAACTTTTTGATTTTTAGCGTTTTGAAGTTAAAAACGCAAGTAGACAATTCAGGTAATTCCCTAAACGTTCTTGTTTTCATCGTTAATGATATAAAATTCGTTACATCTCTATTTCGTAACTAAACTAACGCACACTTCCTTTAACTTCTCGTCTCTTGCAGCTTCAACACTTCCTACAATACAAGTTAATTGTACATTTTTTTATTAGCAAAAATTGTGTCAACTGAAAAGACTTAATTACATTAATCACAATCACGTTGTTCTTTGTATCCTCAACACAATAAATATTTGAATATTAACAATTGAAATACAATTAATAACGATTTATTTGTTAATTTGTAGTCTATATTAATCAAACAATGGCAATAAGTATATTAACCTCAATTGAATTTGCATTATCGCAGGAACAGCTGTTGTGCAAAATCACCTGTTTATGTGAGCACTACCTCCACCATACTGTTAACAATTTTCCCGTTGCATAACAGACCTTATATTTTTACAGAGTATATTTTAATACGAAAACAGCATGTAGCTTACCTAACATAACCTAACTCTAAACCTCCCAGTTTATCTTGCGGAGTTCTGTTGGAAGATGACAGCCGCAGGGATAATGAAATAGTCAAAGGCTTTATGTATCATTACATATTGGCGTCTAACGACACAACTAGTCCAAACAATTTTGAATATTTTTGTTTTTAAAATCAACACATCCCCCAACCTTAAAGGTGAGGATGTAGTCAATACCAAAATGTAGGCTACAAACCTGCTCGTGTGTTAAAATCACATCTTAAAACTTGCCAATTCTTTGTTCATAATTCCGTTCTCATTGTGAGAGTAGGCTATGATAAATTATCCAATTTATAAAACAAATTTCGCCGACCATGTACAACGTACACAGTTATGTCTGCCAACCGAACAACGTGAAAGACAGAACAAAGTATTGTTTTCTGATCGTCTATGATTAACAAACTGCTGGTAGCTACCGGGCCCAGATTACTCCGCGTATCTTGTTTTACAAATCGACTTTGTGCATATGTATGATTATGTTAATGGCGGATAATGTCTTTGTGCCTATGCTAATGGGCTAATGGGTGGCCGGACTCGAGCCCGGGACTCCCATTCATGGAAGCGCCTTAGTCTGGCGAGTTTAGAGTTTGCCACTGTCCGGTGAAGTTGGAATAACGCTTCTTCCAGTTGGACTTAATCGGGTAGAAGCGTACACTGTAAGCTACGTGATTATAAAACATTTATATCTATTCTATAAATAACCGAAATTACATAACCGACTTTGTTGCATTACTATGTATCAGAGTATTTAAGGCGCGTGTAAGTGAAGGATCCAAGTGAAGGATCTTAAACAGTTTAAAAAGTGGTCCAAACAAAAGCAATAATTAATTAATCTAAAAAGCAAACTGAAAAACCAAAAGGGGAATGTTTTCCTTGTAACACGTGACATTCATTCACGTCACATTATTGTTTTAATTTATATGTCTCGATATATAAAGTTACGAAAATAACTTCTAATTGGAACTTCTCGTAATTTAGGTTATGGTTAGGTTAGGTTATTAGGTTAGGTTAGGTTAGGGGATAAAGAAATTTTTTACTTTGTTTACTTTTACGTCAATTAAAACATTTTCCTTTGTTTATATATTCCTATAACATTGTTGTACACAACCATCCTAAAACTAGAGCTTCTATCTTCATTCAAAAAGAAAGCCTAATTGTTATTATCACTCATAAATAAAAGTATCTGTGGTGTACCTAACTTATTTGGGGGATATTTTTTTCAGTATTATGCGTGTGAAGCTTTTGCATGTGCCTATTCATTTGAGATTAATGGACTATTCGATTTTTCAACAGTTCAATTTCGGGATACGTTTTCATTAAATGTAAAAAAAATAAAAAATAAATTTTACAATCGTGATGCTATTTTAGAGTCATTTAAGTGCAAAATTTGAAAACTGTATTCACTTCGCATATTTTCACTATCGGTTATGTACTCTTTCAATAATGCTGAGTCTTTATTAAAGTAACTATCTATGTTTTCTCGTAATGACCTTATGGAAACTGACCTTAGACCACCTTGAAGTCTGACCCTTCACCTTTACCCTTTATAGTCAACAACTGTATAAATATTGAGTGGTCGCATGCCGGCAATGATTACGCAGGGAGCTACAATTGCCGGTAGTTTGAGCGAGAATCGATAGATGAAATCAGCATCCGATATTACGTGGAGACTTTAACAGGTGGGTAGGAACGGTGTCTAGACTCGTGCTAGGCTAACGTAATGGCGTTTGGAAATTGACTGTTGCGTTTCATTGATTAACTTTAAATGTCACTGTTATAATTGGAAAACTTTTAATGTTTGGAGATAATGGTTTCAGAATACTTAGTCACATTTTATACGTGGTATCTGCAGATTATTTTAGTATAACCGCATACATAAAATTATTATAAAACTTGGAGGTTTGTAAATAGATCGTACAATCTGAAACAATAACGATATAAATAATATACTACTAACTAACAACAAAATATATTGTGTTTAGTGATTAATTCAGAGCAGTGGTATTTTTCATATGCGTTTAGGAAGTTACTATATATGAAAGACACAATCAAGCTTTGCTAAACCGTAACATACCTTTTGTACTGTCTTTATAACGCCCGGATCTGCGGTTCCAATACATTAATGGCGTCTATTTGTTTTTGGCTTACCTATCAAGAATAAATTAACTATTTTAATCAGATTTCATTGATACTGTACTGTACTTCGTTTTAATTAGTACAGCGGCATTCAAGTCTCCGGCTCCGGACTGTGTAACGCACCGAACAAAGCATAATTGAAACCTAACTCTCGGCTTTTGTTGGCTGGAGATTCATGAGTCGCTCGTCACTGATGTGACTTCTGTTTGCCGCCGCCGAAAAGACAAAGCTTGACGTTGGCTGTCCGTCTGTCCGTCTGGCTAGCATTCAAACATCTGCATACGATTTGCATGTCGCGTTCAACGTTGAGCCCATACTGCTCTAGTGAGTTATAGACCCATTGAAGGAGATCTTTCATGGTTTTCCAGTTCTTGAGATGTTATATTGTCCACCGGGATTGTGTGTCTGAAGGATATCAAAGAATAGTTCCATTATGTCATCAATGCAACACATGTTGTCGTGTATGACACTCTACGTAAACATTCAAACAGAAGTGGTTGCGTTTGTAATTCTTTTAATATACGAATTAACTTCATTGAAAACATAATGATCGAGAGAAATTTTAATGATAATATTTCAAGTTCCCTGAATGTAAAAAAGTTGTTTTTACCTAAATATCTAGCTGCTTGCTGTCAAACCACGTATCTCGGAGTCGTTTCTTAGCCCTTTTACGTCGAAAATCTGATTTATTTAAAATTGGTAGCCCTCAAAAGTAGCCCCTGAATACATAAAGAAAACCGATATGGCCACGAGAAAACCTATTCAAGATCTATTGAGAAATTACCAAAAATGGTTCAATTTCTCAAAATCAGTTGGTCTGATATGGTTAAATTGTAGTCATTTATTAAGATTCATAGTACGTAATTTTTTTTATAGGATCAAATAAGAAAAAAGAAAAAAATACAATGTTAAAATAATAGAAAATGTCCTCAGCTTGGTTTTGGTTATTTTGGTGATTTTGCAGAGCCTGAACAATATTCAGGTTTCACAAACCGTGTTTTGTTTTGGTTCTTAGCGGTTAAACTTGGGTCCTTTTTAAACGATTTAATTGAATGTGAGAAAGTTTGTGTTCGGAACGATTTATTTCATCCCAAACCCTCTTCCTCACCTTTCTGTGTGTACATCAATGTTGATTAAAAAAATGTCTGCTTTGTTAAATTACAACATTTCCAAATTTTGAAAGTTAAACTTGCAAAAATTTCGCCATTCAATATTTAATAACCACTGCACGAAGGTGTCTCGTTGTCGTGATGGAAACGAATTTTCAAAAAATTAATACTGAATGTTTTTAAATAAACATTTAGACAGAAAATGAACCCCCAGACAGATGCAAAATTGATTACTTTTCTAAGAGAATTTATCACTTTTTGCATTTGTCTAATCTACTTAAATCAAACCAGACCAAGTGTTAACACATAACGACGCGCAAATTCAGCTCAAATGTAGCCGTTAAGTAACTTACTCAAACAAAATGTCATCCATTTTGAAATGAAACAAATTTACGGTTTAGCAGTAAATTGAAAAACGCCGCCAGTATTTGATATGGGACTACGTATGTGACTCTTCAGCATTACCATTCCTTTAAAGAGTCCTTCGAAGGCCGCCGCATTGTCGTTGCCGTCACCATACTGTCCTGACGGGACAAGCCATTGTCTACAAGAATCTGAGTACTTTTAATTAGAAGACCATTGAGGGCTATTGTAGCCAGGAGCTTGGGATGAATGCGGCTTCAAGGACTGGCCCTAAGGGTAGACGGAAGGTATGTAGAGAGGCATACAGCTTTAGCCCGAAGGTAATCCAAATTGGTTCAAGTATTGCGCCGAAATAATCACAAAGATTAAGTAATAGTAAATTGCCCAAAGAGAAAGTACTGGTGATGTCAAAAAATAGACACTGAATCGAGGGACATAAAAACTGAATGCTTTTCTAGTTAGAAAACAAATTTAACAGAACATTAATTCTTAAAGATTCATAAATCCAAAACAAGTTTTCATTTTATTTGAAATTACAGGAATATTTCAGTTTCAGCTTGTTCGGGCTTAAAGAGGATGTCTGTCTGTGCACATCGCTGGAGCATAAACCGATATCGTTTAAATTTAATATGCAGGTGTAATTAGACTTCAGCTCAAAACTGTTTCTATTATGTTTTTCGAAACAAAACACTTTAATTTCATTTTTGGTCTTAATAAAAGATTGAATTACGCTCAATTATTGTCCTTACAAAGTACAAAAAAAGGAAAAATAGCTTTTTAAAAAATCCGGATACAGTGTCTATTTTTTACGATTTTCTTTAGAATTGTAAATATTTGTAATTCAAACTTCGATACATATTTTCATATGTAACGAAAAATTAACCAAGATCTGACAAGCCGATTTAGAGAAATTTGTGATCTTTTAGTTTTTTGTTGATGTTCATAAACCGAATATTTCGGGAAATAATTATAACGTGAGAAATTTTGTGTGATAATTTTTAAAATATTTGTTTTTTTTCTTAAAGCAACAAGTCTGCCAATGAAACAAATCTGTTGTATGTTCGTTATCAGTAGGAGCTGATTCATGACTGATTATTTCCACTTCTATGTAAACACAGACACAGATACCTTACAGTAATCTTCGCATCCCCGCGGTAGTTTTAGTTCTTCCAACGTTAAGCCTGCGTGGAATCCGCATCGGGGAAGTTTACGACGATCGTCGCGCAGTAAAATCACAAAGTAACGAACTACCAGCTGACCATACGTCACCACATAAATCCGCCAGCGGCCGCGGAAGATGCAATCTTCAACGAAGAATGGAAGCCGACGTCACAATGTTATCAACTGAAGATAATCTTAGCGGCAAAGACGATCGGGAATCTGGCCGCCGTTGTGAAGAGATATGGATCAAAAGGTGATCAATTCCACGTACTGGAAGCTATGCACGATGACAAAACGGTCTTTTTGTTCGGTTGCTTGTAATTAGAGGAATGGTTGAATGCATTCAGATTTGACAAGGTCACGGAGAAGAAACCGGCAGAAGATTAAATCAGCTGATTTGCTGACGTCACGTGATGCGTATTTCATTCAGGCACTGAGTGTTGACGAATCACGTACCGCTTTAACTTGTGACGGCGTAATGAAGTGAAGCAGCTGAGTAGTTTAATATTGCTAGAAGATTACAATAACTAACGGTCTTGGAATAAAACCACTTGAACGTCCGCCGCGTGAGACAGTACTGGATAAAACCTGAATCTTATCTCCACCTTATCTCCACCTTTCTGTTTGTTGCATGCAACTGCAAGTGGACTGATTGCAGTTCTGTAAAAACCTATATTACATTGCCCGACTGTTCAATACTCTTTTAAAAATCACCATCTTCTTGTTACTCGTAAACGAGAAAAAGAAATACGAGTGGCACTTGGGGTAGTGCCGTTAGAAGTGAAAACGTTTATGATTATGTTTAAGGAACAGTTATTCAATGGAGAAAAATATTTGAATTAATGTTTTATACATTACAAAATTCAAGTAAAATTTATTATTTTATTAATAATTTAATTATGCAAAAAAAAAGTAGGGCTGGCCGACAGAAGTGATTACGTCTATTGGCTGGCCTAACAGTGTACTTTTTTACTATTATGATTTAATTATTTTTATAAAAAATTATATGCGTGCAGCAAGGGTTTTAGTAGTCCAATTATAACAACAAATATAATAGTTCCAGATTTAATAATTGGTGTAGATTCATTAAACAAGTTAGCTATACAAATTTAGAAAATACACATTTTTTAAATTAACAAAAACAATAAACATAACCTCAATTGAAATGATATTGAAGCAATAACTGTTGTGTTACATTAACTGTTTAGAAGTAGTCACTTCAAGTCAACATAAATACAAGAACAGTTATATATGCTGTGAGGTATGCGTTACGGAATCAAGCGTGAAGCGGAAGCAAACGTTTATAAACATATTTTGTCAACCTCGAACACAGAAGTTTTTATTTTTAAAAAATCTATGTATATTTTATTTGAATACCTTTTTAAATAAATATCTTTACTGGCTTAATAAGAGATACTTTCCATCGACAACCAAAAATAGTTACCAAAATGATTAAAGATTTGCCATCGGCGCTATTAACGTTAAACTAAGTTAGAACTGAAATGATCTGGATTACGATCACAGAGCTGAATCTATACTGCTGATCACACTAAGCTCCGCTAGAAGTATCTGGCAGACCGAAATCACCCAAACACAAAGCTTCTTTTCCACAACACCTTCATTCCGTCACATCTACCAAAACATAAATCGAATCATCATTGCTCTAGCATTAAGTTATATGCCTCTTTATTGCCGTTCAATATCCCTTATCGTGCTTGGGTGGAAATAATTGAAGTTCACCGGACCATGGCGGGATGTCTGGGCATGCGCAGATCGTATCCAACGTGAAGCAGGATAATAAGAGCGGTTAGATATTAAAAGGTTTGCCACTGTTGGTGAAGCGCTATTTGGTCTGTGCTGTTCGGGGAGCTGGGGAATTGTGTTTAAACCACTTATTATTACGGAGGCATTGTTTGGTTTAACCTTCCATGCCAAACTATCTAGAGGGCCGTGACAGGAAATATTTACTTTTACTTTTTTTCTGTAGGAAATAACCAATTTGCCGACTTGCAAATTGATTTTGAAAAATGTACTATACGTTTTCACAAACAAAAAAAAGTGATTGTGTGTGTGTGTGTGTGTGTGTGTGTGAGAGAGAGAGAGAGAGAGAGAGAGAGAGAGAGAGAGAGAGAGAGAGCGTTTGTAATTCAATAAAATCCTGGACATTTCAAACATTTTTGACATTAAAGAAAACTCCAAAAACAAGGTAGGTCTTAACTAATTACAACGCAAGATCGATGTAACACACATTACGTAAAGTGCATTAAATAGATTCTTCTTAAACTTTTCAAATTTTTAAATTAATAATAATTCCAAATACTTTTCGAAAAAACAAATACCGAAAATTTAAAAAAATATTTTTTTCAGATTCAGCAATAGCAATTTGGTTCTTTTATTCAAATATTTTTCTTAAATATCCACATAAAACGTACTGTTCGCTAATTTTTCCTGAAGTAAAACATGCATAACTTAAACCAGTGTATCAATTTTAAAATAATTCAAGGGAATATATCGAAAAACTGGAAATATATCTTTAACACAGTTTTTTTAATTTTCCTATTAACACGTGAATTTTTTTTTAATACAAATTACATACAATTACTACCAAGCGTATACGACCAAAATTAGAGTCAAATTAAAATAAAAAGAACAGGTATGGAACTCGAGGACTTACCAACAAAAGCGAAGCTTTTTAATGTAAAATGTACAATTAGTTTGAAGATATGTTTACAAATATCTTGTTTTGTTTAAATAAATAAATAAGTGAACCTAGCTTAGATATTATTTACTGTAGTTATAGTAAAAGATCAGTTGTTTTATATTAATTCGTAACGATCAGCTGATTTCATTCAACAGCTGATAGGCTTTAATACGTTTTTGGTTATCTTGTCGAAAACTAGCAATATTAACAATAATTATTATAAACGTTTGCACTAATTTTGAATGTATTATAAACAGTTACAACGTGCGCGTGTTCTTCAATTAAGGAAAAATACCAAAATCAAAGCATTACGTTTTCATATAATACCCGTGTACGGTTATCGAAAAAAGGAAGAAAAAGAAAGAGACAGAAATAGAGAGACGAAATTCGTTTGCCAGTTCGTTCCATATTTCCGTTACATTCTTCGGTTTGGCCCACTTTTTTTCTATTCACTCCTCTAGCACAAGGCTAACATTAAAAGCTCCGCTTCAAAATATTTGGGGGGAAAAACAATTTTAAAAAATAAAACTGATTTTCTGATTAATATCGATAAAATGCTGTGAAATTGTACCCTTATATTTACTACTAACGTTCACTATAACCATCAGTAAGCTGGATATTCAATAACCGCACAACCAATTTCTATTACTATTCATCCAAGGGTCAGCTAGATCGCTGCGCTCAGATAGTGTCGTCAATTCGCGGCCAAATTAGGGAAACGTATTTAATTAGCAACGAGGCCCGAGGACTGACTGCTATCAGCTGATTCCAAGATTAGCGTCATTAAGCCTCGTCAATCAGCTGAGCTGAAGTCTGTATCGAGTTGTTGTCAGCTGTTTGTAGTCGCACAATACAGGACATGTCTTCTTACTAATTAAACATGTCTAATTGAAGATTAAAGAGTCAAGGCTGCCCGCTGCCACGTAGATACGGAATGACTGGAGATACTACCAATTAATGCGTCTCAGCCCCGCGCATGTGGGCACACAAAAATTTTGTTTAAATTTGTTCTTACGTTGTTACTTTCTTTTTGCCATCGGCAAAAATAATTCTAATATTCTAACAGAATTATATTAAATAAATAACTGTGCCAAAACATTGAACAAACTTTATCACGTGTTCCTTTGAAAGGTTTATCATTTTGTTCGTTAAAATTTTTGTGTTATATGAATATTTAAATGACGAATTAGAAAAGAAACTTAGGGAAAATGTAGGTTTTGGAGTAAATCTGCTTGGCTGTTTTTTGGTTTACTATTAAACCGTAAAATTTGGCTCGAGTTTAAATCCTGCATTAATAATCAAAATATTATGAAGATTTAAGGTGGCTTTCCTTTTCCTCAAAACAGGATGTTTAAAGGAAACAGCAATACGTCACGTAACTCAAATATTAATGAAAATATTAATGATGTTTAAGTCTCTTTTACTTTGCCGGATTGAAGAAGCTCGTAGTACAAACGTTCGGATCATAAGAAAAAATGTTCTCATTTTTTGAATTAGGAGACTAAAATTTACAATTCATTAATTTTTCAAATTGTTTTTTGCGCTCACCTTACTTTTTGTACACTTAATTTGAACAGACCACGAAGGAATCATTGTTTCGTGACAACAGATGGCGAACTTTGTACATTAACGTTGGCTGTAAGCATTACCATTTCGGGCGCTAAATAAATAAAATTATTCCAAATCGCTCTTCTATTTGCAGTCTTCAGCTAACCACATAAGTTACGTCACCCGACCCTCCTATCCATCCTAGATTTATTTCCTACTTCCAATCACGCTCCGCAGACAAGCGTACGTCGCTCCAAATTAGAAACACGCGATCCCGAACAGCAAGACATCATCCTGTACGCATGCGTGACATACAGTCCATTCATATCAACGTCGCCGGTGTAAGGTACGATTCACATTGTTTACCGAGAAACGTCAAACGACAGATTAGAAAGTAAAGCCCGCTAGGATCGCTGCGATCGCGCTACACTTGACAAGCAACGCTATCTATCTTGATCACAATCGAAAAACACCATCTCAGTCCCGAGCCGGACAATGGATGCGTTTGCCTTTTATGTGGCAGCGCTGTGTACCGCTTGTTTCGCTCATTACACTCCAGCAATTAAAATTTGAGTCAGTATCAGATGGCACGTACCGAGAAGCTAATTAGACGTGATGGGGATTCGATTTGGTGCGTTTTAGTCTTGGTGGTACTAAACTGTTGACAGCTTACTTGTGATAAAGTGTTATCAACTTTTGAAAATCTTGTTGGATGCAAATTTTTGCAATAAATATATACTCAACTTTTTGATTAGTTATGTAAAAACCTACAGTTTAAAATTATATATATATATATTACGTGATTGCATACAGGGTGAAAAAATGTAAAGTCACCTTATTTATACATGGCGTTATTGAAATTATAAATGACTAACAGCTATGTAAAATTTACTTTTGACAAGGTTTACCTAAATAACCTGAATATACATTAAGGATAACTTGAAACCTGCACTCGAAGCAGAGTTTGAGTAAAGTATTATTTCAAATAACGAATTATTTTTTCACAGATAAGATATCTGCAAATTGTGTCTCAAGATTTACCCTGCTGTCGTTTGATTTTCCTCCATTTAATGGTATATACACAAGATTTCACCACTAAAACATACTGTCATGCCATGTTGTATGGCCCAACAACTAACAATCCCCTAGGATTATATTTTTATTTCTTTTGGCAGTCTACATCCTTCCAATGTAGCTCCAACTTTCAATATATTTTTCCAATCTTTCTTCCGCATTAGACATAATTGTAATTAGTTTCAATTTCTTGGGCGTGTTGTGACGTATAACCATGTAACATCTGCTTTGATCTTACCCACATCTTCTTGTGAAAGCATTATCGGTACTGATATTATTTTATATAGTTCAATTAATTCTTTCACTTCTCACTCGTAATGTCATAGTACAGTGTATTGTGTTTATTTTCTGTATCTTGTTCGAAATAAAGAAATAATATTTTTCCAATACTTACTTTAACCTGTGCTACGTAATTTAGCGTTAATAAGTCGATACGTTAATAAGTTTTTTACACTCTTTAGTTTCTTTTCACTTTTTTCATATTAGAATTTTAAAGATTTATTTTTATTTAAATCCAGTATTTTGTTTTTTAAATTATAAGTTCTTAAAAATTGTTTAAACAAAAGTTCTTTGGAAACCATTAGTTTTCTAAAACACTATATCAATAATAAAACTTCAGTTTTTCCGTTAATGATTTTCAGCCTGTTAAACAGTGTCGATAGTGTAATAATGTAAATGTACAAATTTTGAAATATTTATTTTCATCCAACCAAAACAAAATAATTTAGGTTTTTTGTCGATTTGCATAGTTAGTACTAATTATTTTCCCCCTATTATTATTTTTCCTGTTCTCTGTCCGCAGGAGACAAACCACACGCCTGCGAGCTGTGCCACAAGAAGTTCGCTCTCGCCTGTAACCTCCGAGCGCACATGAAAACACATGAAGGTAAGCCACATCGAAGGTTCGATTCTAATCTAAGAGTTACAATACGAAAAAACACTACGAACCATACTGAACCAATAGCAGGGTCTCAAGGGTAGCAATCTTGTCACAACCCTCGCATAGTCAGACCAGACGACCCTAGCCTCAAATTACCGCGTCCGGACCTCACCACTACAATTACGAGATGGATTGTCGACTAATGCTCTTTTAATCAAGTTTATCACTGGTGGTTGGTTGCTAGAATGGGTTGTTATTTGTTATAAGCATCAATTTAAGGCACAGAACTACTATTCTATCCCACCGTTAACGTCTCCACTCCGGGTGCGAGAGACATTCCAAAGATGGCGTTAAAGAAACAATTCTTTAAAATTTGTGCAGATTTGTTAACGAGTTTGCAGAAAATATTTGATTATAAACAAGTACAACTGGGTGTAGGAGCTCTTTTCACTAATTATACCAACTGTTTCGTACTTCCAGTCGTTATAAAACTTGAAGTTTGGAACATAAATGTAATCTATAAATATATGTATGTAAGGTAAGGATATGAAAAGGTAAAATTGTTAAGTTATGGTAATGAGAGTGGAGGGGATGTAGTATTCACCTGAACAACTGATTTCGCACCACAGCTGTTATGTTTAATGCTATTGTTTAAGACAAACATAAATAATTGCAAATAAATTATTACTTTCATTTAATTATAAATATTGCAGTATTAAGGCCTCTGTGTTTAACGCCGAAGAATACAAGCAATTAAGGTGATTACAGTAATTAACTGTGTTTATATTAATAACACAAGTGTTTGTTATAATCATATTGTTTGTGTTTAGGCGGTGTAATGAGTGGTTTCAGACCAAACACCTTGTTTAACTGAAATGATTTCAGACGGATTTCTTTATTTAAAGATCAGAGACCAGGGGAGACGGTTGTCCCTAGAAAACTGATTATAAATCCTATACCATAACCACTTAATATAAGACAGACTTTATGCAGTTCTAATTTTTGCATACAGAACTTAAAATTTGAATTTTTCCCACATACTGCTTAAAGGCACTGTACGGTTTAAAACCACCAGAGATTCAGAGAAAAAGGTTGACCCATTTAATAACATTACATTCCTTCTTTACATTAAACAAAGACGCCAATACGGAATGCGTGGGAAGTTCACGAATTAGTCTCGAAAACGTTCGAAATAAAAAGGGCCGATTATTTGGGCGGTATTGATTGGGCCAACACCGGGGGCTGCGTCTTGGACGAAATGACATTTAATTTTCCACAGTGGTGCCACAACAACGGGACGAAAATTATACGTTACCCGGGATAAGGAGCTCCTTCATCAAATCTCAATTAGGCTTCGATACCGGTAAAGCGGTTTTTTATCAAGAGAAACGTATGGAATAATTATGTAAGAATTTGTAACGGGTTACCAAATGCACTGGGCCGATTTTTCAAGTTTTTTCGAGAATTTCCGAACAGTCTATTTGGCGGTAAGGGTTACTTTTGAGCAAAATTTCGATAAAAATAGAGCCGCGAAAATTCAAATACGCAAAAAAGAGCGTTAAAGACACTTTTTATATTAGAAAAAATCGGGGAAAACTGCGACATTAAACAAATCCTTTATCCCCCAGAAACACTGACGGACGAAAGTTCAAATGAAAACCACGTTTTGATCTCAAAGGCCCTGAAAACAGAGTTAGCCATCAAAATCAGTTGTTTACACTTCTCCTTTATTCCTTGTGTATTGAGAAAATAACAGAAGAAAAGTATCACTATTAAAGAGCACTTCTTTATTGCAAAAGTGGTTTTAAGTAAATCGCCATTTAATAAGCATTGCATTCAAAATGACTGTTCTATCAGCTGATTTTCAAACTGTACGTTAACTACGAGTTTAGGCTGTGTATTGAGTTGGGTTTCTCTTGGTTTATTACTGACCGATGTGTCTGTGTCCGCAGGAGACGCCCAGGAAGAGTGTATACGGTGCGGTAAGGTCTACCTGACCTCCAGTAACCAGATATCACACGGGTATTGCTCCAGCTGCTACGCCAGTAACCAAGGCTTGCCTCTGATCAAAGAGCCGCCATCTTTGCGGTCCTGCGGCGACTCGGGAAGCGAAGAATCGTGCACGACGGGCACATGCGAACCGGACGAAGAGGATCACGTGGAATAAGTCATAACCTGATGATGACGAGTGTAGTGTCGAAACGTATTTGTGGACCTATTCGTTTTTTTAATTTTCCTGCTCAGTTTCCCAACAATTGGAAACGTTTGCCCGAGTTGATCAGTAACCGCCAAAAAAAAAAACACTATTATTTCAATAATGCGGAGTTTATCGTGGTGGAACAACACGATGAAACAAAATACTTTTAGATACGGCAAGATAAAAGTATATATATATACGGCAACAAATAAGATATGCGTCAAATACCAAATGTTTTCTCACTCACATTTGCCAAAATCCCAACTATTTATGCAAACATGCAATTTAACTATTTCTTCAGGAATGTCAGTTTGTTGTTTGTAATCATTATAATGTAAAGTTTGTTTAATGTGGTCACCACAGAAACGAACCCAGAGCTACGCATGCGCAATTTAAAGTGAATGTTGATTCCCTTTGACGTGTCGAATATCAACAAACAATTGGTGTTCAACCAACCAATCAATACCACCAAATGGCTACAATACGACTTAGTCCAAACAGCAAACATTTGGTATTTGGCGAACACCGCACGTAAGCACTATATTAAAGTTTCACACTCAATTAGAATTTTAAAGATGTGTTTCTAAGACAAAAGTTAGAGAATGAATCAACAATGTACAAAGATGTTTTACGTTAAATAAAAGAATTGAATATTTATTTTACGCTTCCAGTCTGTATTTTATCGCTTCAACATTTGCTCCGTGATACAAGACACAGTTTAAGTTTAGTTAAGGTTAGTGTAAATTATTTTACTGTTAATTTATTAGTGAACTTATTTTACGCCGGCGTCTTTCCAATAAGTATTTTAACTTTGAATGTATGTCTGCAGGGTTGCATTTGTAACCGGGAAAACGTTAATGAATGCAAACTGAAATATGTGTGCAAGAAAGTTAAACAAACTTGTATTATTTGTACTATTTTTACCCAAGAAATTCCGATAAGCAGCTTTCAATCAGTACTCAATAAAAAGCAATTTTCAAAAATACGTGAAGTGAATAGTAGAGTGAAATTTTTAATAATGGCTGCATTGAAACGGTTCAACGAATTTCTCTAGGTAACGAACTTTTCAAGCTATTAAAACCAATTTGTGTACTATACACACACACACACACACACACACACACACACACACACACACACACACACACACACACACACACACACACGAGCGCGCGCTTATAACTTTACATCTAAAAGTTCCTCTAAAAACGTGTTCTTGAAGTCAGGATTGGTGCACATTTCATTATATCAGTAGTACAGCTGATTTTCCATTGTAAATTCGCTATCAACACTTGGTTACAAAAAACAATATAATAATATTACAATTAAATTATTACATTATGACCATCCGGTTTTCATTATGTATTATAATTTTTTTCCACTTTGCTTAGTTGAAAAACTCGTTTAATTGCATTCGTATTACGTTATAAATTTATTAAATTATTAACCTTGAAATTTATATAAAGAAAAAAAGTTTTTTTACTATTTGTTAGGAAATTTTAATTTTTAAAAGTCATTCTGCATACATTTATGAAGAAAAAAATCGAGTTAAATTAGACAGCAACACCGTCAAACCAAATTTTAAGCGAATGATACATTTTGCTTGAGAACTTGCAGACTACATTTGAACGAAACGTGATCAAAATCAGTAGAGCCAATTTTTATAAACTCCAGTTACAAACAGCTTGTTTTTTGACTAAAAAGGATTCAATTTTTTGAAATTAACAATGGTACAAATGAGACTTACATGCAACATTTATTAATATCGATCATTTAGCAAGGTGTTCAGCGATGTTTGTACACGCGCGCGCACGAAAACACACACACACACACACACACACACACACACTTTAATACTTTTTTGATCTTGTGGTACCTAAAAACAGATAATTCAAGAACTCAAGATCGATTTTTCAAAATGGTAAAATGAGAAAATAAAAATGTACCCCGAAGTTTGAGTAATATCGCTTCATTTCCGAATATATCGATATTAGACACGCAATGACAGATTCCGATTTTTGCATGATAACCGTAATTCCTGTAGTATTAAGAGAAAACGTTATTAAAAATTTTGTAAAAACCTTTACTTTGATCTTGAAATGTTTCCTTTTCTTCCTTCTGCTTTTATTTATTTTTACATATTATAAAGTTTTGTCCAAACTACACTAGGCTAAGCATTGGTGTACATAACATAATAGTTGCTCAATCAGTAGAGTCTGCTTCAGTTTTATTATATACAGTATATTGTTGTATTTTATATTTCTAGTCATGTATATTTGTTTAAATATTGTAAATAGTATTTTATATATTATTATTTTTGTATAAATAAAGTGAAATTTGTATTAGAAAAGTTACGTTTGTTACTTTCATTTCCCAAAGCGTGTCAGAAGAAAATATTTAGAGAAATAAAACACCTTCGATTATGCTAATAGATTTTTAAAAGAAATATCAACATACCTGTTATACTGTGATGAAGGCATCGTCTCATAAAGAAAATAAATTTTTCGGCAAAACTGCCTTGCAAATCATATGAATCAATGCCTGATATCATGTTAATCAATCAATAAAAATATGGGGATAATCAAAAAGATGGCAACTTAAGATTTTTTTAAAAATAATTGCGTCGAAATTTGTTCAAATTTTAAACAAAACACAGAATTGTAACTGAAGTTACCGTACATTTAATTGGAAACATAATCTTTACCCGCCACGAGTCAGAAAATTTACAAAAAAATCATTTGTATTATATTCCTATTATTAGCAGTTTTTAGTTATTTATATCAGTTTTGACATTGTCGTGAAAATCAATACATATTATTTGGGTTTCTAAGCAGTGCATTTATTTATTTTGTAATCGTCAGAGGTGTTGATGTTGAGCTGTGTGCAGTCATTGATTTATAGCGAGGAAATCAATTATTGATTGTGGTTTATCTGAAAATATTTACTGTTAGACTAACTGAACTGACGTGCAGTCGGTGGTAGGTAGAGAGGAAGTCAATTAATTAATTGTGGTTTACATGAAAATATTTACTATTTGACTAATTAAAGTCATATGTACTCAGTGGTAGATAGTGAGGAAGTCAATTAACTGTGGTTTACATGAAAATATTTACTATTTAATTAAATAAAGTCATATGCAGTTGGTGATAAGTAGTGAGGAAGTCAATTAATTGTGGTTTACATGAAAATATTTACTATTTGACTAATTAAAGTCATATGAAATCGGTGATAGATACCTAGGAAGTCAATTAATTGTGGTTTACATGAAAATATTTACTATTTGACTAATTAAAGTCATATGAAAGTGGTGGTAGATAGCGAGGAAGTCAATTAATTGTGGTTTACATGAAAATATTTACTATTTGACTAATTAAAGTCATATGTAGTTGGTGGTAGATAGCGAGGAAGTCAATTAATTGATTGTTACTTACAAGAAAATATTTACTATTTGACTAACTAATGTCATATGTAGTCTGTGGTAAATAGCGAGGAAGTCAATTAATTGATTGTGATTTACATCAAAATATTTACTATTTGACTAACTAAAGCCATATGCAGTCGGTGATAGATAGCGAGGAAGTCAATTAATTATTGTGGTTTACATGAAAATATATACTATTTGACTAACTAAAGTCATATGCAGTCGGTGGTAGATAGCGAGGAAGTCAATTAATTGATTGTGATTTACATCAAAATATTTACTATTTGACTAACTAAAGTCATATGCAGTCGGTGGTAGATAGCGAGGAAGTCAATTAATTAATTGTGATTTACATGAAAATATTTACTATTTGACTAACTAATGTCATATGTAGTTTGTGGTATATAGCGAGGAAGTCAATTAATTGATTGTGATTTACATCAAAATATTTACTATTTGACTAACTAAAGTCATATGCAGTCGGTGGTAGATAGCGAGGAAGTCAATTAATTGATTGTGATTTATATCAAAATATTTACTATTTGACTAACTAAAGTCATATGCAGTCGGTGGTAGATAGCGGGAAGTCAATTAATTGATTGTGATTTACATGAAAATATTTACTATTTAACTAACTAAAGTCATATGCAGTGGTGGTAGATAAGCGAGGAAGTCAATTAATTGATTGTGGTTTACTTAAAAATTTTATTATTATATAATTGAACTGATGTGCAATCGGTGGTAGATAGCGAGGAAGTCAATTAATTGATTGTGGTGTTTCTAAAAATATTTATCGTTAGACTGATTGAACTGATGTACTTCAGAACTTTCATACATATTTTTTTTTTTAAAGGCTTTAATTTCCCCCCCCAAACACAGGTTCTAAAGCTGTTGATAATTAAAATCGTTTCATCTTAAGTTGACCAAAGTTTGATTGTATATGACGAAACATAACCAAATCAGTGTAAAAAACTAAAGCTGCTGAAATTAACAGTTCAAAAATAAAACGAAGGAACAAAACAACCCGACTTGGAACACTAACTTAGAGTTGTTTATGTAATAGCCTTTAATACCAAAACTTTACTAAAAATAGACGACCAATTTTCTATTTTTTTCTTTATACACTCGGAGGACAGAGCAAGATTACAATATATACTTCCTACTTTCTTTAAATACTTCGGGTAATGACAACAGTATAATTTATTTACACCAAACAGCTGATTATAGACAACAAATTGTTGTTTTCATTACTGCCAACTTTTGAATCAGACTATATGTCTAGTACGTTATATTTATTTACCATCTTGTATTTCGAACTGCATTTACCAGCCTAGTGGGCAGGGATGTTTTCTAGTAATACTTTTGCAGACATAAAATAAAGCCTTTACAATAGATTTGTTTGGTTTAGCGTTGTTCAATTGTGAATTTATACGGTGAACACGCCAGCAAAGTAAAATTACTTGCTATCTCGTACTTTACAATGGTGCAAAATAAACTGCCTAACTTTGAAAGTGAACGCCAAAACTGTTCGATATTAAAAAATGGATTTTTGGTTTTTTGTGAATTAACAAACGCGATTTTAGTTATTTTTTAAATTTATTTCTGTATTATCACCATACGTATTATAAATAAATGAGTTTTGTTTCAAAATAACTATTAAAAGTATGAGTTTTTAAAATCGGCCAAACGATTTTGGAAACTTTTTTTCAAATATAGGTCCAATATATAGCACCAAGACAAATGCATCAGACACTATAGTTCCGAAAACTCTGATTCTGTAGTTAACCGACAAAGCTGGAAAATCTATGTAATTTCTCAAACTTAGATTCGATCATATTTTGTTGTAATTTTGGTCATTTGAATTCGAGTCAGTGAGCAAATTAAGAAAATACACGTTTTGGTTGCAAATCGGAACAACATAAAACCTAACTACCGTTGGGATTATTTCGTTTTACTCTCATCCAGTTATTTTTTAAAAATTCCAAATAGATACACTGAGTCAACTTATGAATCTTCAATTCCGCCTACGTTAAAGAACCGATACTAATATTTTGCTTCTCTGAGTACGAAGAAGGTAAATTTCGTGCTGCTGACACATGGTTGGCTAACCTGTCCAAACAGCTGCTGAAACTCAATACAGAAACCACTGACCACCGATATCAAATAAGTAGAACATTGCAGAAGTGGCTGGAAATTTGAACACACTTTATGTGGCCAATAAAAAAACAATAATATTGCTTCTTAACTTCCATATGAAAGACGTTTGTAAAATTCTGATGTGTGGTCACTGATCCACTCACTGGTAGATTTATATACAGTCATACTACCAGACAAACTTACACTGATTTAACCTGTGTAAAAATCGTAGACTATTTAAGTGTAAGCATCTCAAATAGATTTTTGTAACTTATCCCACACGAAACTACCATTGGTTTTATTATAATTAGGATGTATAATTTTATTCACAAATTAATAAATTGAAATGCAACTATTACAGTAACAAAGACAAACAAAAACAATAATATATTCACGAAAATAATACGTCTAAAAATGTGATTTAAAAAAAAAAAGAAATATAATAATAAGAAAAAAATATTTATAAAAAAACCCTATAACTTAAACATAGTCCATATGCTGGTGCTGCAAAAATTAATTAAAAATGCATAAAAAATATTAGAATTCTGGTTGATTTTTTATTAAAAAATACTAACACCCAAAGAAAACTAAAGTAATATCACAACATTTATAAAGTTCCTTGGTAAAAAAATCAAATAAAACAATTCCTGGTTTGAAATCACACTGAATAATGAACGCATTCACTCATACTTACTATGTATAAACATAAACACAGTATAGGCCTACACTTACAATATAAGCCAACACTTACATAATAGGCCTACACTTATAATATAAGCCTAAACTTACAATATAAGCCTATTCTTACAATATAAGCCTACACTTACAATATAAGCCTACACTTACAATAAAGACCTACACTTACAATATAAGCCTACACTTACAATATAAGCCTATTCTTACAATATAAGCCTACACTTACAATATAAGCCTACACTTACAATATAAGCCTACACTTACAATAAAGACCTACACTTACAATATAAGCCTACACTTACAATATAAGCCTACACTTATAAGCCTACTTACTTACAATATATAAGCCTACACACTTACAATATTACACTTACAATATAAGCCTACACCTACACTTACAATATAAGCCTACACTTACAATATAGGTATACACTTAAAATATAGGTCTATACTTACAACATAAGTCTATACTTACAATATAAGCTTGCACTTACAATATACACTTACAATATAAACCTGCACTTAAATATAGGCCTAAGCTTAAAATACAAGTCTACACTTACAAAGCGTAAGCCAGCTTTACCTTAAGCCGTGGTAGACGATAAAAGTTGAACAAAAAATATTAAAACTATGAATTGCCATAACAAAATTAAAATTAAAATTATTAACTTTGAAGATATTTATGAAAACTTTCGAAACGAGACTATATCCAGGACAGCCTCCAGAGTATTTGGAGGTAAGCGGGTTCGAATCCACACTTTTACAATCTTACGTACATACCTTTCTACACAGATTTCCCACAATATCAAAAAGTAATATTAAATTTAATTCAGTTACCTCACGATTCTGCATTCCCCAAATTTTCCCAATTTTCAAATGACAAACCTTTTAATTAAGGTTGCTTGAATTGAATTAAACAATTTATTCTATAATATAGGCTAATTACATTACGAAAATCTACTTTAAATATTACGACGACATCTGCCAGGTAACTATTGAGTTTAATAAACTGCTTTTTGCTTATAACAAAACTGTACAAACAGCTGATCGATTAATATGGATAAAACTTAAATAAAACAGCTGATTATTTAAGTACTGCATTCAGACAAATAAGCAGGTGCCTCTTAAACATTTAGTGACTAAAATTAATCTTATTAAAATATGTTTTGCGTGCGTGCATGTATGCGCGCGCACTACTTTGACAGTACGTGACTGTCCATGTTAAGGTCACCTATACCGAAGTATATGTTAGTATTATGTAATATGTGAAAATACTGTGTAATGTAATGCATTTTATTGTAAGATTCGGAGTGATTAGATATTACTGAGGCTCCGAAATATGTCATTTCGTAACTAAGACGTCACGTGACGGACCAAATAAGTTGCGGTAATTAAAAGATATTCTCAATTTCAATCCGATTTGACGCGGAATTAATTCTGATAATAGGTTGGATACGTTGGTTGCCTAAGATTTCTGTTCTACGGCAAAGCGAATATAACAGAACAAGACCAACTCACGCGGCGTTTTCCGATTTATTTTGTAACTGTGAATATTGCAAAGATTTTTTTTGTTTAAAACTTTTTAACTTTTGTCTAAAACTGTTTGTTTAAAATTTTGCAAAGATTTTAGTTATGCCATTTCATACGTGATCAAAACCTTGAAAAATTAACTTCAGATTTTTCAAAATCTGATCAGATTTTAAAAAATTAACTTTATTTTTAGGGTTTTTTTTAAAAGCTTTTGAAACAAATACGAGTATAAGTTCGTTTTTAATAGTTTTTTTTATAAATTGGTTGCAAAAAAGTCTTTTTTAAAAATTAAAAAATGTTACCTAATTAGTTATATATAGACAAAGACACAGATGGATAGACAGTCAGGGAATTGAACACGGATAGGTCTTTAATTCCAACATTGTAGTCTAGGTAAAGGCGAAATTTGTAGTACATATTTTGGCAGGTCTATTAATCCAAATTTTACAATATTATTACTGGTTTTGAGCTTCTTGCGTCCATTACCAAATCCACGTATAACACAACCACACAAACAGTAAGTTTTAACATACATTACTCCATATGTAAGTCGTTCATCAATTAAAATGTTAAAACAGCTATCGATTTATTTCGATTTTTTGATATTCTTTGAAATCGTAACTTTTTTTAAACTTTGATACACTGACTTCAATTATCAGTCGTCTTACAATAAAACATTTGAGCAAAATCTGATAAACGGCCGTTTCTCCGTCAGTAGCAAAACGAATTTTTAAAGGAAATAATTGCTCGTGAAAAAGTTTGTGCAATGTTTTTGCACCTGTTTATTAATTGTAAATATTAGCATTTGAAAATGCTCACATGTTTACGTCACGTCAGCGAGACAGCTGCGTGCCGCGTTATATATATTTCTGTCAAATATTAAATTATACTAAAATGATTGATTTTATTACCGAGGAAGTGTGTGTTTGTTAATAGCAAAGCAAATTAAACGAATACCATTGCATCTCTGGTATTCAATATTACCTAATAATTACTTGGCATTAAGTAGCCGTGCTCTTCCTTATATTACCAGGCTATTATTCTAACTACCAGGCTGCCTGCTCCCAGTGCCTACCTAATAATAACATTCTATCTTCACTGTCATTATTTTATTTCTTCTTCTACTTCTAATGCGCTCGGCTACTGGATCCCACGTGGCTACGTATCGCTAATTAATTCCAATCACTCCCAGTAATTTTGCGACAGTTTTCTTTTTAATTTCATTTCTTAGGGTACGGTGATTTTTTAAATCAATTTCCATGAAAAACTCGTTTCCAAGTTCTGAGTTCAACAGAGTGATTTTTATCTGAATATACTAGCGCGCGTGCGCGAAGCTGGAGTTTCCAAAATAAACAAGTTGACCGATTTCGGATATTTGGTATATAGTTTACCAGTAACTTGGAACAATTTTCTAATTTTTAAAATTTGAGATCGGAAAATTAAAAATAATCATAAAATACGGACAAACTAACTTCAAATTCTCTTCGAAATCGTTAGGCTAATTCATTTCGTTTCCAGCGAAACACGCGCTCTACAGACATACAATTAAACCAGTTTTTTTTATTTAGAGATAAAAACAATAATTGATATTTCCATTGTTACAATCGCAACATCGACTTGACAATCATACCAACCTAATTTGTGTAGCCTACTGGTATCTATTTTTTGCTCTATATGATATATAACACCCCTACACAGGCTGCAAACATGAGGGTACACAAAGTGCATCGTTTAACGCGTCAAACTGTCTCATAATAACAATCTAATAATTGCGTCTAAGCGAAAAGTTAAGAAAGTGTAACAGCAAGCCTAGCGGATAGGGGACGCCAACGCATTCTAAGGCAATTTAAACATATAATTATGAAAAACATAACTTGTAAATCAGCTCAAGTTTTTCACTTGCCTGTATTGTTGCTCAATTTCAATGTATGTGTCTCGATAACACATCTGCTCGCCATGGAATAACACATATTCGGCCTGGATGGGATTAAGGCTTTTAATTAGATGTTTGTAAACGTGCCACAATATAAGTATAAGTGGTCACAATACAAGTAAGTGTATGCTATAAGACATTACACAACATTCTCAAAAATATTTCCAAAAAAATCAGTTCGGAAGCTGTAAACATAAAAACCTAATTTCTAAAAATCGTTGACTCGAATTTTGCTAAATTTTGCCATATAAGCACGACGGCCTTCCTTCATCAGTTATATATATATCTTGTTTTGAAGATGTAAACATATATTAAGGAATAAATAATTATTTTATACCTTATTCGTGTTATTAAGGACTATAAGACAGAAACTGTTAGAGTAGTTTTCAGCGAAGTCGATGTTTATTAATTTTTAAGGGAACTAAGGCAAGAAACATTTGAAGGTTATTCGCTAGAGATAAGCACGAACTATTTTTAAAAATTAGGTTTTATACTCCACTTTTGTGTGAGAGACAAGAGTTTAAGATTGTTTGGCCGAGAAAAGCGAGAACGTTCCACAAAAATCAAGTTTTATATTCTCCAGCACTCTGTGAGAGACAAAAATTTGAAGATTCTTTGCCCGAGAAAAGCGAGAACGTTTCACAAAAAACAAGTTTTGTATTCTCTAGCTCTGTGAGAGACAAAAGTTTGAAGGTTCTTTGCCTGAGATATTTACGAAAGTTTAAAAAAATCAAGTTTTTATTCTCCAGCTCTGTGTGAGAAACACACATACGGGACACGTAAAACCACTTTGGATTTATGGTATCTGAAAAAGGACATATCCATAAAACATTCTATGCACTAAGAGCTTAGTACGAAATCATTTACGCCTGTAAGCAAACCAGTGACCACGCGTAGGCACCACTGCCACATTCTACACTTGTCACCGACGCCTAGGGGCTGTGCCCCCCGCGCGCCAATCCTTTAATTAAGATAAGACTGCAGCGTCCTGCTTTCGAATTGAATAATTCATTGTTCGATAAGGTGACCAAGGTGAAGGGATAACTGAATTAGCTTTCAAGCGATTTAAATAAAACCGAGCATGTGTCTTCGGCAATCAGAGTATGGATTAGTGAAAAGCCAATTAACATTGGTTTAATTACCGGCCGTGATTGGCCCGTTCAAGGTCACCAGGGCAGGTCGCAGGATCTTGCGCCTGGAAAGGGGAAAAAAGCAGTTTGTATTCAATATGTCGAGTGGTCGTTGCGGTCGATATGGAAATCGAACCTGCTAGTATCGATACGCACTAGTATCGAATGGTAATAACACGCTGGTTACTTGATTCTATAACCTTCAAATATACATTGCAGTGAAGGAAAAATTATTGAGGAGATTCTTTTTTAGAATCGAATTTTTTTTTGTAAATTCGTATTGGTTTGTTTCTGACTTTACGAAACTACAAAATGTGCATCTATTAATATTTTTATTCATTAACAATCGGTTTTCACATTAAATTTTTCTGAAATATAATGCTCACCTGCCCCAAATAAAACGCATGTTTTGCTGTTTTCCTAATCAAAAATAAACAGGATATTTAAACTAATTCCCTCATCACATTTCGTTCAAACTTTGATCAACAATGACAACCGATAGCTGCAGCAGAATTGAAATAAAATAAATTTAGGGTTAGAAGGTAATTAGAAAATAAACCCTGACCAACTTTTTCGATTTATTTAAATAACCGTAAATTTCTTTCGTTTAAAATTTAGTAAACTGACTTCAGTTATGAATCTTTTAAACAAAACCAAAATTTGTGCGAGAACTCTCATAAACGGATTTTGAGAAATTATATCGTTTCTTAAGTTTTGTTTGTTGATAGCTTTGAAAACAAAACGTTCCGTAAAAAGAATTGGATGCAAGAAAGTTATGTTTGTTTAATGTGTTCGAGCCATTTTTACAGTACTACGTTTGTTCTAATAAGGTTGAGAGAAGTAGCTGCGTCTCCCTTTCTTTTACCATTTTTTCTCTCACACAATCTCGCATCTTTACCGAGAACGCCACAAGGATGCTGGGAAGCGTAAAAACGTTGATCTATTTTCTCGCCTGTTGCACCATACGGTACTTATGATGACGTAATTTTTTTTACGGTCTCCAAAAAAAAACCAGTCGCGCTCACAGATGGTCAAAAGCGTAAACAAATTGTCCCATTGTATCTGCGCGCGCCGAACATTCGGTCCGGAACAGAGACTTCAATCAAAAGTGAAAAAAACACTGAAACATTCCAGCCCCGGTGATGTAATGCGCCCGTGTTGGACAATGTGTCCGGTGTTATGGCCTTTTTGGAAACACTGGTATTATTTTCAAAAATGCGTGCGCCGCTTTTGAACTAGATCGTTTTCAAGCAACAATAGACGGCGGAGGACGTGTCCGGGCAATTATTTCGGATCGAGTCCTTGTGTGCCGAGATATAGCACGGCGTGGCATTCCCATAGGTGCCTGCGTCATTAAAAAACTAGCAGCGCGTTCCGCGAAAACGGTGTTCGGTGTAAGTTACAATAAACAGTACAAAAATATTACGTGAACATTGTCACGTTCAAATCAGGTAAAAAATATCCTAATTTCAACGCATTTTGAAAATTCAAAAAGAAAGAAAATTTATATAGTTTTTAACTCTGATTATGAAGGTGGAATCACATTTTCAAAAAAATGTAAGATAAAAAAGTTAGGAATTTTTAAATATTTGAAATGACCGCCATTTTAAAAGTGTTGAACGAACTTTGCTGGTTCATAACCAATGACCAATTATCAATTTTTGTAACAAGTTTCAATAAAATCGGACTTAAATTTCGAACATGAGTGTGCTAATACTTAATATATATAGTTGATAACCCTGTTATAGTGTTTCAACGTACACTGTTAGACGTCCTTCTGCTTCGTTGCACGGCTGCCTTGATATTTACCAGTATGCAACATGCAATATGCACCTAATAAAGTGGCAACGAGTTTATACATAAACAAACATTCTGCAAATATAGACCTAATGCCACGTAAGTCCGAAGGCTGTTTCCGTCAACTTTATCTGTTTCCACATTTTATTTACTTCGTCTTTTATTGTCTTCTTCGTCTTTATCGACTTTGTTGTGTTCACTGATTTGGTTGTCATTGAAAATGCCAACGTTTTTAAAGTTTTGGTTAATCCCATTGAAGGCGTCTTCATTGTCTTGGCTGTTTACACAGATTAGGTCGACCCTGTCTGGGTAGTTTTTGTCCTCTTCTTTAAGTTCTTCGTTATTCTTTATTTGTCGTCTTCTTCGTCGTATATTCGTCAACTTCATTGTCCTCCTAAAAATTCGTTTTTATTGCCTTCATGTTCAACATATTTTTCACCTTCGTCTTTTGAATCAAATCAGTAATTTTTACCTCTATTTTTTTCACCTCTATCGTCGTCTTCATAAAATCTATCACTTCTTTCCATCGTCATTAAGTTTGTTGTTTTTGTCGCTTTCATTTCTCTCACCAAACTCGTAAGTTTTTTAAATTTTTTTGACTGTTTTTCGTTTTATTGTCTTCGTCGCATTTATTCTTCTTCTCTTTTGTCAAGTTTTTGTCTGCATTAATTTCTTTTATTCTTTTTCTTAATCGCCCTTACCACACTTGCCTTTTTTATTTAATTTTTGTTGTCTTTTTCTTGTTTTTCATTTCTGTCAATGTCTTTCGAATTCATTTTTGTCGCCTTTACTGTTTTCTATTATTTTTAATAATGATATCCAAACCGGATGTTTAATGCAAAAAAAAATTCGTATAGTTTTATTACTCCTTTATTTCTTTAGTGACAATAATTTTATTTGTGAGCACTGATCCTAAGATATTTGCCTAAGCAATGTGAAGGGTGTTCTCGTAACTCAGTCGGTAGGAAAGCGGACAGTTTGCTAGCTCGACTCTAGTTACTACCGTTGGCTTTTTCTATATGTTATGCCAGTAGGAAACATTACGCTCGGCTTCACTAGTCTAACTGGCGTAAACAATGACAATAAACCCTCAAAAAAATTTGCGCGAAGTTGACTTTTTTGCACAACTTCAGTTGTTTTAATGTCTATTTTTTTCTGGCTACGACTGTACCACCGTTGAGTTCTTAATTCTCTATGACATTTCTCCATGACAGTATGGATTACAATCACCCGCGCATGCGCACGGACGTCCTATAACATAACCTCTCCGAAGACATAATGCACACTGTTTACTCTCATACGAGACTTTATAAGCTTTATAAAGTTGCCTCGTGGAAATAATATCAATAGACACGCATACAGAACATCAGTTATACTCTCAACAAACTAATGAGGTATTATCATTTTTCCGTCTGAATTTTTAGCAACAATCCATTAGGAAATAAGCGACTACCAACATAGTAAGATTCAGAACAGGGATCTGAACACACACACACACACACACACACACACACACACACACACACACACACACACACACAGAGAGAGAGAGAGAGAGAGAGAGAGAGAGAGAGAGAGAGAGAGAGAGAGAGAGAGAGAGAGAGAGAGAGAGAGAGAGATATATATATATATATATATATATATATATATATATATATATATATTCCAATGTGACTCAAAGGTGAAACAAAAATCTATTTCAGTAAGATTTTAGACAAGTTCGTTACCCAATTCATTAAATTCATTAAAAAGTATCAAATTTCCGGTGATATTACAAATTTTAGGAAAAACGTAACTATTTATGTTACCTATTTTAAAAAATCAAATTACACAATCTCAACGAGCATAAAATCTTCACAAATTAGCATTTATGAACTTTCGTTAAAGCTGGTCACGATGGATCGATGTAAATTCACTACCATCACCTTAGCGAGACAGCTGCGTGCCACAATACAATTATTTAATTATCAGGCGTTTTGCAGTTAACGCGTGTCCCGTTAAACAAGTAATTCCTGTGGAAGGCTTAAATTCGGAGCCGGGACTGTGGGACGCGGGACAGTAGTTGGCAATCCTCGCCGACCGTCGCGATGCTTTACAACACCCACAAGCGGCGACATCGGCTCTGTCCACGGTCGTGACTCTGCGGGACGACCATTAATTGCGCGCACGCGCAGTACATGCGCTGCGTGACTCCCCCTCCACCCCTTAGACATTTCAACTTCACTGTTCAAAATAAACATGTTTTGAGTTTTTTTAAACTCGGTTTAACTTTCTCGCTCGCTGCGCATACAATACAATCATACACACGTTGCAGCAACGTTGGACTAACTTTCTTACACGTCCGACATTTCATATGGATGCCGGCAAAATGCTAAACCGACATTTGAATTCAGAACCATGAATATACTTGGCACACCGACTTGAGTCATGAGGTCTTCGAACGCCTTCGATGAACCGATTTTGAGCAATTTGGTCGACGTTTCTGTTTTTGTTACTCCCGAATCGGATTAGTAGCGATCCGTTTTGTTTTAGAAATCCATTTTTTTAAAGAAATTTTACTTGACAAAATGACAGATTTCATGGAAATCGGTTTGTTCGTTTGGAACAATTGTGTACTTATATCCATGTATATACATAACGTCAATATGTTTATGAAATAAAATCCCAAAATCGATTTTTTTGGTCACCATAGCTACAAACATTCTATTAAAAACGTCTAAAGGTGATGAATTTCCATTGGAAAGTGTTTGAATAGCTAACACTCTTTGTTCACTGTTCCTGGTATTAGAACACGTTTCTAAATAGGCTAACTGTGAATAGCAAATGGAACAACAGTAGTACACTCTTGCGTTCGTATTTGTTACTCAGTTTTATTAAAAAAAACTTAAAAGAAAATTGATTCTGATAACAGATATTACTAGTAACTGGTTAATCTATTACCAGAATCAATTTTTATTGGCAAGATCAAATCGTTAATTTCAAAATATCAACAATCAAGATTCTTCATCAACTTTTAAATACGCATTTTTTTAAAGCTGATTTAAAATCGTAAATTTAATTTCAACACTGAAAATACAAAATGTAAGCCTGCGATACAGCTGCGTGCCGCCATATTTGTAACTAACTCACAGATCGAATCAGTAAGGGAAATCGAACTCACAAACAAAGAACGCCACCACGCAGTGTTGCCTAGTCAATTTTTATAATCTCCAGATTATTCCTACATGTCCTCATCGATCAGACTGTCCTCTTCATTATCCTCGGACCGATCCTGCTTCGATACTCCAGTCTGACACACAATCAATAAAACCCACAGCCTAACTAAGCCGGAGCAATATGGCGCTCGTGATGCAACAGGTCGACCATCGTAGTACCTGCCGATCCGCAAGATCTCGTCGAAGTCTGTCTATTTAGGTTGCGTGCTTTTATGTTAAGAGGGAAAGTTATGAAACTTGATCAATAGTATCGAGTGTCCCCACTTATAACTAAAATACATATACAAAAGTGTAAAACTTTGTCACTGTAATTATTTTTTGTTTTGTTTTTAGGCCCTCTGTGTACAAAAAGTAGTATGTACTAAAAATGTATGTGACTGTTCGTATCGCTAAATACTAAACAAATTCTATTGTGACTGTTCACATTGCTAAATACTAAATAAAATCTATTGTAACTGTTCACATCGCTGAAGACTAAAAAAATCTATTGTGGCTATCCACATCGCTAAAGACTAAACAAAATCTATTGTGACTGTCCACATCGCTGAAGACTAAAAACATCTATTGTGGCTGTCCACATCGCTAAAGACTAAACAAATTCTATTGTGACTGTCCACATTTCTAAAGACTAAACAAATTCTATTGTGGCTGTTCCCATCGCTAAAGACTAAACAAAATCTATTGTGGCTGTCCACATCGCTAAAGACTAAACAAATTCTATTGTGACTGTCCACATCGCTGAAGACTGAAAAAATCTATTGTGACTGTTCAAATCGCTAAAGACTAACAATATCTATTGTAACTGTTCACATTGCTTAAGACTAAACAAAATGTATTGTGACTGTCAACATCACTAAAGACTAAACAAAACTTACTGTAACTGTCAACATCGCTAAAAACTAAACAAAATTTACTGTGACTGCCCACATCGCTAAGTGCTACACAAAATATATTGTAACTGTCTACATTGCTAAAAAATAAACAAAACCTATTGTGACTGTTTAAGTTACTAAAGACTCAATGAATAAATTAAATTTTATTGATTTTTGGAAAGTAGGTATACCAGATTTGCTTAAGCTATATCATAGTAGTTTTTGGTTTTGCAAAAATAATTTTCGGATATTATTGTTTACTAAAACCAACTCTTACGATGTTAATTAAACTTTGTTAAAATATTCAAAAGTAGTTTCTAAGTCTCTGACCAATAACGTATGGATCGCTTTATTTCTGTAAATCCAGTTCAGGAGATTTCAAAAAAAAATCGGCTAATCAGTTAAACAGATTTTTTTTCAAATTTCAGTCTTGTTTTAGAAATAAAATGAATGTAGGAAAGTTACTGCAATATTCTAGAAATATATTTCTTGATACAACACTCGGCATTTAGTTTGTTAACACTCATCTAGGGCGGAACCGGAAGTTACGTAGATATACGCTGGCATTACAGCTCTTATTGTTTAAAACAAATGTAACAATAATAGTAGGAAATAATTGCTTAAGTGTTTTATCTGCAACACCGTTTACCTGAGAAAATACCAGTTATATTTTCCCACGTAGAGAAGTATTGTGACTAACTAAATAAATGGTGCAAAAACAATACAAAACCTTTCTCGCGTTCAATTTCCATAATATATTTGGTTCGATTCTACAAAAAAAATTGTCACAATATCAAAAATCGGTTCACTATGTACTGCTACTTAAATTTAGCTTACATATTTAAAACTCAAATGAGCGTAACACATTAAATGGGAATAAATGACACTGACAATTAGACATTATACCGGAAAACATAAAACAAACCAGATGGAGGTCAGGGACTTCATTTTCGTATTTCTAATGTTGTTTCAGCACCTAATTGTGTTCTGACCGAACTGGAACTAGCCGATGGATAAAGCTCATAATGGTCTGCCTAAATAAGGAACGACCGCACTATTAGCCGTCAGCCACTAACCCAAGGCGTAAGTAACCGGGCTCGTTGTAGTAGGCTAATTACAATAATCACAGACCGTGCATCGGATCTCGGTGAAATTAATAAAAACCGTTCGGATTTAAACAAATGGCGACATTATAAAACAATTTTCGTGCGGCGACTAACTCGAGGATCGCGTGTCCCGGGCTACTTGGCGCATGAGCTATGGCACAGGAGTCGGACGCAGGAGGTAAGTTGTGGACTGTACCCTGCGTACGGCGTTGTTTATACGCGCACGCTTGAATTCCAGGAGCTGCGATCAACACATAAACGTCAACTACGATGTTTGGATAGCAGAAGTCATGTTTACTTTCACGCGTGGTAGTCTACGTGTCTAAAGAAGATACTCGTAGTGCAGGGAAAAGAAAGAAGTAGAAGGTAAAATTTGCAGAGTAGAAAGAAAAATGGGAGAATAAAATGGAAATCAGAGAAAAGAACATTTATGTCAGTGCAGAAAATAAAGGAAACGACAGAAGTGAATAAATTACGAGAGAAAGTATTATTGTAACTATTAAAACAAACGGTGCGGAAACGTTAGACAAACTTCCCGCTTCCGACTATTTCCCGTACTATAGCAAGAATACGTGATGTTATAGTATTTCCCCGCAGAGGGGGTGCAGACTAGCTGTACATATTGAGAGGATTTAGACGTTCCTCGCGGTACCCGAGTCTAACACACACTTACAACTTTAACACTCTACACTCACACTTACATTTAGGGAGGCTATAATAGCATCATTGTGCTTTTCTTCTTAAAATAACAAAGAAAAAATGTTATTTTAGAAGGGGTAGAGAAACGAAAATAGTTGAAAGGAAAATGAGAAAGTAGAAGGAAAATTTCGAGACAGAATAGAGAACAGGACAGGAAAATGGGGAAGAGACTGAAAGAAATGTAAAAGAAAATCGGACGAGATACAGGACGAATGAAAGGAAAATGATAAAAATTTAAAGGAAAGAAATTAATAGAAGGGATAAGTTTGTATTTTGTTACATTACAGAGAAATAGAAATTACAATATTTTTTAACATTTTTGAAATTCTGATTTCAACAATGTTGTTAGTGTAAAAATCTAAACAAACTGGATTCTTAAATTTTCAGTGAAATTTTGTAAAATTGAAAACTTATTCAGATTTTAAAATTGATTACGATAGTAAAACCAAATCTTTTTTAAAATTGAAGAATGAAAATGTTATGTAATTTCACGGCTGTAATGATCATTTTTCTGTAATTAGAATTTATTCGCATGTGCAATACTCATTTATGTGTATGGAAGTTCGCTTCCATCACGTCAGCAAGAAAGCTGAGTATCGCGGCAACTAGTAAAATATTAAAACAACAATATACTACGTACTACATCAATGGGCAACATTGAATACAACCGTGCAATAATTATTTAGCAAAGTTATCATAAAACTCTTCCAAGCGAAACGTGAGGTCAAGCAGCCAGGCCGCTACCTTAGAAATTGATAAAATAAACGAGCAATAACCGCTGTCACGAATGTGGTTTGGTTCCTAGTGTGCAACATGGTCTCGTGGAGTGTCTTGTACTGGTCGCGTTCGTTTCCATACCACCGTTGAAGTCTCCGGTCTACCCCCCAAGGGGCGTTACGTTATGTCAAATATTGTGGAACGTGTGATAAAATCTATGCTTAACTTTAGATTTCTTCTTAGGACTATGTAACGTCCGTCATGGTAACATCCAGACCTACAATCTTGAAATAAGCATCGATCCTGACATCTAGATCACTTCTTGAGGGGCCGTAGAATATTATACACCAGCATTCTGCCTTACCGTCTTCACCAGGTATATGCCAAAACGTTTGTGGTGGAATTTTAGAACCCCATTTTTGTGCACCCACAAAGTTTTATAAATTAAATGCTCAGGCGCTCACTGTTAGCAACATTCCGAGTTTTCAAAATGATTAATGCATTATTCTTTTGTACATTTTAGCCCCTAGTTCGGCTCATTAAATTTGAATTTTTTTCGAAACTACAACTAGATTTTTTTTGCAACAGTCTAGAAAAGAAATAAAACATTCAGCATCAAAGTCCTGAAGTTTTAATAGATTGTATTTTGGCTTTTATAAATATCAACCACTATTTAAAACCCCTTATGGGTAGTGTTTTTAAGAAACTATCTTTTAATAAACAACCTAGAACTGAACCAACAACTTAATAAAAACATTTTTAGCTTCAAACATCTCATGACTTAACGTTAATAATGGATCTTTGAGTTTTTACACTAACTCATTTCAACCCTTAGTATTGAAGTTTTTTGAAAACATTTTTTGCAATCACGTAGGACTCACGAGAATCGTTCACGCCAAAATTTTAACTATAAAGATTAAAAAATATAAATTTTCACTCTTCGGGTGGAATTTTTTGAACCGCTTCACAGCGGGCATCTAGAAACGAAGACCAACATACATATATGCCAAATTTCAGCTTTATAGTTATAAAGATTTCGTGATGGTTGATAGTATTTGGAATATATATGTTACTATGTTGTTTTTAAAAGTGCAACTAGTTAGAAATTTTTTAAAAATCACTGTTTTCTTACACATCTAAAACTAAACACGATTGAATTTGCTCGATAGTTCTTTATGGTTCGGCACAAAAACTGTAGAAAAATAACTCAACGTAATGTGAAAGTTTGTGCAATGTCTTTGTACAATTAACGAACCTTATTGGAACTTTACGAAGACGCTGAAAACGTGACCAACACAGCAAACCATCCTATCAGATCGCAAACACAGGACCGCAACTGTTGCGTGCGGGGGCGTGCACGCCTGACGGCCGCGATGATGGACTTATTATATGAAAATAAAGACAGCGCGTCCAAGAGTCAATTAGATTTTTTCCCGTGTTGCTGCATACATAATCAGCCAGGTGTCAATATATAAACAGTTCTGAAATCAATTATGAAGGCTCTTAAGATGGCGTCGCCCACATGCCAGTGGGAAGATCGTAATCTCGGAGCTGTCCGTCAGAGTGTGCGGTGCAACATCCAGGAAAAGTAATATTATAATTTAAAAATGCACTAAACTACTTAGCTGGTAATAGTAAAATCATATTTTTTCAAAATATCGAATTTTCCAAAAACTAACATTTAAAATATAATATTTTGGATTTTAAAACAAAAATACTGAATCCTGATTGTCGTGGAATTAATAACTTTTACACATCTTTCAAATTTTGGAACATTAAAATGATTTTTCTGGTGAACAAAACAACTTAGCTAGTGGTAAAATCAATTTTCCTGCTAAGTTTTAACCTAAGTTTCTATCTTTGCATTAACGTACGCACACAAACGTTATACATTTCTTTAACAGCTATCTTGGCTGTTGGAGAAAATGTACATGGCCAGTGTCACTTTTTGGACTAAAAAAATGACATAACAAAGTCAATGAGCCCAAATTTTTACATGTAAATTTTACAAATTTTAATGCCATGATTATATTAATCAACAATAATAGTGCTAATACTGCAAAATATCTTGGTATGATCCTTTACGCCAAGCTACGCTGGAAGGAACACGTAAGGGAAAAAACGAACAACTTTAGGCATCCGACTAAAGAAAATGCATTGGCTGATTGAAAGAAGGTCACAATTATCAATACATAATACAATGCTGTTATACAAGCAAGTGCTAGAACCAGTATTGTTATATGGTATACAGCTTTGGGGTTGCATCAAGAAGTCTAATATTAACATTATTCAGACTTTTCAAAATAAAGTACTAAGGGCTATGGTGAAAGCCTCTTGGTACGTCAGTAATCCATTCATAGCGATACTGGTTATGAGATCGAACCAGTAGAAGTAGAAATACAAAAGCAAACCAAAACATAATGCGTTTCGACTCCATCAACACCAAAATGTTAAAGTACTTCAGCTGCTTGACAGTGCAGCGCTAGTGAGACTGAAGCCTTTTGAGTTGGTTTCGTTTCCTTAGTGTTGCACTCTAGGAAAGTGATAGTGTTCTCTTATCACCCCGCAGGGGGATGCAGACTAGCTGCACCTATTGAGAGGATTAAGACGTTCCTCGCGGTACCCGAGTCTAACACACACTTACACTTACAACACTACACTTACGACTTCAACACTTTACACTCACACATACATTTAGGGAGGCGATAATAACCTCAATGTGCTTTTCGCCTTAAAATAACAAAAACAAATTCTGTTAAAAGAGGTATTGACATTGAGCATGATCTTATAAACTGTTATGATCTAATTATAAACTGTTGCCAATAAACAAGTGCATATAATTATATATATATATATATATATATATATATATATATATATATATATATATATATATATATATATATATATATATATATATATAGAGAGAGAGAGAGAGAGAGAGAGAGAGAGAGAGAGAGAGAGAGAGAGAGAGCGATCTCTCTATTGCCGATCTCTCTATAACGGCAAAATGTGTTAGTCCCTTCCCATTCTTATAGCAAAAATATATATTGTAACTTTCCCTGTTGAGGCCAATAAAATCCCAGGACGGTTAAACATGTGCACACTTCCTACTCTTCTACTCTGAGAAATATCTCAGTATGCCAACACGTCATTCGAGTTATAAAGCAGTGCGTCAAGTAAGTGTTTTGTGACCAGTACATTTTACAAGTAGTGCATTATTTTCTTCATTCTTTTACAACACAGTGTAATGGCGTGTAAGTGGAAAATTTTATCGTTAGATGTAAAGCTTAGAGTTTTGCGTGAGTTAGAGAAAGGTGTGAAGCAAGTTTGATGAGGTTTTAATTTAGCTAGTTCTTCTATTGGTACGATATTGAAAAAATAAAAATAACATAATGGAAGAAATTTGGAAAACCAGAATTTGAAGGAATTTTTGAAGCGGTTCTGCAACAGTTTGGGGAAAATGTCGCCATTTTCTCACAATTACAGTGTTTTATTCATGCAGTATTATTTAATAAATATTGTTCTTTAAAGGCTATACGGTACATAATTTTGTTTCAAAAACGTTTGTACTAAATACAAAAAAGGTGTATAACACATCGTATACAGTTTTGGTTGGGCTCTCTTTATAGCGGCAAAAACTAATGTTCTCTTAAATGCCGATATAGAGAGATGTTACTGTATTTCCTTTAGGTATATACTTTTTTAAAGCCTTTATATTACACCAGTTAGGCTATTGAAGAAAGGGACGATGAAATGCATGAACAAACAAAGGCAGTGACTAGACTAGAACCATTGGACAGGTAAAACTTGTTTGTATCCAACGACGCTCTTCTCCCACAGTTTAAATATCATCCTAAAATATTTTAAAAAACAGTGAAATTATGTAAAAAAATATTAAAACCTTTGTAACTAGTAATGTTTTCACGAGAAACTGTACTTTTTGGTTCGTTATGATTGAAGTATAGATTAAATTTATTAGTACCTTTTATTTTTTTAAATGTCTAAAAGTTGTGAAAATAATAGAAAACAGCAAAACAAATGTCGGCACAAGTAGTAATGAGTGTCTAATGAAGAAAATTAATTAAGGCTCTGTACATCTTGTCGGCCATATTGAATCTATTCCCAATAAGACCAATATTAATTAACGATAGCCTATATACACTACTCCGCTTTTTGTGAACATAAAATATTGTGTTTTATATCTCGTTTTAAATACCTTGTACGTAGGAATCAGCTTTTTTATATTTTGTACCCACGTAATTGTTGCTTTTACATTGGGATACATGTATGAGATACAAGTAAAATTGATAAATCACAACACACTACATCATAAAAAATATACACACTGTATTAGCTCCAAGATTTCCTCACACATTTTGTACGAGCAAAAAATAACGTATAGTTTGACTTGTATGAGTTTAGTTTCACGTCTTCATAATTTCATGTATTTTTAGGTTGTGACAGTTCTTATTTTTAATTAGATTTAGTTGGCTGTTTACTCACCTGATAGGTTTTGATTTGTTGGCAAATTCAGTTTTATTTCATCGGTTGTTTTAACATTTTCATTTACTAATTTTTGTATACAGCATATCGAACTGGAACAAACACAACACTTTAAAACTTACTGAATAAGAGAAGATCAACAACGATTTGAGATATGAAATCACAAGATTACAAAGACCGCAAAATTCATCATAAGTTTTGGTTCAGTCACTGCCACGGAACTAAAATGTTCGGTTAGCGAGGCGGCAAAATGGCACAATGCAAAAAGCCAGTGCAATAGTTTTTTTTAACGTCCGACTACTGTGCACACTTTGGCTAATGCACTGTTGTCCACTGTTGTACAGTGCTATACAGTGTACAGAGTGTTGTACTGTAGTACTGTTGTACAGTGCAATAGAGAATTTTCTGAAGTAATGAGAAGTACAAAGAGTGGAACTTCTGGTACTTCTGTGCACACCCCTGGCTGGTATGCCTCCTCAACTTTGTATTTCCTAAAGGATACAAAAAGCGATACTGATGAAGAACTAACAGAAGTTTCTATTTACGATAGTCCTAATTTAGTTTTAATAAAATTTAAAATGGTAAACTGAAATTTAACATTTATAATTTTTTTTAATAATACAAATTTTTAACACTAAATAAAGTTATATATCAGAGCACAGAATGACAATAAGTAGGCCTGTTATTGTTACATCGCATCAAGGAACATACAGTTGTATGAGTTCTTTTATATGTACACCAGTGCACATGTTGATAAATATAGGAGCTTCACCTCATTACTAGACATGATTTTGTTATATACATTTAGAATATTTATACTTAAAGGTACTACCATTGACCAGCATAAATTAATAATTGAAAAATATTACTTTTAATAGTGTAAATACACGGTGCATTTTAAGAACTATTTGACACGTATAAGGACTTGTATCATACAAGTCCTAATCTCAATGTAAATTCACCATTTAAAATATAGCAAGATCTTTAAAAAGAAAATATGTACATTCTACAGAATGTTAAATTAAAGTGAGATGTCAAATATAATTTTTCTTATTAAATAGAGGAGTAATCTGTATTGTTAACTAGCACACCTTTCACAGAGACATTGTTGTCGACTGGAGACACACAGGGTAGTGTGCGGGTGAGACCTGTCTTGTATTTGTTGTGCAGACTGCACTGAACCATCTTACTGCAAGCGATAGTCTTTCAAGCAACTGCAAAAAAAGTTATTGAACTTTTATTGAAGCTTCATAGAGCACTGTGCATTAGTATGGGTGAAGGAAAATAAAGGTAAGTTTTACAAATCTGAAGATTGACCAATTAATACATTGCCATTAAACTAGGCCAATTATGCAAAATACTTAAGAACGTCATTGGTTGCAAATCATAAATGAAAAAAGCACATCGAAAACAAATAAAGCTACAAAAGCATTACAATAACTGCCTCATATTCAATTATCAGACAATCCTGTTTACAAGATATCGACAACTGGAAGGTCGACTTTTTTCGAAATTGGTTTATCTGATTTTGATTAAGTCTGCACTCTGGACATGAATTTCAAAATAACAGATTAAATTTAAAGATTTTAGCGCTCGTGAAACCAGATTTTTGATGCAAAAATATTCGCATAATAAAATATTCTCGTGTACGCGATAATATCACTACGTTTTGTAAATTCGGTTCCATCACGTCAGCGAGACAGCTGCGTGTCGCAATCTAATTTGTGATATGTAAATTACTAAACAACTAGCTTACTAATTTGTAATATAACAAAATTAGTTTTAAGTGCTTTTTATACAGGTATTATTCAAAGAAATTAATTACACGGGTAAAAAAAAATTAAAAACATTGAAATTCATCAAAAAAGTTGAACTTAATCAATTTTGACGTAAAGCTTATTTTGTTTGTTACCATTAATTATACTGACTTTGCAAGTACTGTGTGTAAGCTAAGCCACTGCACTGGCTGAATATCATTAATCTGTGTATACTTTGTGTACAGCTGCTGATTATACCACTCAGCTACAGTGTTACCAACAAAACAAAAAACAGAGTAATTAGCACGGGACGGGCTTATAAACAAACGTTCGATTCCAGACGTCATATCGAAGCGGAAACTTCACTAATCGATTCTGGAACTCGATAGCATGAACTCGTTGTTTTTGTTCCAGCCCTCGAAACACTCTGCCCGTCAATCAATCTGGACTTTATCTGGGATCGACATCTTGTTGCGTTCGTTAAGGATATGTCGCTTCCTCCCACGCCGGTCACGTGACCGCTCTATTATTGCTGGGAATAAAACAAAATCGAAGACTACCGTTTATACTAAGATTCTAAGATTGGCTGATTTGAATACTTGTTATGCAAACTGTGAAATTTGAATTTAAAATTTGTTGCTTTATTGGGGATTAATTCCGACCAAATTGATTCATGGTGGTGTCGGTTTATTAGCGAATTTTTTATTTGCGAGTTCGTTAAGCAGCAAAATCTGCTCATCCGTTTCAAAATGGCGGATATTTAAAATTGTTTGTCGAAAATATGATTCTACTATCGTAATCAACGTGAACAACATGGTCCCGGAAATGTTAAAGGTATTTTATATTGGCCTTTACCGAACAAATTTAAGGGCATTTTATTGTTTTTTTAAAAACAATTTGAAGGACTGTTTATTGAACTTTACAGGATAATTTTAGATTCTTTTGTTGTCTTCTCCAGAAACTTAAAAGGGATATTTATTGCTTTCATGTTCATAAATTGGCGGACATTTATTCATAACTTTCATGATACACTTTTTTTAAAATCTGTTTTTATCAACGTGAACACGATGAATGATAATTTACATTTTCAATGAAAATATGAAAATATACTTGATGCGAGTTCGTTTTCGTGTTTTTATTGTAAGAAACAAACATTTTCTCAAATTAAATTCTTCGTTTATGTATATGTCATTTTTGGAAAATCGCTTCTATCACGTCAGCAAGACAGCTTCGAGCTGCGACTATTAATGACTTCCCCATTTTATAAAGACATATAGGCTATATATAGCCTACGTACCAGCGTTATCGGACACGACCCGCTAAACGGTATCATTTCCCTTGTTAATGATTTAATGGTTCAAGATGAATCCCACCAATATTGAACGTTTATACTAAATTTGAGCAGAATCTTTACAGTCGATCATGAAAAATTATACTCTCCTTCTTTTAAGATTTTCGACAAATAAGGAACACAAAATTAATATTTCCGAAGAATTAAAAAGAGGTTTCGAGATATAAGCAAAATCATCAAAAATCCCTTTCGATGACTGTGACTCACAAATACACTAAGTGTAAAGCCAAGTGAATCAGTGTAGCCTCCAGCGATGAACTCGTCATCAGCAGTTCTATCGCATCGCGTACAATTTCGGAAACGCGCAAATATCTCACGGCGCGTTCAACTCACGCATGCGCGAAACGCATTAATTAACAGACTTCCGTGGGATTCCGCCATTACTGTAAAACGGCACTGGTTTAAATTATTTTCAAACACCTCAAAATATGAAATATTCATAAGCCAACCGGCAGTGGTCCGCGTGTCGATTTAAAAAATTACTATGCCCTTGTATAACATCACTTGTACCTATCGATAGTCTCGATAGGAGTGCCTGTTCGATTTACGAGTATTATTAAAAACACACCGAGTTTTGCCAATGTTTATGACTTCATTTGCTGAGTTGAACTTATTGCCTGGTTATGCACCGCTAATTTATCGCCGACCCGAAGTTACACGAACGGAAGCCGACAGCGACACGAACTATAAATCTATCTTCCACAGACAATTCCATATATTTTTATTGTTTAATGACTTTCAATTAATAATATACCAGGTTTTATTATTCCGTCTCGAGGCTGTGTTTCTTAAAATCAGCTGATTTTACTAAATACAGTAGTAAAAAAAATATTTTCTTTGGAAAATACCAGTTTCTAAATAAAAAAATAATGCAATATAATATATGTTTACTTATAAAAATTAAGTGAATTAATTACAATTTTTAAAGTAAATACTTTTATAAGCGCGGCTCCCAGAATTTAGTTTTTTTAATGCTTACAAATTGAGCTGACATGTACGGCTACGCAGCCTGTTTTTTACATTAAATATTTATTTGTTTAAAAGTATAGGCCTACATAAACACAACAAGTTTAATAATAAACTTTACAATTACCGCCATTATTCTACATACCCTACTCATATAACACGAAACGTTCACAGTTAAATATATCTCGCATGATGTACTTATATTTATATTTTAATACAGTGATAATATAAATATTTTATGTAAATAAACACGGTCAGTAAAAATATTATAATTATAATTAACGCCATTATATGAACACTCAGCCCATCAAGCACACATTATTGCGTTTGCAGGCAAATATATATTGCACACTTTGTGCAAGATTGTACAGTAATATATGTAAATAAGGTTAATGAAAGTTTGAATTATAATTATCGCCTTTATACCAGTTAGCACAAAATGTTACCGATTTTTGAAAAAACTTACTTAGGATTTTTCATAAAATTTCAATTAAGGATTTCAATTAAAATTGTAAAGTAAAAATCTGTTGCAACTTACAAAGTATTTTTCAGACAGTCGTAATACTTTCTCTTCCGGCCTATACATTAGCGAGAAAATAAAAATGTAAACTTTTGGAGAAAAACGTGTTATTTTATACTTTTCTTGATTTTATACTTTAGAAAAATCTAGTAGCTATAGAAAAATCCTTGTGTTTGGGAATTTTTGCATTATTTACACACACACACACACACACACACACACACACACACACACACACACACACACACACACACACACACACACACACACACACACACACACACACACACACACACACACACACACACATTTCAGCCTATTTAGTTCAATTTTTTTATAATCTCTAAGACTACAAAAATTGATGTGCTCAATTTCAACTTCTAATGTGTAAAAATGTAATACTGAATAGGAAAGATTAATTTTTTTATCTTAATTTTGTTATTAATTAATTAAAAGTGAAATACCAATTAATGTGACAAAATTTTAACTTCAAAGTCTTCAAAATACGGTAATTTTGCAAGCCAGGCTATATAGGTCCAAATATAAGATGTATACGTTTAAAAGAAACGATGCCGAAGTACAAGAACATGCCCATACAGTATGTCTCCCACCCACTCATAACATACAAAGCAGCCTATCTGAACCATTCAAGAGAACAAATATTTCCATAGAATTATTTTGACGTAAAACACAAACAAAGATCAGAGGAACAGGATGGGGAGGGGGAGGGGAGGGGAGCGTCATTAGAGAGGATGAATAAAGCGCCGTCGAACCGATTTTCGTAGATTACTGAATGGAACGATGATATTACATTAGCCGTGACGTGGATTTGTCAGATCAGATTTTGACTTCTATTGACACCCCCATTAGTGAGATGTTAAGCGGAGACCGGTTCACAGCTCGGCGTTCGCAAGGATGGTTCACAGGAGCGACTGGTTAATCTGGCCTGACTGTCCTGTACAACACTCTCCACTACCGCAAACTTCTTCATTAACTCTTAAATTCTTTTTATAATTTTGCTCAGCGTGTTTTCTTCTATGCTAATATTTCCTCTTTTTGTCGCAGGATACGATAGATCCAGCACCATTCGTTTCTTTTAATTAATTAACTATCCAATGTAAAATTAGACGTTTGTAGAACGATGTGATCCTTAGAAATAAAATTTTGTCAACCATGTATTCGTAAATAGCATTTTTTTATGTCTAAATATCATACATTTATTTACTGGAATATTTTGCTGAATCATCTTTATCAGGCTGTAATTTTGATGTGTAAAATGTTTTCTTAACAGGTAGCCTATAATGAAGTTAAAGTCACTTTAAACGAAATTAATAAAACAATTTTCTTTTTTTCATAAGCAAAATATTGCGTAATGTCTCCTTAACTAAGGAAACTGCGAGACCAACATTATGACACCCACCTGACGCGATTGTCAATGCCGCTGCTGTTGCTGATGCAGACTGGTGTAATGCAGACTTTATGACACCCACCTGACGCGATTGTCAATGCCGCTGCTGTTGCTGATGCAGACTGGTGTAATGCAGACTTTATGACACCCACCTGACGCGATTGTCAATGCCGCTGCTGTTGCTGATACAGACTGGTGTAATGCAGACTTTATGACACCCACCTGACGCGATTGTCAATGCCGCTGTTGTTGCTGATGCAGACTGGTGTAATGCAGACTTTATGACACCCACCTGACGCGATTGTCAATGCCGCTGCTGTTGCTGATGCAGACTGGTGTAATGCAGACTTTATGACACCCACCTGACGCGATTGTCAATGCCGCTGCTGTTGCTGATGCAGACTGGTGTAATGCAGACTTTATGACACCCACCTGACGCGATTGTCAATGCCGCTGCTGTTGCTGATGCAGACTGGTGTAATGCAGACTTTATGACACCCACCTGACGCGATTGTCAATGCCGCTGCTGTTGCTGATGCAGACTGGTGTAATACAGACTTTATGACACCCACCTGACGCGATTGTCAATGCCGCTGCTGTTGCTGATGCAGACTGGTGTAATGCAGACTTTATGACACCCACCTGACGCGATTGTCAATGCCGCTGCTGTTGCTGATGCAGACTGGTGTAATGCAGACTTTATGACACCCACCTGACGCGATTGTCAAGCCGCTGCTGTTGCTGATGCAGACTGGTGTAATGCAGACTTTATGACACCCACCTGACGCGATTGTCAATGCCGCTGTTGTTGCTGATGCAGACTGGTGTAATGCAGACTTTATGACACCCACCTGACGCGATTGTCAATGCCGCTGCTGTTGCTGATGCAGACTGGTGTAATGCAGACTTTATGACACCCACCTGACGCGATTGTCAAGCCGCTGCTGTTGCTGATGCAGACTGGTGTATGCAGACTTTATGACACCCACCTGACGCGATTGTCAATGCCGCTGCTGTTGCTGATGCAGACTGGTGTAATGCAGACTTTATGACACCCACCTGACGCGATTGTCAATGCCGCTGCTGTTGCTGATGCAGACTGGTGTAATGCAGACTTTATGACACCCACCTGACGCGATTGTCAATGCCGCTGCTGTTGCTGATGCAGACTGGTGTAATGCAGACTTTATGACACCCACCTGACGCGATTGTCAATGCCGCTGCTGTTGCTGATGCAGACTGGTGTAATGCAGACTTTATGACACCCACCTGACGCGATTGTCAATGCCGCTGCTGTTGCTGATGCAGACTGGTGTAATGCAGACTTTGATATTCAAAATGATCCTCAGATTCTATCTTTCACTGAAACACAAACACATTTTATAACTACTGAAGTCTTCAATTCTATTCTTATTTGTCCTTTCAGAGGCTTTGTAATATTTAATTGTTCAAATGTATGAATTCCTAATGTAAAATAAGCTACTGGACCAACTTAAGATTCTTGAAATGAGCGCCTGTCAGAGCCTGTTAATAATTTTAAATACACGTAAACAATTTTGGTCTGATTTGATTCAAACATGGTACAGAAATCGATTTTGGTAATACATTTAACAGCAAAATCAGACCAACGTTTCAAAGAGGGCGACCATTCCAAATCTTACACTCTGAAAATCTGATTTCACAGTCAATAGTCAGCTGTTAATTTTCATTAGCAATTATGAAATTTCATTAAAAAATTTAAGTGTTAATCGTTCAAATTTTAAAACTAATTACGATGGTAAAATAAGATTTTAAAAAAATGTAAAATAAAAAATTATTGATAGTTAATTTTTGGAAAGGTTCAATCGCGTCAGCGAGACAGTTGCGTGTTATTATTTTGTTACAAATTTTAAGGTCGCATAGCGGCGTAAATTCTGTTTTAAGTAATAAAGTATCGTTCTACAAAAAAAATTTCAAGAATGACAAAATTCAGAAAGTTTCATGTGCTTAGAACAGGTATGTTCAGGGAAATCTATCGAATCGTCAGTAAAAAGTTTTTTTTTAGAATCGAATGAAACAAGTTTTTTTAAAAAATTCTTTGCAACAGTTCCAGGGACGTTTATTTTTCTATCCAAAAGGTAACAGAATCGATGGTTCCAAATTCCAGTAACAGCCCGTAGGCCGTGACGTATGTCATTTCGAATCGACTCTATATTAATTAGAGGCAGGTGCGCGCGCAGCTGGGACATCGCTTAGCTGATCTCCGATAAACCCGGCCCTGTTCACATCGCGGCACATATTTCCGTAACGAGCCCGATGCCTGAAGATGCCGATACCCGACTGATCTGAATAGCGTTTTTTGCAAAAAGTAATGAGCCCGTGGTTAATTTTTACCCGCATCTATCAAAACGGTCGAAATGCGGCTCGTCCGATAATTTCTTCTCAATTATCAGGAAGTAACGCGATTAAACGAACAGGTGTTGTTTTAATAGCAACTTTACTCGGTATGGCGGTCCATTTATTATGTAAAGATGTGTTCATAACTCAAATTTAGAATTAGAAAAAATTTAGTTACTAAATGGACTCCGGTGACGAGTGGAGGAAAGCAATGAAGAAGCTTCCAAACAAAATCGACACTATAAGATGAACGCGTTTAAACGCTGGCGGTGCAGTACTGGTACACAATCTACATTATCTATCTTGTAGGTTCCCGCCTTAGCAAGCCGACAGATATCTTCTTCTACTTTCGCTGATCACTCTATCCTCTGACTTCCAAGGTACAACCTCACTTGTTTCTTCCACCTTGTAGGTTTTCCTCTCCGTAGCTCAGCTTTCTTTCCTCGCAGGGGGTGCAGACTAGCTGCATCTATTGAGGAGATTTAGTCGTCCCTCGCGGTACCCGAGACTAACACACACTTACACTTACAACACTACACTTACGACTTTAACACTTTACACTCACACTTACATTTAGGGAGGCGAAAATAGCCTCAATGTGCTTTACGCCATAAAATAAAATTAATTATTCAGTGCCAATCCATACAATACCTTTTCACTGTAACCGTCTTTTTATCAGTGGTATCCTTCAGGGATAACAACACTTTCAGTCCGTTGTTATAAATTTTCTAGATAGTTTGTGCTATATAACTTTTTTTAATAATTGCTCCTAGATACCTAGTTCCGGTACCTTGTACGGGAGAGTTAAGTCATTGTTTTCCAAAAATTTTTGTTGTTTATAGTGTGTATTGTGTCACTATTAAAAGTACAAAACACTATACACTTTGTTTTATTCCCAATGGAAATTTTGTTAAAAAAGATACACTAGTTTTATAATTTTATTTTTGTTGTGAAATACAGAAATTTTCGTATATTAAAATGTTTGTTTATGTTAATAAATTTTGGAAATTCGCTTCAATCCTGCCAGCTAGCTTCCCCGCCGAGAAAAGTAAAACGTTATAAATCGAAAAGTACAAAACACTATACGCCAGTGAGCATCTGTTTGATAAAATTCGCATTAGTGTTGTTATACTTTACACTTACAAAGTCAGATTTTCAAAGCATCGGCCCGTATCGTTGTCGCAGCAGTTGGCAAAGTGTTACGGAATGTCCTTAGTTACGCAGAAGTAAGGAATGTCTCAATACATAATTAACTCTTATGGTGGTACACTCACTAACTATTTACCGTTAATTAGAAAACAAAAAATCGGCCGAGGCGGTCAGGATGCCACGCGAGCACTGCATGGAGGGAGGGGTTACAGGTGGGGCAGCTGGGGCATCTTCTTTCACTCGAATCACCTGCGCCAGTGCGAGATTGTTGGGGATCTTGGACGGGCAGGTTATAAAAACCTCAAACACTCAGTTGCCGGCCACTTAAGTACCTTTGATGTAACAGGTATCTTTGAATAGGGGAAGTTTGACATATTAACTATCTGTTGCTGCCCCCAAGCTTTGTTAGGCTTTTATGTTAGTTCAACGCTCGAATTGCAAATTTCCATCGGTTTGCAAACCCAAAACGTTAATAATGCATTGTTACTGTCGTGATGGAAGCGAATTTTCAAACACTGAATAACATTTCAACCAAACTTGCTACTAAAAATTATTTACTCAAGTTCGCTACTTCTGCAAAATCCATTCGACCGTTTAAAGTTGGCGACTGTTCGAATTTTGAAATAATTCCTAACTTTTCTGTGTCACACCTTTTGGAAATCCTAACGGTCCGGCTGGGCAGGCGGGCTGGCACACTAAACTAAGCCTGGTACTGTGCACTGATCTATCTACTCTGCATTCTCACGCTTACTAACGTATAACTACGGGACCAGAGGCAAGTTACGCGTGCTGTTACTCCACCACTTTACCGTTCTGATAATGTAATATTTTAGTTCTCTACGCGATATTGTACCTGCAGAGAAAGTATTATGAACCTTAAAAAGTAATATTGAAATTTTGATAGATCCATTCGCTTTCTCATTTAGATGTCAGTGTGTCTGGGCGCACAACTAGAGACTACACTAATTTGTCGATTTTTAATAATATTTGTTTTTATAATATTGACATTTCTTAAGCTATTTTTTAAATTAAAAAAAGGTTTTTATTAAAAATTACACGTGTGAAACTCAGAGAGTTACTAACAGAAGCGAAGTTTTTGTTAATGCTTTGCTAAGTATATAATTAGTTTGAAGATATGTTTATCAAATATCTTGTTTTGTTTAAATAAATAAATACGAGAACCTAACTTAGGTATTATTTACTGTAGTAATAGTAAAAGATCAGTTGTTTTATATTAATTCGTAAAGATCAGCTGATTTCATTGAACAGCTGATAGGAATATAATTAGTTCCAGAATACGTTGTTAAAAACTAGCTACGTTACCAATAATTATTATAAACGTTTATATTAATTTCGAATGTATTATAAACGGTTACAACGTGCACGTGTTCTTCAACTAAGGAAAAATACCGAAACCAAAGCAACACAACGTTCTCATACGCATGTACTGTTAGCGAAAATGAGGAAGAAAAAGAAAGAGGGAGAAAGAGAAACAAAATTCGTTTGCTCTTTTCCATATTTTCGTTACATTCTTCCGTTCGGCAGACATTTTTCACATTCATTTCTCTCGGCAAACATAACATTAAAATCTTCGTTTCAAAAATTCTAGACAAACAAATAATGTTCTCAAAATTATGATGAAATTTTGTTAAAATACATATTCGTAAGGTGCGAAACAATACGATGGGTCGCTTTATCCTCGAAATACCCGGTTGCCCAATCAGTTCATTTGGGTCATCTATGAAGCTGAACAACTCAAATTAACATAGCAAATTTAAAGAAATACATTTAAGTTTTTGAAGTAAATAAAACAATCCCCAACCACGGCCATGTTTCTTTTTATTCTCGATTTACAAATCATAAATATTTATTTCAAATTTGCTATACTGACATGAAAAATGGCTTTTTCATACATGAACAAATTTTGAGTGCACTTACTGGGGGGTTTTCCCCAACTTTTTGTACCTTTTGAACCCAATTTTTGGAGAAATAATTGAATCTGATAAGGTTTTTATAACGTTTTTGGTTCCGGATCTTACCATGATGGCATCACTAAGAGCTCATTCCCAATGGAAATTTTCTTAAAAAAGATACACTAGTTTTATAATTTTATTTTTGTTGTGAAATACAGAAATTTTCGTATATTAAAATGTTTGTTTATGTTAATAAATTTTGGAAATTCGCTTCAATCCTGCCAGCGAGCTTCCCCGCCGAGGAAAGTAAAACGTTACAAATCGGTAATTTTAAAGCGAAAGTGATCTCGCGACTGGTTAGTCAGTTAGCCCTTAAACAGTTTTTTGCTACCTTGCCCTATTAGTCAGTTATTGATTCCCGCATATTAACTCTAATTGACTTGACTTGGACTTATGTCCATGTGTCCCTACTTCAATGTTAGCCATCTTTCAGCAGATGCACGAACCGGGTTAACACTTAGACCTTCTGCTGAACAGGTTCAAGTTCAGTTAATCCTTGTCCACTGCATTAACTTCCATTTCGATACGTATTGTATTTGTAAAGAAAATATCAACATTAATCTATATTTAGTTTTCCATGACAAAAACTGTACCGAATACAAATATACATGCAAGATTTTATAAAAATTCTATCAAGCAGTTTAGACTGCAGTGATATGAAGAGGGGGGAGAGAGAGAGAGAGAGAGAATACGGCAACACTGTATCCATTAAAATATTTCCTTCTTGGCTTTTCAAACCCCTTATTTTTCTGTATGCAGCAGATTGCAATCTTTATCTCCAACGCCTGAACATTAGGCAACACATTATATAGCAGAATGTTGCATGTAGTATGGTTACTCCTGTAGTATTGCTAAATATGTTTATTGTATATCCAACTTTGTGAGATGTTAAAAATCGTGTATTTTATACATATAAACTGAGTTTGTGTTGGCATTATCACGTTCGTAACTTTTCCCCAATTTGATTAAAATCTGTTGCGAAAATCGATTTTGGTAATAGCTTGGACAAGTTCGTTAATTTGAAAAATCCGTCCAAAAGTTTCAAAATGGCACTCATTTCAAACATTTTGAAATTCATAACATTATTGTGTTATTTTCCTTGAAAATATAATTTCTACCTTAATAATCAGCGTAAAAAACCGAACAAATTAGAATTTTTCATTAAACCAGAATTAAAGGACACGTATGACGACTGGTAGGTTTTAGTTAAAAGTTTGTGCTTCGACTTGACTTTAGAATATATGAGACCAAAACTAGAACAAAATCGATTTTGATCACTGAAGCCTTTTTGTCGATAGACACCGAGAAATAACGTACACATTTTGTTTGACTGCTTTCAAGTATTTCGTTTAAACCTGTTAACAATGTAATGCATGTGAGAGAAAGTTGGTTCAATATTTCCGTACTTGTTTACTGAAATATACCACTTAATAAACAACCAACTTCAACGCGGTATGTTACTGACAGGCGGACATACGGATCTTGTCCGAACCATAAGCAGCCATTTTAAACTGCATTTACTTATCGGGATTAAATTATACAGTGTATTACTACTACTTTTAATAGGCAAATATAAATGATAACAGCTCTGCCTTGATTACTCGAGTAAACAACATATGACACTTTCGATGTATACGATTATAACAAGAGAGATCGAGAAGAGAAATTATAATAAGATAGATCAGAATCGATTTCCGAGCAGATCGATTCGATAAGAATCTAAATTGAAAGCAGCTAAAACAGTGTTACAGTGGTTTACGGTGCTTTTAATTGGTCGGTAGATGATTGATGCTGTGGTTTTTGAGTTAGTTAGATCGTTCGTTTTGGTTTGACAAAGTTTTTTTATTAGCTTGAGCGCGGCGTCGCGTGTCGTTATCTCTAGCGCTATTTCAAAATTAAATTCCCGTTTGACCGGTGCAGGATATGTGTTCGGTCTCGATAGGGTATTGGGTATTTATCTTGCCGTGTCGTTATACGAATGTGTAAAGAAAATATTTAGATTTTAATTGTCATCAGTTTTTGGTACTCTGCGCCAAACGTAACAAGTGAATTGATTTTTATAATTATTCGACAAAACTTTCGTTCTACAGAAAAAATATGCTAAACCGTTTTAATAAAATGGCGGTTTTTTTAATCTTTAAAGGATCATAATGTTTGCCTTTTTCATCATTGTTAAAATCTGCATAAATCAACATTTTAACTTTTCAACAGCAGTCAGAAATTCGTGTTCACATTTTCTTGAAAAAATAATAATCTATTTGTTTAGGTATTAGGTTTGTCAATTTAGGCTGTTTTATTCAAGTGACAAATAAGAATAGTAATTAAGAATAAGAGTTTAAAAAATTTCTCACGATTAGATTTTCCTCCAACGTTTGAAACAATTTAAATAAAGGAAAATGTATTTTAAGTATAAATTGAAAATAGTTTGTTTCGATAGCTTACGGCTTCAACATAAAGTGGTGAAGTGTTTTTGCAACTAGCCCAAATTTAAAAGAGAATTGTTTAAAAAACATTTGCCACAGCAAACCCGCCCGTATAACTCACCAGTAATCACAGTTTTAAAGTCAACCGGGCTTACTGCTCACCGTTAAAAAAAATAAATTTATCTCCGCCCGACCATTATATATAGACCGTATTTTGGGCGACCGATTGCCGGTCACAGAGTTATGGTTTTTACCGTGAAATATGTTATCGCAAAGGAGAGGCCCCATAAATATCCCGCTCGGATATGAAGCAGACGGACGTATATGGAATGAAGCGGACGTGATGTCCACGTATAAGAAGCCGGGGCCAATATCGGTCCCCCGAATTTAGCTCGGTCGACTCCCTATGAATAATGCAGACCATTCAAAACAAAGCGCTGGGACCTTTTTCAATTACACCGGACTGTCCGGTTCTGCGTCTCCTGTCTTTGTGTCGGAAGATTATCCGTCTGCGTCTTCCTACTGAGACGCAAAGCGTTATGTGGGCTCGTCAGACCTAGACTCGTCAGACCATCAACCAACCTTCTCAAGAGGTTTTCGGAAATAAACAAAATCTAAAATCATCACACCTCAACGCGAAATAAAGTAGACAAAAATGTTTCAGGTTAAACAAAGTAAACAAAATACGTTTCATGCTTAAAAAAGTAAATAAAACATGTTTCAGGCTAAATAAAGTAAACAAAATATATTTCATGCTAAACAAAGTAAATAAAACATGTTTCTAAACAAAGTAAACAAAAAAATAAACAAAGTAAACAAAATACGTTTCATGCTTAAAAAAGTAAATAAAACATGTTTCAGGCTAAATAAAGTAAACAAAATATGTTTCATGCTAAACAAAGTAAACAAAATACGTTTCATGCTTAAAAAAGTAAATAAAACATGTTTCAGGCTAAATAAAGTAAACAAAATATATTTCATGCTAAACAAAGTAAACAAAATAAATAAAAATAAAAAACATTCATGCTAAACAAAGTAAACTGTGCAAAATAATAATAATCGTGACGTGATAACAGCTGTCTTGTGACGTGAAGGAAGTAAATTTCCAAAATTATGTGTATATATTACTACCGACAAATAAAATGTTCTAATTTCAACTATTTTGAAAACTCGGAATTGCTAAATTTATGCACTTTTTAAAGATGATTACGATGGTGACATCAGATGTTCAATATACTTTAGAAATTATTCAAAAGACAAAAAAAGTAATGAATTCTTAAAAATTTTAAAAGATTGCAATTTTGAAACTGTTGAACGAATTTTGCTGGTTAAAGAACTTGTTCAAAATATTACCAAAATCGATTTCTCTTTGAATGAATTCGGACTAAAATTGCTAATCTAAACACTAACGCGTGTGCGTGCGCGCGTGTGATAGAGATTATATATATATATATATATATATATATATTTGGGATCGACAGTCGAATTCAATATGTTTAAGGCACCGGTTAGTCTGCTGCATTCCTGAACTGCGCACCTAAAGGGTCGTGGGTTCGAGACACAGTAATTGCTGTAAGTTTTACCCCTTCCATTAACGCCGTTCTCATTAGCTTAAAAAAAATAAATACTCATCAAAAATTGATCTACGATCAGAATCGGCGCTCATTTCAAGGTCCTTGGAGTGATAGAGATTCGTAATAACTCAAGTAATTGTATTATTTTTGCAAGTGTAGATCGTAAAAAGCTACAGCTGACAGAATTTACTTTTTTTGTTATTTCCCTTACTCAAATTTACTTCATTGACTTGAACTACCTATCTTTATTCGACCAAAATTTGAATACCATCAGACGAACCGATTTTGATAATACAGGCTGATTTTTCTTTTTTTTTTTTTGGCGAATAGCGACACGTACGTTTTGTGTGGTTACTTTTTTAAGCGGACTATTTTTAAGCGAGAGACTGAGAAGTTAACAAAAAAATTGCTTCTAAAAATCTTTTTGAAAAATTGAAAAATGATCCTTAGATATGTGTAAACCAGTCCTAAATTAAGTCTTCAGCGATGTACATTAAAACCACATGATATGTTTTGTCCACTATCACGATTCTTTATGTATGCTTCGTATATTAAGCAATAAAAAAATAACAGGAAAAAGCAGTTGCGAAACGCAGGCATTCAGTTACAGTGTTAACTGAACCCACGCTTATCTCTACAAAGCATCATTGTATAGTCTTAAAAATATGCCTGCATTCCTAGACGCGTTTAAAATTGTTCATCTTTGGTTCATAAACGTCCAGTAGGCCTATAGGCTACATTTGTAACCCAACACTAACGCATAAATGTAACATTGTACGGTGTTGTGCAGGGATAATTATTGGCGCCATTACAGTTCTAACTACTGAACTGTACATGTAAACAGGCTTCCAGGAATGGCTGGCTCCCGAGCGCGTTAACATATTTAGTAAGCAGTGGACACAAGTTATGATGGCCGGTCGGAGGTGAGACGCTATCGTACGAGAATCTGTTCAAAGGCGAAAATTTATTCGGTTATATAAACCTCAAAAAATTGTAATAGTTACCTTTTTTAAAATTAACTTTTACTTGCTGTAATAATTGTTGAAATTTTAAATTTAAATTTGACTGCAAACCGCATTAACTTTCTCACAAATTCAAAACACTCTTCCCGTCAGGTACAGACACTACGATAAAAACGCAATGGTGACATTCTAAAGAAACCGATTTTAAGAAATATTACATTTTAATATTTCTTCATCTTCGATTTGTTTTTGTTTTCACACAACTTGAAAAAAGGAAAAACTACGATTGAAACATACTACTTGGAGCAGGAAAAGCTTTAATGGAACAAATTTTAACCAAAACCGCTACAGCTATTTCCGAGAAAATTAGGTTATATTTTTCCAAAACAGGTATTCTTTAAAAATTCTCTGGTCTAGAAACAAACAAAAATTCTAAAATTTGAACAAAATCGAAGTATTAGTAACACTTTTAATTTTCAAACTTACGAAAAAGTAAACATTTTTTATAAAAAAAGTGCTTTACAACGTTGTGATGTTTGGGCTTCGAATCCATCTGTAAACCTTTCTGCAAACTTATAGCCTTTGTCTGTACATAAAATTGTTAACGTAGAACTTTATAGTAAGGAATAAAATGTTGGCTATACTGTGTAGGTGTACAAAACAAACAGTTTGTGCAGTTGGTAGCCGTGCAACAATGACAACAGCTGATGTTATCAATGTACCTTTGATTATCGGCAATGATGTTGCAGGCTTGTTACCAACCTAACAGACGTAAATTCAATTACATGTAGTTAACTTTAATAACAGTGATTAGCAAACAATACGGCTGGAGTTGTATTGTCCGTATGATTATTTGTTGCTTAATGGCGGAGTCTGGACAAAATGGAGTCCGGTAAGCCACCCATGGCTTCCGGTGAGTTGGCTGGTAATTGATTTTCACTCAGGTTGTTAGCAGCGGTTATGTTGTTGGCAAGAGTGCAGTGGTTGATTTCTGTGGAGGACCAAAATAGTACAATCTTCCTAAATATAAAGATCTTTTTACGAACATTTATCTATAAAACATTTTCTAAAAGAAGCGTTCGTGTTCCCACTTTTTAGTCGTCAATACAAATCATAAACTACTTTTCTACTCAATCGTTAAAGTCTCAGAGATAAACCGCCATAATCGAACAGGTGTGCGAAAGCATATTTCTTGTACGGCCGGATAATGCGGGACGACTGGACCTCCGAATCCATAAACATCTGTTCCGAAATGATACCGTTTTGCATTGAATGAGTGGACCTTTCCGAATCAGACAAGACGTATTACTTCCCCTCCTTCCAAACAAGATGGGCGCGCGGCATTGCCAAATCTTACAATATCACACTCGCATGCATTATGCAGCTGAATTACATTAGCCTGCCAGATTTTACTAGAACCCTTCTCATTTGATCCGATCCGGAGAGACGAAAACTGCTTTTTGGAAAATAAAACCGTATGGACGAGTTTCGATCGCAGATTCTGAGAACGGTTTTTTCTTGTTGATAGATTGCGCAGTTCTTCAAGTTAGTTGGTCTGGGAATTGTTTTTCAATAAGTTTCAAAAATTTGAATGTTCCAATTTTCATGCGCACAGATTTCAAAAACGCAGTTTTTTTACTACATTTTAATCGATTTATTCAATTTGTGCACGTTCCCAGATCTGACGAGAACTTTTTCTGTTAGATATTTTAGTTTTAAACATCTCTCCGGTCAAACAGCTACAACGGTTTTTATCAATTGCAGCTTTTAATTACTTAAATAAGGTTAAGGTGCTACAGACGAGGAACAGAAAAACTGTCTAAATTGGGGGGAAACAAACTCATACAGCTGTTAAGGATTACATTTTACAATTTACTTCCAACCTGAAAATTTCAAATGATTCACTGTTTTTAAAAAGTAACCTTCACACACGAATAAAACATTAGCAAAATATGACAAAACGGTTTTGATAGATTATGTTGATTGTAGCGTTAAATTACGATCAGAAATTTTCTATAATTGCCTTACACCTTAGAAAATAATTTAATTATATGAGAAAGTTTGTTCTTTAAAAGTTACTGTACAGAATCGCTATACTGACATTCATAAGTGAACAAAAGGAACAAAATATGTGGAAAGGATGTTGTAAAAAGGGCTTCTTGAGAGCGATTTTCGAGTTCGACAACAACTTTCAAACGGAAATTCGTCAGGAGATTCATTCCGCTGCGGTCCTTTTGGCTGACGTGGGAGAGTTAGGGCAAGGTTTTCAGCTTTAAACTGTATTTTATTTGAAGCTGTGATGCTGCTCCCGCCTCCAGGCCGGCATGCAATAAATTCCTCAGAAGTGGTAGCGCGCGCGCGCTCGCGCGCACACACACACACACACACACACACACTCCGGTCACTTCCGTGCTCCCATTTCACGAGCTTTCACATTACGGGGACTTATTTCTCTGAACTGTGGGGTCACGTACGATGTTTTTCAGTTGTAACGTTGGTAATGGCTGCGTTCCAATGTAGTGTGTTTAGGACTCGTGAGACAAGGAAAGCATGCTGCTTAGAGCTCTGTTCCTGCAATTAGGGGTTCGAATCGCAGTGCTAAAGGTCGCCGCTGACAACTCGTGCGTCATCGGCTCTGCCTAGTCGTTAGGTGCAACCGTTTCGCAACAAGAGATTGAACAGGTTTGAAAAGTGTTATGATTCATTTTATTGCATTTTGTGACCCCAGCTGGCCTGGCGTTCAGTGTCAGTTCTTCTAAAATAATCTGATCAATACACGTCATACGTGACATAAAATCCAATCAACTGGTTTACTGGTGAAGACCGCCAGAGTTGGACCAAAGTGGCGACTGCCTTTTGGATCCAAAAGTATTTTATACCGAAAACATTTTAAACCCTGATTTTCTTAAAATCGCTCCAATTTATCGACACCGATTGTCCAGTTTTTTTTTTTTAATTTCATTATAAAAAGTCAGAAGTTAAAAGATAAAATACAACTCACTGCTGTCGGGGGTTTATTGTTTTCAACATGTAGGCCTACTATGTTTTAGGACTGGTTGTGATGTTAGATTTTGCGCGTTGCGTGATACGAGACCATGTAGGCCTATATTAATTATAATAGTATATTTTGCATGTCGCAAGTCTCATATTAAATTAATTATAATTAAAATGTCATGTGTTTCCGCCCGGCATCGAACCGGAGATCTTGCTCGTGTGAGGCGCACGTCATAACCACTACACTACGGAAACTACGAAGACCGATGTAAATGTATGAAATTAATCGTTAATTTAATTTTGGTAGTTATATTAATAGATCAGTTGTTTTATATTCGTAACGATCGGCTGATTTCATTGAACAGCTGATAGGTTATAATAAGTTTTAGGTTATGCTTTTAAAAATTAGTTATGTTAATTTGTCGTTTATATTAATTCGTAACAATCAGCTGATTTCATTGAATAGCTGATAGGCTGTAATAAGTGTCAGATTATGTTGTTAATAACTATCTATGTTAATGTATCGTATTTTTCAAAAAAAAAACCCTTAATTAAAATAACAATAAATACGATATAATTTAATAAAATACAATAATCTAATTATAATTTTTAAGAAAAAAGAACAGAACTAAAAATAAAAATCGTGTGTCTGTTTTCGAACAAATTATATTAATTAAAATAAAAATGAGAATAAAACATATACGATTTTTATTTTTGATTCAATAACAGAAATTTTGTTTTTGTCGGCCTCAGTGAAATACATCTTATGGTTTTTTTCCAAATTACATTCAAACCGTGATTTTTTAATATAGCAAATTTTGAGTTATGAATCCACATATAAGACGATCATCTTAAAAACTAAAAAATGTATCGAAATGGATTTTTTTAATTTTATTTAATATTATTTTTTTATTATTTTATTTTATTTATTTATTTTTTTTTTTTTTTTTTTTTTTTGAGAAATAATTGAATATAAGAAAGTTTGTGTAGTGTTTTAATTAATAAGGTCATAACAGAGTGTGACGTTTCGGCAAGAACTATACTGACTATATTATATTGGTTGGATATTAAAGTTGTTGCAACAAATTAATGACGTTATAAATTGAAATTGAATCGGTGACGTCACCGACGGACAAGTTCGCTTCGCTCGGATAAAGATGGCCGCTGCTACTGTTGGAAAATTACCAAGGTATATTAGCAGGCGCCGCGTGGATAATCATAATGGCAGTGGCACTGGCGATACGCTATGCATACATCATGCAGGGCACGCTGGCTCCATCTAGCGGGCAAAAAATGTAATAAGCATTGACCGGTTGTACGGAGTTAATGCCTTTTAATCAAAGGTTAGGTTGCTTTAGTTTGTTTTTCTTACTCTAAGCTTTTACTGCGTAAGCAACTATTAAAACATTAAATTTGAAGTTAACAGAGTATAACGAACATCTACTCTGTACAGACTCTGTGTATCCCCTAGCGTCTAAACATAACGTATGCATAAATATACCTATCGCTAAAAAATCTAATTCGTTATATAGAGCTGTCAAAAAAATGTTATAATGTTGCCGCTAGTTCGTTACAACTCGGACCTGTCCGCAGGTTCGAGTCTAGTTACCAATGTTGGTTTTATATGTAGGCTACGTAAAGTCTCCATTTCTCTTACTGGTACGAAGTAAATGAAGTAGCTCGCAGCTGTCTCGCTGACGTGATGAATTTCTAAAAGTATTTCTTTATCTGAAACTTTTATTTTGATAAGTTCCGATAAAAAATTCCTATTTCACCATTATAGTCCGTATTAAAATCTTCGTAAACTTTTAAATTACATTTAACATACGAAAGTGAACCCTGACCGCCGTCAAATTAAATTTCTTAAAATCAAGGGATTTTGAATATTGTTAATTTATTTAAAAAACTTAAGACAAAAAGTTATTAATTTTTAAATATTTGAAATGGTCGTCATTTTGAAACTGTTGAACGAATTTCGCTGATTAACAAATTTGTTTAAACTATTATTAAAATCGACTTTTGAGCCAAGTTTCCAATAAATTGGACTGCAATTGCAAAGTATTCGGTGTATGTATTAATTTCAAAGACCCTTAAGAAGTCTAGGTCTTACCATGATGGCTGCGAATTTTTCCCAGTGAAAATTCGGTAATAAATTTTCCGAAGACATTACATAAACTTTCTCACTTTTAATTATTTACGTAAAAAAAAATACTTATTCGGAAGCTACTGACAATTTTGGTCAGTAGTACAAACTTTGGTGTACGGTTCACCAGTAAAACGAGAAAAGTAAAGAAAATCCAACGGCGGTCAAGGTTTATAATTGTTTTCTCCTGAACTGTAAATTTCTTTTATTTAAAATTCGCTATACCAATACAGCTTATGTCTCTTTATAAACGACCAAAACTTGAGCAAAATCTTATACGCGCTGTAGCAGAATTATAACGACTTTCAATTGTTAGGCACAACTCCTAGACCTAAAATGTCCATAAGTTTAGTATTAATAATTTTCGACATTTTTGTAACAGGCTACGTAAAGATCTGTGACTCAAATCATATACTGAATTCGAAATAATATAAATGCATGGTTTTTGGAAGTAAAACGGCAAAAAAAATACACAATGACCATTGAACCATAATTTTCCAAAAATTCTACAGCTTATGTTCCCTTTACGCGAAGGACCTTATTTGAGCAATTTAAGTAACTTCCAGTACATATAATACAAGTTTATGGTTTGGAGTAAAAGACAAAAAAATGCAAAATGATCGTCGAACCATAATTTCCCAAAAAGATTCTACAGCTTATTTTTCCTTTATGTAAAGGCCTTTATTTGAGCAGGTTTAGGTAACTTCCAGTACATATAAAACAAGTTTATGGTTTGGAGTAAAAGACAAAAAATGCAAAATGATCGTCGAACCATAATTTCCCAAAAGATTCTACAGCTTATTTTTCCTTTATGTAAAGGCCTTTATTTGAGCAGGTTTAGGTAACTTCCAGTACATATAAAACAAGTTTATGGTTTGGAGTAAAGACAAAAATGCAAAATGATCGTCGAACCATAATTTCCCAAAAAGATTCTACAGCTTATTTTTCCTTTATGTAAAGGCCTTTATTTGAGCAGGTTTAGGTAACTTCCAGTACATATAAAACAAGTTTATGGTTTGGAGTAAAAGACAAAAAAATGCAAAATGATCGTCGAACCATAATTTCCCAAAAAGATTCTACAGCTTATTTTTCCTTTATGTAAAGGCCTTTATTTGAGCAGGTTTAGGTAACTTCCAGTACATATAAAACAAGTTTATGGTTTGGAGTAAAAGACAAAAAAATGCAAAATGATCGTCGAACCATAATTTCCCAAAAAGATTCTACAGCTTATTTTTCCTTTATGTAAAGGCCTTTATTTGAGCAGGTTTAGGTAACTTCCAGTACATATAAAACAAGTTTATGGTTTGGAGTAAAAGACAAAAAAATGCAAAATGATCTTCGAACCATAATTTCCCAAAAAGATTTTACAGCTTATTTTTCCTTTATGTAAAGGCCTTTATTTGAGCAGGTTTAGGTAACTTCCAGTACATATAAAACAAGTTTATGGTTTGGAGTAAAAGACAAAAATGCAAAATGATCTTCGAACCATAATTTCCCAAAAAGATTCTACAGCTTATTTTTCCTTTACGTAAAGGCCTTTATTTGAGCAAGTTTAGGTAACTTCCAGTACATATAAAACAAGTTTATGGTTTGGAGTAAAAGACAAAAAAATGCACAATGACCGTCGAACCATAATTTCCCAAAAAGATTCTACAGCTTATTTTTCCTTTATGTAAAGGCCTTTATTTGAGCAGGTTTAGGTAACTTCCAGTACATATAAAACAAGTTTATGGTTTGGAGTAAAAGACAAAAAAATACACAATGACCATTGAACCATAATTTTCCAAAAATTCTACAGCTTATGTTCCCTTTACGCGAAGGACCTTATTTGAGCAATTTAAGTAACTTCCAGTACATATAATACAAGTTTATGGTTTGGAGTAAAAGACAAAAAAATGCACAATGACCGTCGAACCATAATTTCCCAAAAAGATTCTACAGCTTATTTTTCCTTTATGTAAAGGCCTTTATTTGAGCAGGTTTAGGTAACTTCCAGTACATATAAAACAAGTTTATACAATATATTTGCACTATCTATAACTACGGAAGATCGTGACGCAATCATTAAACAAAACATAATTGCCTTCAAAACTGAAGCGTTGCACAGTAAGCGGTTCGATTTCACGCCACCTTTATTTCCCAAAACCGTTTCAACTTTGTATTTCCAAAATTAACTCCACAATGATATAATTGGAGCGCATACTCCGCCACGCCTCCCGCTTGAGAGCTAAGCGATAAACGCCTCCCCCCCGCTCAAATATGAATTAAACAGTAGCAGTCGATATTAAAAATTAACATAAACCGCGGCCCCTTAGGCCTAATGGCCGCCCAGGACACGGGCAGAATACACAACACCCGGCGGGTCTGTCTGTCTTGCCGCCCGGCTGATAAATATTTGATGTCGTGTCTTACTCGCCACAACATGTGCACTGATCTAGTAGTGAGAGGCCAGTTAATACTTCTTATATAGTGTTGTATGAAATAAATACGGAGGAAATAATTTGTGAAACCATATAGAAACTACTCACTAATAGAGGTGCAGACGCTATTCTGGATTGATTTACGAGAGATTTTATAGAGTTATACGTGTGTGTGTGTGTGTGTGTGTGTGTGTGTGTGTGTGTGTGTGTGTGTGTGTGTGTGTGTGTGTGTGTGTGTGTGTGTGTGTGTGTGTGTGTGTGTGTGTGTGTGTGTGTGTGTGTGTGTGTGTTTTGTAACATTATAGCGTTTACAATTTTGGTCTGATTTGATTCAAACTTAATACTGATTTTGGCAATATCTTGTACAAGTTTGTTATCCATCAAAATCGGTTCAACCGTTTCAAAATGGCGGTCATTCTAAATCTTGTAAATTTACTTTATTAGAAATGTAACTTGGATAAGACCGTTTTTGTAATGTAAAAAAGACTGTTTTTCTCACAATGACGACGGCTAGGGTTCATTTTCCTATTTTCGATATATCAATGTGAATAATTTGGTAATTTGATAATTTTTAATTCTAATTAAAAAATGATTAATAACAAAAATATGTGTTATTATTACTTTTCTGGAGTTCTCATTTATTACGATGGCGAGACAGCCGCGTGTGTCTAAGCTGTGATTGCACAGGCCTATGTAATATAACATGTGTACGCATTCTAAGTTTAATGCGCAAACAAACACATAATGAACGAACCAATGGTTTTATTACCAGCTCAGATATAAAACTTACGATATTCCCTTCCATTTACGGCAACAAGTATAAATATTCATCAAATCAATAAGCATAAAATATAAAACGGGACAGTTATTATAAATTATCAAAGTGGACGCATGCGCAACAGACCTGTGCGATTGTAATTTATCGAATAAAATATTCGCTATCCGATCTGGATCCGTTGTGATAGCGTAAATCGAGGTTAGAATTAATTAAGAAACGCGCATTACGCCGTCAGGCTTTCACTGATACAATCGATGGACCATAACGCACACACATTTACCACAGCGCTAACAATGAAACAGTTACCTATGTTTTCAGACTGTCGCAGTGTTTTCACCGCATACATTTGAATAGAAACACATTAAAAAACACAACTATTATGTTCAAACTTTTTACATTATAACTGTAAAACAAATGAACCCTATCTTGTAAATTCGCGCGCATGTTCGTTGTCTGTATGTAACACTTAATCGTAAAATTCTATTATAAAACTTTGCGTAAATAGTCTTTGTAACGGTTCAAATCTAGGAAAATAAACCAGGTGATGACAAAAATAATTAAGGGGTAAAATTTTGTTGGGTGTCATTTGAAACTAAAGGTAGGTTTTGCACACTAATACTTTATATAGAGTCGCCAGGCCTCTCGTAAATTCAAGTTTTCATGACCTTCCTTCTAATTTTAACGCATTAGGGCCTATTTAATTCATATATATAGGGCCTATATATATATGGCCTTTATATATATATATATTAATATATATATATATATATATATAACTTAGTTAAGCCGCCTCGGTGGCCTAGTTGATAGCGTACTGAGCTTTCACTTCGAGGACCCGGGTTCGATTCCCGGCCAGGGCTTGGCATTTTCATACGCCATAAATCATCCCATCGTCTGCATTAGCCCAAGTGTGCACAATAGTAGGACGTTAAACAAAAAAAAAACATATAAAAAAAATAAATTTAGTTTGGATCAAATAAAAAAGAACAGATTTTCAGGACGTCGATATTTTACAATTTTTAGATTTGTAGACTTCAATAAAACCGAGATTTTTAAATTTTTCGAATAACTTTAAAAGGTTTTTCCGACGCTCGATTTTTGCAGTGAGGGTAACAGTAAGTGCAATATGATTAAAAAGTCATTTTAACGTTTCAGCATGAAGATCGTTACAAAAGGAGTACGTACTTAAAATCGTATGTCCGCGCTGTGTGATCCGAGTGACTGTTCTAGTCCGCGTGGCGACAGTGCAGACGACACGGAAGTCAGCTGACCCGGTCTTGTTAACAGTTCATTTGAAATGGCTCCTTAGTACAGTCTTGGCAATTTTTTTTTTTATTTTCAGCGCACTTGTATACGAATAAAAGCACTAATTTTAACAAATCCGTTCAGTTGTATAGTCTCTACTAACATTCCGGCAGACCATTTAACTGTTTCAACAAATTCTTTACGTGTTTATGTCGACTGTCAAACTGACTTTTAGGAGCGAGTGCAACCGTATGCCAAGAACACGAGACTTAAAACCCGTCATGTTCACTTTCGCACATTACCCAGCTCTCATGGGACGTGAATCTCTGGCGTGAAATCCCGTCTTCACGTCACGCTTGTCGCAAGGCATGAGCAGTTCACAAGAAAGTTGTGCTACTCTAGTTGCGCTGCATTATCTGTTATTCTGGAAGCGAGAATTACTTCTTCGATGAAATTAAAATGGAGAAATACGTGTGTAAGAAAGTGTATAAATAAAATTAAATAAAAAAAGACTTTTAAAAAATACGCTTTTTCAATTCAAGTATAAAATCAGTCGGAGAATAAAGCGTGGTTACAGGTTAGATTAATTAGAAATTATTAAAGAAGATTCTTGTGAGTAGGCTATTGATGAGCACCCACGCTTTATTTTCCGACTGATGAGAAATTTATTTTTAATTTTTTAGTACATTTTATACTTGAATTGAAAAAGCGTATTTTTAAAAAATCTTTTTATATTTTACTTTATTTTCTACTTTTTAGTGATGGATCTTGTAATCGGCTCGAACTCGCTCTTCCAACTTTCAATGTTAAAAGTATAAAAGAAAATAACTCCATCTATTGAGAAACGCTACAACTATTTTTCCATATGCAATTTTAGTTAATTAATTAGAGCACAATGAAGTAAAATTTATGCGTCTAATTATTGAATATTACACTGTCATCGAAAGCAAGCAAGTGTGCAAAATTTCAAGTCGATTGGATGATGGGAAGTGGTTTGAAAATCGATTACAAGATTTGAACCATGAAACATACAGACAGAGGAAGCAAGTTACGAAAAAGCGTGTAATAAAAAGGTTCAGTATCGGGACTCCCAATTTTGTTGTTACAGAAATATAACGAATCTAATCACAAGTTTTCAAAATGTATTACGAATGCCATAAAATCAGTTACTGAGTGAACAAATGTGATACGAATATGATGAAACAAATCACAAGTTATTCTGTGTTCACAGCCTTATTTGCCGATACCGAGTCCTCGGACGAATTGAAAAATGAAGCCCTTGGTATACTAGCACTGATCGAAGATAACCGAAAGAAAAATTGCATTACTGTTCAATATATAAGTATGCTTAAGCAATGTTCTATTTCTTCAAGTCACTGTCACAGTAGTTTCTGTCGATTACTTTTCAATTATTTAGTTTTTAGAAAATTATATGTTGTCAATAAAAGTAATGAAAATACCTTACAAATCTCGTTGAAGTATCGATCGCCCTTTGCGATAAATCGAAAAATTGATGTCTTTTTTCCAATTTCTTCGATGTATCGAAGGTTTCTACGTACAACTCTGGAACAGAAAAAAAATTTTATTCCGTATCGTACCTAAATTTTCAGTGTAAACATACAAAATATCTTCTGTGATACATACGAAGCATATTATTTAAAAATAATATAGCTTCTAAAAGTTAATAAAAATGTTAGTTATTACGTAGGAATGCAAAACTTTCAATAACATTTATATATATATATATATATATATATATATATATATATATATATATATATATTTAAGTTTGATTTCTCATTCTTCATTTTTCCATTTGTTTTTTTTTTTAATTTCTTATTCAAAATCGCTTTCCGAGTTGAGGCCCCCGTCGATGGCCGGCTTCGCCCGTAGGTAAATACAGCTCTTCTCTGTTTCATTTATCAACTTTAATCGTTTCAAAATTTCAAATGATGCTAAGAAGCTACTATACTATAAGCGCATGATGATGCCTATACTGTTCTATAAAAATCAAAAAACCGATGTGTTTATCTATATCTTAGTTTCATCACACATTCTTGTTGCGACATCTTACTTCACGCATGCTTCTTTCACGGATGAAAATCAAATTGTAAGATCCTTTCATTACAACTAAACACAGTTGTATTATTGTATTAGCCTATATACGCCAACCGTACATCGATGCACGATATCTCAATGGCATTGCTTCATCAGCTGTGAGGTGAAATCAAGCAGCCTGTTGTTTCTTTAATCATTGTGATTAGGCATTGCTAGTGTTACTGTTACTGGTATCTAGGAGGTAGTGGCAAGACCAACAGTGTAATCAAGTCGTTCCTTAACTAGCACGTGCCAAACCTAACCTCATAATAGGTGCTGGACACGTCACAAACTTTCTCCCTGAATTTCGTTGACTCAAGACTCACAAACAAAACCCACACAGTTTGTTGTACAAACTATTAGTGAAAATTCCCCTGAAAAAAAGAAAAAAACGACTGTGTAGATTTTATTCGAAATTTCCTTGAATGAAGGTCTTAATTGTGTGCACAGTACCAAATTCCAGCTTAATAAAGTCGTATTAAGAAAATTTCCGAACGCAATAAATCCGACATATCAAGGATCCGGAAGCAAAAACAATAGATTTGTTACTTCCTCACCATACGAACGTATGCAACCCTTATAAGTGTTTGATAATATTTTCCGTTTTGGGGTTTCTTTAGACCAAAAAAAGTAGGAATTACTTGGATGTCTGCAGTGGCGTGCTCAGGATTTTGAATTTGTGCGAGTCAACACCAAAAATGGCGCCTTTTTTGTTTCCCTAGATAACCCCCCGTATCCAAATTCCACAAAATGTTTTTGAAAATTGAGTTCTATTACCCAAAAACAATAGGTTTTTTTTTAATTAATTTCAAAATTTGAAATTTGAGTTTGGAGTTTTTTGGGGGCGCTCTTTGAGATTAGATGGTTATTATCGCTATCCAACCACCCCTATGGGTGAAATTAGTGGAGAAAATTCATGAGAGTTAGCCTTTATATATAGTAGGTCTAGTTGAAATTTTAGACTGATCGGGCAAAACCTTGTGGTTATAAAAAAAACGCTGTTCCTATTTACTAAAAAGTACCCAAAAGTATATTTTGTCACCCAAATAAGTATCCTTTAGATGGCACATAAAATTCTGAAAAAAGTTACAGGCGTTGGTTTTTGTGTAGAATTGGTCCTGTATTAATTTCCGATTGATCGGGCGCATTTTCGCGCTTCGGAGCTCGAGTAATATCCATTGAAGAGCGCGATGTGAGAATGCATGCCTTGCACTGATACTCTGCTAGCGCCTCTCCGCACGGCAAGCTAGTTTTTTTTATTTTCTCTTTTTCCTCTTTTTTTCTCTTTTTCCTCCTTTTTTCTCCTATTTTTTTTACATTTCGGCTCCCCTTTCAGGGCATTTGGGGGTGCCACGGCACCCACGCTGCGCACGCCACTGGATGTCTGTTCGTCTGAATGACTGAAAATGAAACTAATTTACTAACCTATAATGAACGGATTATAAAAAAAATTGATATGTAGTTCTGGTTTGTTCATAATTTTGAAAGCCCTTTTTGTAAAAAAATGTTGAAATTGGGATCATTATCGTCATTCCCAGAGACACCCGGTTTGGGAACTATCAGGAAAACCGGAAAATCGAGCTAATTTCTCAAAATCGATCAGCAGATTTTGTTCAAATTTTTGCTAAAAAAGGTACATAATTCAAGTCAATGTAGCACTTTTGAAATAAATGAAATATGTGGTTAAAGGAGCAAATAAAGCGAAGAAATACCCAAATCTAAAACCGAGGAAGTCCAGTAGCTTCGCTCCAGAACGAACCACATACATACAGACGGACGTTCTAAACGTTTTTGGCCTCTAGCTGGTCACAAATCTTGGAAATCTTAGACAGTAGGTAAGCTTCTATGGCACTCGCACGTTAGGGTTGTATCATACATACTGTTTGAACGCGGCGGGGTCAGCCAGCTCAGTCGTTACAAAATGATTAAACCGGGCACCGGGCAGCCGAGGACCCCGCCCGCAGCCAAACGGTTACCAGTAGCTCCATCTCGGAACACTTTTAATTTCATCAAAACAGGTTCGACCGTTGTCGCTGTACACAACCTTATTGTATCTAATGTTATAAATTAGCCTCGCGCAGGCCTCCGGTCGCCTGTATTCATTCTCTGCCGCGCATAACGCCCCCGGGGGACATCGGATTTTGATGAATTCGCTCCATCAATGTACTGCAGTAATAATTACGTTTGATTAAAGGTTTTCTGAAACAGGATGACCATTACAGGGGGGTAGGGGGTACGTGTCTTAGAGTTAGAAAATGCAAATAACTATAATTACAGGCGTACAGGGCTGACGTTGGGCTTCTGTAGAATTACGAAGCAAAGCAGGACTTGTAATTTGGATCAGAGGGTCGATTAAACAGTGCTTCTAGAGTAGCCTAGCGGACAAACTGGTAATTAAGCGGCGAATTAAGTGCCATACCATTTAGTGTCATTCAGAGCGTCTCATTCCGCTTTACCATGCAGTTTGTTGTCTTCGAGGAAACATTTTTGGCAAATTTGTTTTGTAACTTGGTAAAAGCGCAACTCGTTTATATATGGAGTGCAAAAAAGTACAATATTATTGTGTGAAACAGCTGTTGTGGGGACTTTAAAAGTACGTGTTCAGGTCACGTGACCCCTAACACAGTGCGTTTTACTTGAACGCCTGACCGCTGTGTGTGACAACTTAGCTGGAGAATAAATTGACAGATTCTTATGAAATACTGTATTTACCATATCTCACTTTTAATTGCAATTCTTAAACAAAAACTGTCAGGAATCTAATTTCCTCAGAATTGACACTAACTTTTTTTATGATATTTTTACTTAGTGTCTAACAGGAAACTGTATGAAACCTGTTTACTTTTTGTATAAGTACTATTAGCGCTTCAGAAGTCTTAAAACTAAAAAATTAAAAATTGTAATAACATATTCTGATTCAGCGGGGAATTTTCTGTTTATTTGTCCACATGACATTCAAATTTAAAGCAAAAACTCCGAAATGTAAGTCCTTTAAAATCACTAAACTTTACAAACTGTGCTATTCAAGTGACATATTCAGATTAAACTTTTCGATATGCTTTACCCTAAACTGATTCAGACTTAATTCAAAAAAATTCCAAAATTTACGGTTTTTTGCCTTTTAGAGCTCTACCCCCCAAGTTCTTCAATTTCGGATTAAGCGTAAAATTTCCTTTAAATTAGATATTCGAAATAACCTGTACTTGAATCCCCTTTTGAAAATCTTAATCACCCCTATCATTTTTTCTAACCCCTGTAATTTTTTAGCAACAATATTGAAAAACAACAGGGTTCTATTCCAAGCAGTTTCAGTTTAGTGATATAAATTTTAAGTCAATTGATTGATCGTTAAATTTGATCGAAACTCTTGTTATCGTGCTTAGAAATTTCGTAAGTTCACAAAACACAGTCAGAGAGTTGAAATTTTTAAGGTTCCTCGGGAATCGATACTGTGCACGTGTCTTCGACAAAAATTCACTCTGAAGTATTTTTTTAACGAATTTAGAATGTTGGCTAGTAAAAACTTTGAACACTTCATCTTTCGCAATACCAAAATATTTGGGTCATTAGACAATCTCAACAAAAATTCACTTCGGGAACTGTCGAAAAAAATAAAAACTCGGCTTACTTTTTCAAAAATAAGAGTTTTTTAAACTTTGGTCGTGTATATTAAGGCTGTTGTGCTACGGTATTTTAATAAAAGCTGACCACGTAAAACTTAATTTATAAAGTTCATGCTCTAATCGATAAATAAGACTTAGGAGTTTGTTAACATTGAACAATTACTTCCAACTTATTACTACACATTTAAGTACTACAAAGTACACTAGGTAATTTCTCGTTTTAAGTACTACTAAGTACTAGATAATTTTATTGCTACTTTCTACTTTTATGTGCTACTAAGTACATTAAGTACTTCCTATTTTTATGTGCTACTAAGTACTAAGTACTTCCTAATTTTATGTGCTACTAAGTACTAAGTACACTAAGTACTTCCTAATTTTATGTGCTACTAAGTACTAAGTACACTAAGTACTTCCTAATTTTATGTGCTACTAAGTACTAAGTACTTCCTAATTTTATGTACTACTAAGTACTTCCTAATTGTATGTGCTACTACGTACGATAGTTGATCAAATATAAACGAGACTGACTTTCTAAAAACTTTTCCGTTGGACATTGAACTCTAAAGGGTGGGGTTTCAGGTAGCCTGGGAGGTTTGGGACGGGCGTAGACGGGCAACATTTCCGTTCGGACCCTTCAGTATAAAACTATACAATGAGTGAGAGTGAAGTGCACGTTTCCGTGGAGCAGAGAATTATTATTAAGTTTTTGGCCAAGGAGGGGGTCAATCCGACTGAAATCTTTCATAGATTGACGGCTCAATACGGGGACAGGACCCTGTCAAGAGCTCGCGTTTTTGCTTGGCACAAGGAATTCGCCGAAGGACGGGAAGCAGTAGAAAACCTCGGCCAAATCACGATCGTCGGCCGGGAAGGTAATGGCCACTGTATTTTTCGACAATCAAGGCGCCTTTCACGTCGATTTCCTCCATCAACGACGCACAATAAATGCACAATATTATTGCGATGTTTTAGAGGCCGCAAAACAGTCTTTTCGTAGGAAAAGGAAATCTAAACCGGCGAGAAACGTCATTCTTCTTCACGATAATGCCCGACCACATTCGGCGAACGCTACGAGGCTTAAACTCGATCAAATTGGCTGGGAACCAATGGAACATCCCCCATACAGTCCAGACTTATCACCCTGCCACTATCACCTGTTTGGGCCACTCAAAGAGGCGCTTGGAGGCCAGCGTTTCGAAGACGATTCTGCGGTGGAGACCTTCGTGCTCCAATGGCTCAATGAACGCCCGAGAACTTTTTACGAAGATGGAATTAAAAAACTTCCAATCCGGTGGGAAAAATGTGTTACTCGTGCGGGAGACTATGTAGAAAAATAAGTTGTATCAAGAATAATTTGTAAGTAAGCGATAATTTTTTTAAAAAATCAGTCTCGTTTATATTTGATCAACCCTCGTACTAAGTACACTAAGTATTTACTAATTTTATGTGCTACTACATACTAAGTACACTAAGTACTTCCTATTTTTATGTGCTACTACGTACTAAGTACACTAAGTACTTCCTATTTTTATGTGCTACTAAGTACTAAGTACACTAAGTACTTCCTAATTTTATGTACTACTAAGTACTAAGTACACTAAGTACTTCCTAATATTATGTGCTACTACGTACTAAGTACACTAAGTACTTCCTATTTTTATGTGCTACTAAGTACTTCCTAATTTTATGTGCTACTACGTACTAAGTACACTAAGTACTTCCTAATTTTATGTGCTACTAAGTACTAAGTACACTAAGTACTTCCTAATTTTATGTGCTACTAAGTACTAAGTACACTAAGTACTTCGTAATTTTATGTGCTACTAAGTACTGAGTACACTAAATAAGTTTTACTTTTAAGTACTACGTACAATAAGTACTTTCTACTTTTTTAAGTACTAAGAACTTTCTACTTTTTAAGTACTACAAGTACTAAGTACTTTCTACTTTTAGTCTACCACACTTATTTCGTACAGAACACAAAAAGCCCTTGCCGGTAGAACTTGTTTTAAATCTTAGCGAGCACTTTACATAGAACTATCAGGGGTTATAACTGGTACTGCTCAGCTGCCCATTCCATACATATATATATATATATATATATATATATATATATATATATATATATATATATATATATATATATATATATATATATATATATGTATATATATGTATATGTATATATATACAGATAGATAGAGAGAGAGAGAGAGAGAGAGAGAGAGAGAGAGAGAGAGAGAGAGAGAGAGAGAACGTAGGAAATACAAAAACCTTTAACGATCCCTAAACATTTCCTGATCGGTGCATTTTTTATATTCTGCAGTCTGGGTCATACTATGATGGAAGCTCTGATAGAAACAAAGAACATTAAAAAACATTTAAAACGAACAACTCGATTTTTTTCACTTTGTTTATATATATTTGATTTCAGCTCAAAGTACCCTTGTCCACTCCTTGGAAGTCCTTAAAACTACCCCAATTTACCATACTTTTTGCTACGTCTACCAAAATGTTTAATTTGAAGTCTACCTATAAAAATCAACAAATCGGCATATTTTGACGAAATGGATTGATTTTAAAACTAAAAATTCATATTTTTAGTCAAAAATGCTCCACACAGTTTAGTATAGCTGTTTAAATATACTGTACTTATACATTTTTTAAAGTTATTGTTGACCCTATCTGTTTACTCCCTAATTTTAAAAATAAAACTGTGGTTTTAGCAGTTGCATAATTTTTATCTCACGTTTGCTTGGTTATTGTCGAGAAACTAAAACAATTGGCAGCCATAGTGAAACTTATTCAAAATAAATTACACTAGGAGACATTGTACTCAAACATAACACTGAATAAAATCATCTGTTTTCCAACACAATATGGCAAAAAAATAAAAATTATAATGTTAACACCAAAATACAATCACATATTTGTACCGTTTTTTTCTTCTTTTTTTTGAAAATTCCCTTTTATGTGATTAAAATTTAGTGCAAAAAAGCGATAATTTCGATAATTAAATTTTTAACAGAATAGGAATAATGTGGTGGGGAACGTTTCACAGCAATCAAACAGAAGTAACCAAATATGTATTTATCCGCCATCTAGCGGAATTAGTTTAAACTTGATGTGCAAAACAGAGTATGTAACTTTATGTGTACTGCTATCTGGAATATTTTAGTTAAACTATAGAGAAGATTTGCTATCTGGAAGTTTTATTTTTACAGTGAATTGTAAATTTGAAAAGTTAATTGTAAATAATTAAAATGTATGATAGAAATTATGTTTAGAATAAAATTTTATTACCTTTAAAAATGTCGGTAGTTTTATTCAATAAGATTTCAGAAAATCAAAACAATATTTAAATTAAAAAAAGAAATAAAAATAATAAAAATAACCTTCTTTTGCAATAGAACTTTCACATATTAATGTATTTGGTTAAAACAATAATTGTTTTATTTTTATTTTCTACCTGTATGTTATAATATGCTCTTCATTTTGAAATGCATTTTCAAAATCTTTGTTGTTTTAACTCTAATATAATAATAAAAATTTTTAATAATAATGTTCAATTAGCACTAACAATAGGCTAATAAATCAGAGCACAAATGAAAACATAATAATAATAACAATATTAATAATAATAGTACATTGATAATATCAAAATAAACGCCGGATAATGGTATGTGCTTATTTTTAATTAAATTTGAAAATTTTAATAAGATATTTCCAAAATCAGTTTTAAGTTTGAATCAAATTGGACCATATATATATATATATATATATATATATATATATATATATATATATATAAAACTCTCATATATATATATATATATATATATATATATATATATATATATAAAGAGAGTATATAAAACTTTCAGCATAAGAGAGAGTAAATGCTGCACGGAATAGCTGAAAGAAGTCCAGAGGGACTACAGCAGATCAACATAGGAAATCTTGAGTATTATGCCAAATGATGGAATAAAATTAAGAAGATTTAATTTCAATGTAAAATATCACAACAACCTGGAAAGAAGTGGACAGTTGAGAGGAGGAAGAAGCATTAGGATAGGATGAAGAGATTTTGGGAGGAAAAGAGGGCAAACACTGGAAGATTAAATCATGCATTTCAAGTTCAATCGCTCTCCTAAGGGGAACAATTGATTAAATAAATATATATATACATATTTTAAAACTTTCATTCCATATTCAAATTAAATATTCATCTATCATCATGCTCAAAAATTTAATTTCCTTTACTATGTTCTGTGTTCAATAATATACAATCCAAAATTTGCTTCATTTTTTGTGTACAACTGTAGTTTATTGCAGTGCAATGTATCCACCGGTAGTATTTAAGTACTAGGACTAGTACATTCCTATACAAACTGGTACTCTAGTACATTTAGGAGAAAACTAATACATTCTGGAAAAGACAAAACATAATGAACACATTGTAATAAATCAACATTGAATTATTCAGTCAATTTTTTCCTTGTTTGATTAATTATGTAATCATTAATCATTGATTAATTAATTACATGATATATGATTTTATTTATT